>MU375956.1:0-254260 GCA_022495235.1 Xylaria curta
AAAAAAAAAAAAATAGTTTAAACTAAATAAAAATTATAACATGTTTAATTTTTTAACTTTTAAAATATAATAACATAAAAAACAAGTAAAAAAAAAAAAACCTAAACTTAAAGGCTTTTTTATTTTAAAAACTAAATAAAAAAAGCTATTTAATTAAAATATTTAAAATAAACATAATTTAAATTAAAAATAATTAAATAAAAAAAAACATAAACTAAAACATAATATTATTTAAAGTATTAATAAACTATAAAATTATAATTATAAATTTATACTTTATAATTAATATTATATAAAGTGTTAAAAAATTTAAACTAAACCTTAACTTGTTAAAAAAAAAAAAATAATAAATATTTGTTAAAACAAACTGTTTTAAATTAAAAATATAATAAAAAACTATTTTAAAAAAAAATTATTAAAAGCTTTAATAAAAAAATAAACACGTTATAAATTAAACCTTAAATTTAAGGTTATAAAAGCAATAATATTAAAAAATAAAGTAAAGCAAAAAAAAAAACAATTTTTAAAGGCAAAAAAGAAATGCTTAAAAAAAAAAAAACAAAAAAACTAAAACAAACTATTAAAAAAACAGATTCTAACGGTTAAACTAAAAAAAAATCTTTTAAAAAAAATAAAAAACAAATATTACGTAATAAACATAATAGCTAAACATTATATATAAAAAAAAAGCCCGTTTAAATATTTTTACGTAAAAAACAAAATTAATACAAGATTTAACATTAAAGCCTTATAAATAATAAAAAAAAACAAGCTAAAAATAATTTTATAAAAAATAACAAAAGTAGCTAAAAAGTATTACGCTAAACTTTTAAGTAAAAAATAACCAGATATTATATAAATAAAAAAAATAATTACAGCTATAAAAAATAAACTTAATATAAATAGCGCTTAAAAAGTTATGCAGGCGATTACTTAAAAAAAAGTTTAAAAAGCTATTTAAAAAACTGCAGCAAAAAAGTTACCAGGGCTAAACAAACTACTAATTAAACTTTATAAAGCATTATTATAACGTAAACAAAAAAAAAAAACCTACAAGTTTTTTTTATTTATAAAAATATTAATAATGCTTTATAATTTAATTTTAAATTTTAATACTGCTTTAAAATAATAAATAAATAAAATATTAATAATATTATAAAAAAAAAAAAAAACGTAATAAAAATTAAAAATTATAAGCTATTTATATTAATAAACATTAATTATAAAATCTTAACTTTAATTTTAATAAAAAAATTAGTAAAAATATTAATTATTATATTAAAAATATAATAGTTAGCTTTTTTTTTTAATAAAATTATTAATAATAATATATGTTTAATATAATTATTAATAAAAAAATATAAACAAACAAAAAAAACAACAAGCTTATTATTTTTAAACTAAAAAAAAACTTATAATAAAGTAAGCTATATATATTTATAAGCAGTTTTAAAAAAACTAAAAGTATTATTTAAATATATTAAATAAGTTTAACTATTATATAATAAAGCAGTTATAAGACTTTTTATAAATAAACACTTAAAAAATAAAGTATAAATAAAATTAAAAATAAAATAAGAAGATTTATTAAGCTACTTTTTATTTATAACAGCTATAAAGGGCTTAACAAGCTTAATTTTAAAAAACAAAGTTTTAAAAAGCTGTATAATAAGTAATAATAAAATAAAATATGCAATATATATAAATAATACTTAAGTAACATTAAAATTATAAAAAAAAACAAATAAAATAATAAAAATATTAAATATATACTATAAAACAAGTAGCGCAAAAATTAACTAAAATAAGTTATATTTATTAAAAATAATAAAAAGATTATTAAAAATAAAAAACCGTTTAATATAAAAAGTTTTATAAAACAACCTTTATATACATTTTAAAATACTAATAAGCACAAAAATAAAAAAACAAATAAAAAAATTTTAAATAACAATAATACAAAAATTTGCTAAAATATTAACATAATAATTAAAATACCACTTATTAATAACTAAAAAAATAATAGCAGCAAATACGCTAATATTATTAGTGCTTAAATATACAATTAAGTTTTTAAAAATACTAACAAAAGTTAAAAAACAGTTAAACAAAAAATACTATAGATTTATATAAGATAATAAAACAAAAACAAAATTTAAAATTTTAAATCTGATAAAGACCCCCAGGGGGTCCACGCCTGGTGCAGGTGGAGACAGGGACACCCCCGGAGGGGGTGGCACCTGGCGACACCTGCCACACAGGCAGCATTCCACACAAGAATATCTTGTGTGCTTCGCACACAATATTCTTGTGTGTCTTTTCTTAATATATCATCTTTCAGTTCAATACCCAGACTTCGTCTATCAAAATCTATATTTATGCGCTAAAAAAAAAAAAGCGGCCTAAAATGCTAAAACCTTAAAACGATAATTAAAGCAACAGTATTAAACATAACAAATAAAGCCTAAAATTACCTAGAGCTTTTATAAGCAGAGCTAGCAAACAAATTATTAAAAAAAACATCTAAAGCTTAAACGTTATAAATAAACAAGATTAAAAATCCTTAGGTACAATAAATTAAACAGCAAATAAAACTACTAAACATACTGGTTTAAATTTAAAAAATCTAAATAAGCTATTTAAACAAATATATTAATAATTAAATCAAGCTTAAAAAGCTTATTATAAAAAACAAAATATTTAACATAATAATATAATATTATTTAAAGCTAAAAACTAGCGCAAGCTAAAAGCTGGCAATATAAAGGCATAATATTTAAATAACCTTTTAAAAAAAAAAAGTAAATAAAATAAAAAATATATAAAACTTTTTAATAAAATTAATTATAGTACTAAAAAGTATTTTAAAAATTAAAAAGCAAAAAACTTTTAAAATAATATAAATAATACTAAAACAAATATTAAATAATTAAAAAAACACTTTATTATTAAAAAACTTTATAAAAAACAGCAACTTAAAAAAACCAGATTATAAGTTAATAATTAACTTAAAAAAAAAAAAAACAAAAAACGTAAACATATTAAACTATAAAAAATAATATAAACTATTATTAAAAAAACAACTAAAAAATATAAACTTAATAAACTAAATAAAAAACACTTATAAAATAATATTTAAGCTTTTATAACTAATAGTATTACTAAAAAAAATATAGTTTTTAATATAAAAGCATTTTTATAAATATAAAACAGCGGACTTTATTTAAAAAATGCTTTATTAAAAATTAAAAACAAGAATATAACTATGCTAAATAAGCTTAAAACAACAAAAATACTTAATAAACAACAAAAAAATAATAATATTCTATATATAAATAAATTATATAGTTGTATAATACGTTTAAAACAAAATAAAAAAAATATAAAAATACTTAAAAAAAATTTTAATAATAAAGGACCCCGACCTAAAAAATAAAAAAAAAAGCTAAAAAAAAAAATTCGAAAAGTTTATAAAACTTAAAAACAACATAAAACTAAAAACATTAATGCTAGCATGCCCACTTAAAAAGCTAATATATTATAAATAAATAATATTAATTTACTACTTAATATAAAGCTTATAAAAAATATATTTATTATATTTTTTTTAAAACAAACATAAATATTAAAAAGTACAAGCTATAATAACATATTTAAAAAATATAATTAAAAAAATTATATTAAAAAAAAAAGCAACCATAATTAATAAACTATATAAAAATAAAAATAATAATTTAAAACAATTTAAAAAAACATAAAAATAAAATATATACAAAATATAATATAAACTTGGTTTATAATGTTTATTAAAACTATTTTTAAATATAATAATTAAAAAAAAAAAAGCAATTTAAAAAAAACAGAACAAAAAGCTTTAAAAATTATAAATATTAAAAAACCAAAAAAAACGCAAAAAAAAAAAAACAAAACCTTTATTAATTTAATAATAATTAAACTAGCTATATAAATAATATAATAAATAAATAAATAAACATAAAAAATTCCTTTTGTTTTATTTTACTTTATATAAATATTTTGTATTAGTTTAAACTATATTAATTTAAATAATATTTATAACTTTATCCAAGCTTTTATTAATTATAACAACTATAATAATAGTTTATAATAGCTGAACTAAACAAACAACTAGTTTTTAAAAGCTTAAATAATATAAAAAAAAAAATAAAAAAAAAGAATAATAACATAAAATAATTAAAAAATAATAATATAAATAATAACAATAATAATTAAAATTATTAAATAAAAAATAACAAAGCTATTAATATATATCCAGCCTTTTAACTTTTTATATAAAAAATAAAAAATATAAAACGTTTTAAACTTTAAACAAAAACCTTTATTAAATAATATTATAAATTAAAAACTTAATAAATAATATAAATTATATATACGTATTAGCAAGCATATTATTAATATAAAGCTTATAATATAATTTTAAATAATTAAAAAAAAATAATATATTATAATTTAATAAGCAAGCATTAAATAAATAAAAACGTTTTATGCTTTAAACTATTTTATAAAATGTTTAAAAAAATAAAAAACTAAAACTTAAAAAAAATAATAATAATTTTAAAATCAAAACTTAATTTAAAAAAAAAACAAATTAATAACTTTTTTTTAATTAAAAAAAAAGCACAAATTATTAATATTTTTAAAAACTTTTATTTTAAAAACTAGCATAAAAAAATATTTAAAATACATTATATTTAAATAAAAATATTATTAAACAAAACTAGCTTTAAGCTTAAAAAATAAATTATTATAATAACAGTTATAAAATAAACAAAATAAAAAGTATTAAAAAAAAAATAATATTTAAAATAATTAAAAATAAAATATAAAAAGCTATTAATAAATATAAATAATAAGCTTTTAATTATAATTATAATAAAAACCTTTTAATTATAGCCTTAAAAAAAAAACTTAAAAAAGTTAATTATTAATAAAAAAAATAAAAAAAAAATATATAATATAAAGCTTAAACTTATAATAACATAATTTTATAAAAAATAATAATATAAAAATTAAATAACATTATTTATAATAATAAAAAAAATTGTTTTTTTTAATATAATAATATTAAAGTATAATAATATTATAGCATAATAGTTTTTTAACATAATAAAAAAAACAAACGTTAACATAATAAAAAAAGCTACAGCTAAATAAAAATTAAGCAAATATAATATAAACAAACAAAAAAAAACAATGTATAAATAAAACAAGCTTTTTTAGTTATATTATTATTCCGCTTTTAAATAGCAGCCCTAAAGAAGCTTAAGTTTTTACCGGATGATTAAAATATAGTAGAAGTAGGTTCGATCTTTACCCCCTTTTTAAGCAGGTAGTCCTGTTCCACTTCTCAGTCAGACGTTGGTGGAAGTGCAAAGGAGCACTAAAAGCCCATAAGAAAATAAACTATAGTACACAAGAGTAAGAGGTAACAGCAATAGAGGCAGGCTCCCAAGGTCCTACTCTAATGCGTGGGGATGAAAACGATATGTCACCTACACGGCGACAAACATTCCCCACATCTAGACGTCCTTTAAGGTTGTCCTCGATGCAGGAATTTTTCCGGTCGCACACAGGACACACTTCCTTTTCGGTGTGGTGTGACTACTTTCAAGATTTTGGTTCCCGCAGCCGAAACAGCCTTTTCCACCTGGGGTCTAGAAGTGTCGGTACTCCTACCAGGAGGGCATAGCATGTCAATCTTAGTGTAAGTCGACAGGATCTCGCCCCGGCTTCATCCCAAATTGTCCTCGTAATTCAGTAGGCCTGATATAAGATACAAGGTACGAGCCCCGATGAATGTGTGAGAGAAAAGGCAAGCAGTTATGATTACAGCATGATGCTCCGCCGGAACCATGCTTTTTGGTGGTGGTGCTTTGGTCTCGAACGCGAAAGAAAAGCATACTCGCTTATGCTTACTTCAGCTCTGCTGCACAACATCCGGGAATAATGTCAGTTGAGCTGCAGCACATGAGCATGCCGTCGGTACCGAAGGGACGAGCTGAATACCACACGGAATAACCCATAGGTATTGACAATGCAGCTACCCGTATACCAGGGGGTAGGTCGGCGACATCATGTAATTAATCTGCGAGGCGGCGTTTGGTATATTCAGCTACCCGTTCTTGTTGTCGTGTTTGCTATTACCGTGTTTGCTCGTTCCTTCTACCCTACGAGAAAACGCGATAATAGTGATACACTGTATGAGTTGAATAGGCCGGCGAGACCAAAGCTATTCGTCTACCAAAACCTGGATCGCTGCCTGGTCTAGAAAAAAAGGACTTAGAATTTTACGGCCTCCTTGTCGCTCAAGTAGATCATTGCAATATCGAATATCATTACAAGTCCTGGTTCGCTAGCCCTCGTTACACTGAATCAACCCCGAAACTTGTTAGCGAACATGAAGCACACATATGTGAATAATCTTGAGTTGTTCTGTTCTGTCAATGGACTCAACATATAGTGTTAACTACAGGTAGACGCTAGATATGCAGCAGTCTTTAATCTCAAGTACATGTGTTATACAACGGATGAACAAGATCTTTCGCCTAGAATTGTCCTTACAATCTCGTGGAGTCTTCTTGGCTTCTTCATCATCCCGCAAGCTCTTGGATATTCAACACCAACTTCACTAGACTATCATCAACTAGGATCATAATCTGGTACCGAAGTGTTGAATTCGGTCTTTAGACGCGTGACTTACTGCTGTTTGTTCATCGATTTCCTCCAGAGACTTTCTCGCCTCACTCCTCTAGACGACTCGGCACTCTTCTTCGGTAAATTGTCTCCAGCTGATTCATCCAATTGGCGTCGTAGTCGGCACCCCTCCCCGACCAAGTCGTGTATATCTCCCTGTCGACCCATTGAGAGCTTGGTCCCTCCGGTATTTCCCATTTACTGGGGATACGCTTCAAAACCTCTTCGCGCGAGAAATATCCACTCTTAAGATCCTTAGTGGAAGCTACCGGATCAGGTCGAAGGCCAAAAGCAGCTGTTTCTCGACGTTCCAGGTCCATAAGAAAAGTGACAGCTGTCTCCAGTGTTGTCCGCATAGCTCTGGTCTCCTTGCGAGGGTCCTCGGCTAGCTTTTCTCCGTAATTAGTGATAGAGTCGAGACTAATGGGAGCACTGAGGCCCTCCTCAGTTCCCGTGCGAACAATGAGGACAGGAAATTGACTGATGGGAAGGTCCATATCGAAGCTTGTTTCGCAAACCACTAGGGCTATAGCGCGGAATAGAGGTTGCAATATGAAAAATTCCTGCTTATGCATGCATTCGTCAATATCCCTGGTATCGATGCCTGGTCCTAGTTTTCTGAGCTGAACCAGGGTGTGGACTCGCTTGACTCGGTCGACTCGTTCGCAGATGGTCGTGGTCAGGTCCCTAGCTAGATTTGCTATCGACTTTATGCTCATCTTGTCCACTGGAGGGAGCTTGAGTGGGGCAAAAAGCTTCACAAGGAATTGCCCATATTCGATCTCGCTCTCGTAGGGACGAAACCATCTTCGGTACACGTAGTTGTGTATTGACGTCAAAAGCAGAGGTAAGCATCGAGTAGAGCGACCGCGTAGTACATAAATCGGTGCACTTTTATTACAGAATTCATTGGACATTCGGAGATGGAATTCCGGCGCGTCTTTGAGAGCCTCGAGAGATGGCTCGTACATATGCGTCAAACTACGAATGAATAAGCGATGACGATGTTCATATTCTCGATCGGTGCGGAGCTGGTGCAAAATTTCGTGGCGTGGAAGGGGTGTCTCCAGGACTACAAGCTCGTATAACGGCCGTTTGCGATCTTTGGTGTCCAACGGGTTTCTTCCAAGATCAGATCGACAGGAAGAACCTTCGAGAAACTTTCGTTTGGATGGCATCTCTTATGTTGACCTGTTGCCCATGTAATAGCTCTTAACACTCTTAGATATCTAGAGAATGAGTCGACGAGATGTGTGCGAATTAAATTCGCTCTACCATCAGTATTTAGCCAAAGCCATTGAGCTTCATAACTACTTTAGGTTTGATATCTTTATTTCCATATGTGGTAAGTGCGTTTTCACCTTTGCAGCACAGATATATAAGGCGAAGTTTCATTCTTCTCAATCTCGATAGCTAAATTGTTGACGTAGAAGTCCTTTTGTGAACCGTGGAGTTAATTCTCGCATGTAGTTAGTTTGTCCCGTTGCATGCAACACGAGATGAAGTCATCCAGCTGAGGCGACTAAGCTCTGACCAAGATTAAACCTCGAGATTGCACCTCGGTCTCAAGCTGGCTGTAATACTGGTGCTGAGCTGCGTCATCAAACCAAGTAGTATCTGTAAGTATGCCTCGGGTATACCATAATCGTGCCGCTGTACCTAAATATGGGCTCGTAGGCTCGGGGCTTGTAACAGCTCTAGGCGCATAATTGATATGTTAACCATAGAAGACCTGCTTTAATTAACTAAAAGTTTCAATTCTAGCTTTCTTCTTGGGACAATCTTAGTATCCCCCTTTTTGAGGGACGGGGCATACTATTGTTACTTCTTCATATTCAGTGCGCCACTTGGCAGGGCTACTTAGAGAACAGTGGGCTCGTCTTTGACGCATAGGAATATCTGACTAGATAGTATGTGTTAAATAAGTTTAACGTAGAGCACTGCTTGGGTTAGCAGTAGACTGATATTTTATAGTAATGTCACTAAACGTACGCTTGCCGAATTCTTTAGCTATTGTAACGGCCACTAGTGACTGCAAACCCGTAGGCCTCGGCCAAGGAAGTAATCTAGATATTACGCAATTCAGACTGGCGAAAAAAAAAAAAAAAAAAACAGCAGAATCAATGTGGAATCGCGTGGTCACGTAAAGAAGTTGATATTCAGGTAACTCTGAAGGCAAGTCCACGATATACTAAGTGGTGGAATGTACAAAAAGAATTGAAGGTGCAGGTGGCTAAGTTCGTACAATAACGCAAAGACCCCTGATTCCCTGACCCCCTTACATGGAATTCAGCACCTAGTTTGTGATTTGTATAGGCAACTCCTACCCACAACTACTTCATAACTCTGCTCGAGCTTTGTAGATCGATCTAGTTTCTGAGAAAATCGAAGATCATTACGCATGACTCGAGTTTACCTAGGTAAACTTTCTGTTGAAATCGGCAGCTAACATAGCGTTTCTGTTGAACCCAGACGGGTTCCTTTTGTTCAAAAGATATCAAAAACAGGTTCATAGCTTGTAGCAAGTACGGCAGACGGTATGCATTGTGCGGGTTTGCCCATTCTCTCTACAACGTTAATACCACAAATCTCAGTTCATATTTCTATTACGAATTGACAGAAACCATCAACTTTGATGTCTTCTACATAGTAAAAACTGAAAGGTGTATACCAGCTCTTGGCAACTGCGTATTCGGGTTTGTACTTTCATCCAATCTTAAATCAGCGACCCTTTGATGCATGAGACGGCATATGAAACAACATGTCTGTCTACGACAAAAACTGTTTTGCTTGCATGAAACAAACACTGTTGTGCATCCATACGTTCGGTGTGCCCAACGGGTGCCCCTATTCTAACGCTCTGAGGTTGGCCAAGTTGTTGACATGGTTGGTGACATGTTGAACGTCGGTGTGGGAGAGTGGCAATTTCGCTATTTTCCGGGATATAACGCAATTGAGTCATAAAAAGACAAAAGAAACATGAAAAGTGAGAGTCGAGAGCGAGATTATCAAGTATTTATCAATACTACTTGACTCCAAGATGTTAAATGTAAGTGATAAGGGAAGATCCCGGCATGAAGCCTCTAATTGGTGGCAATGGTGGGTCTGGAAGTATCAGGGGTCAGCATACTCAATATCGACATCCAGCCATTGTGCTCGCTCTGCTTACTTCGGGCCGCGCTTCGGTCCCGAGGGGGACCTTGCTGCCCGCTTGTTCTGTGAGACCTTGTAGTGGTATGCTAGGTACTTCTTACTTGACGCAGTTCCCCAACCCGAAGTCCGAGCCATGCGTTGAGGTTGCGGTGCACCGAGGAGGGTTGCGTAATGACATGCGAGGGAGAAGGTAGACAGAGAGATCTGACCTATAGATCTCGTTTCGAAGTGAGAGTTGTCTCTGCCATGTCTCGCTCTCCCTCCTCATCTCTAGAATGACGATATCCGTACAGTAAACCCTCTCATAATTCGATATAATGCCTAAACTTCAGCTTTAGGGGGTGAAAGCAGTTATCTTCTCGCAAAAAGAATCGGTGTTCAAAATACTACCTCACGCTGAGATTAAGCGAAAAACCTAAGTCGGGCTTTTGATAAAGGCCAAATACGAGTTCCAGCTCGACTTCCTTTCTGACTCTTCTCCACGGGCCTGAGTGGGATCATGAGAACGACAACATTGGTATCCAGAGCAGTGCTGCTCTTTGGCCTTATCGCCTTAGGTGAGAAACCTCGTCGAATACTGTTCCTAATATGCTACGAAGCTAACATTCATATCCAGCAGTAACGCATGTAAATGCCCAAGGCCCAACATTCACCGGCCTAAACGGCTGGACAGCCGGAGGCAACACCAATCCATTTGACACCGACCCCAATTCCAATAACAACAACGACGACAATAATGATAACAACAATGGCACCGACAGCGGTAGTGAAAATGGCGAAGGCAACGAGATCGACGGCGGGAATAACAGCGGTAGCGGAAATGTAAACGGAAATGGAGGCGGAACTGGAGGATACGGCAACAACAACAATAACAACGGGGGAGGTTACGGCAGCGGCTTCGAAGGTGGTTTCGGTAACAATGGAGGATCAACATCTCCCTTCGGACCCGAAATAAACGGCCTCAACGATGGCTTGGAATACGCGAGCTTAGCGACCTACCGCGCCGCCCACGGGGTCCTGGCCTCCCTCGCATTCGCCTTCCTCTTTCCCCTCGGCGCCATCCTCCTTCGCTACGTCCCCGGCAAGGCCGCACTAAGCACGCACTGGATCATCCAGATCATAGCGTCCGCGCTATATCTAATCGCCGCGGGCTTGGGACTGTATCTCCTAAGCATGATCCGCATTCCTTCAGGCACTGGTCTGTTGGATATAATGAGGGGCAACGCGCACCCCATCATCGGGATCGTCCTCCTCATCGCTCTATTCTTCCAGCCTGTCTTCGGCATCCTACATCATCGGCGGTTCAAGAAGCTCCAGAAACGCACCTGGGTCTCGTACGTCCATCTGTGGCTTGGACGGCTCAGTATCACCCTAGGCATCATCAACGGGGGCCTCGGACTCGCACTTGCGGGCGCCACGGGCGCTCCAGTCGCGGCGTATGCGGTGATTTCGAGCGTCGTGTGGTTTTTCTGGGTCTTGACTATAATTAAGACGTCCATTATAGATTTCAATGCGCGGAAAGGGAAGGATTCTGAGGTAGCAGCCAAGATTTACGAGGAGGACCACGAGTATCCGGCGCGCCCGCACAATCAAGCGGCTGGAGCCACAGCGTCGCGCCCAGAGAATACCGGTGTCGGCTCAGCGGGTCCTTATCCTGCTGCTGCGCCGATGCCCGAGCAGGATATTCCGAGTCCGCCTTATGAGCCTGGCCCCTATTACGAGGCACATATGGCGCACGCGAATCATCAGCGACAGCAACAGTTCGGAAGAGACGAAATGCAGAACATGAAGGAAGTCATGGATTCTGATTCAGTGTCTATCATCACGGCGTCACAGGACGAGATGCGTCGGGGACAGGTTTGATTTTGCAATCGTCAGGCTCGAGTAAGTAGATTGGTTCTTCGGACAGGTGTTTTGGAGTTACGGGGGCTGCTCTCCTTCGTCCCGTTCTAGATCATCATTGAAAGAACCGAAACAAAACAGTCATTCGCGGAGGAGGTAATAAGGGAAGGGGGGGTTCGGAGATTTTTGACCATCACCCTCATTTGCAGATTTGTTCATGAGACCAAGAAAATTTGCCATCTAGGAGGGTCGAGGTCATTCAGAAGGCGTTGAGGGCACTTGTCTTTAGTATGAACACACCACAAGAATCGGCATATCCATGTACTCCATAGTCATAAGAACATCAATATATTCATCGCGTACGAATCCCTTCACTTCTTTGTATCCGCAGCTACTTAAACATTCGCGTTTATAGGACCTTTTGGTTTCCTACTAAAAGCCGAGTCCCTGTATTTTGATTTCAGCCTTCGAGGTAGCCGTCTAGTCATCCCAACTCCGAGCAAAGTATTACATCTTGGTTGATAGTTAGCAGTTAGGGCTGACTCTGGTTCCATTGATCAGATCTGCCCATAAAAGCGTTTTATTTCATGATTGCTGTTATTGTTTGATTGTATCCATGATGCCCGGATACTCATCATCACCTGTCTCCTCAGCTCGGATGTGAGCCTGGATGAGCTCATCAGCTTGGTCGAACATATTCTTTGCAGTGTTCGCACGGTCGTCTGCAGGAACGGACTCGCTTGATTCAGGCGCGAACATCATGTCGGCACGGAGCAGAATTTTGTAGACACATTGTCGTGTCTCTAGTTCTTCGTGAGATATCTCTTCCGGCTGATCCACTTCATCACCTAATAATAAATTGTCCCCCACTAAATTACTATCAATGTTGATTCTAACAATCGAAAACGGAATGTTGACCTACCTAGAGTGCGCGTGTAGTCCATGCAAACAGTTTCGAACACACCTTGAACACATTCGGTCATATCCTATATAGAACGTCGGCGTAAGAAAGCGTCAAGCGAAAATAAATGCGTTGGTCAAGATCCGGTCATACTCAGGGGAAATTAACCGAAAACAGAAATGGAGAGAGGCTTCCTAGAAGGTAAGCATGGGAAAGAATGAGACAACTTACCTGCATTATCGAGACACACATCGCCTCAAGTTGCTCTCTCACAGCCTCAGTAGCGTCATCGAACATGGAACCACGAACAGACTCAACATGACTAATCATGGCATCTTTCATGCGGGCATATGAGCCTGGGCCACATTCATTGGTGCAAATTTCATAGGCATCCGACATCGCATCACGAATAACAGGCGTGAATTCTCGGTTAGCGTCTCGCTGCAAGGCAGTGACTTTGTCGCGTATTGTTTCTGGCAGCTCTTGTATAGTACGCTCGTGTGCGAGGATTTGGATAGACAGAGTAACAAGACCAGAAATGTTAGCATGATATTGCTCTGCTCGAGCCTTGGCTACCCGATGAAAATCTCGCAGCTTAACTATTATCTCATTTGCAAGGCCTTTCAAATGGGCGGGAAGGCGATTGTTAAAAGCTCGCTCCCAGCCAGTCGCTAGGTTACGATAAATCGGGTCGAATAGTTCTCGGTTGAAGTCTTTTGGTCCAGAAACGCCGACAAATACACCCTGTCGACGAACGATCGCCTTATATGTCGACCAGAATAAGCCACCCTGACTTCGATGCGCACCCCATGAATAGGCAGTCTCAGGGGCAGCTTGGATTGCCGAAGGCATAGATGCGCTAATGTTATCGAAGATGTTCTCTTGTAGAGATTCTCGAATGAGGTTTATCGATCGCTTGAGGGAGGATTCGAGTTCCTATAGTATTGGGGTTAATTTTGTTCAAGCAGGTTCCAAATTCACACGAAAATAGCACTTTTTTTGATTCAGAACTGGCTGGGCTACCGATCTTGATTCAAGTTACATGATTTAGCGGCACCATCGAATATTGCGCCATTTCCAAGACAGACACCTTTACCGGCCATCATAGCGAAACTAACCGGGGTTCGACAGATGGACATACCTCTTCTAAATGGCCCAGCAGCTTCTTTAGATGCTGCTCTTCTCGAAGCTTCTCATCACCAGTCAGTCCATTGCCGTCATGCGCAGACCACAACTTCATCGAGTTGACGAGCTGAGAAAGATCATTCAAAAAACGGCGGTAATGACTCGCGCGACGAGCTTCAGTTAACTTCTTTGCATGCTCCTGCAATTGTGGAATCTCCGTATCCTCCACAGATTGGAAGCCTTGGCTCTGAAAGTTATCCTTCTCCAACTTCCCACTGAGCTTCTGGTAAGCACGGCTACTGACGCAGAAAACGGGAAGACTGCTGGCGACTTCATCGTAGTCGCGAGCGTCTTGGTCGGGATCAAAAGTTGCATCGTTTTCTTCTGCAGAGTTTTCTCTGTCCAGCCTAATATCCTTTTAGTACTTAAAAGCTAGGTGAAATCTGTGCAGGGCTGGGTGAAGTAAAATCACACAGGAGAGTATGAATAAATCGTGATGCCAGCCGTAGACCTTCGATCGAAGAAGGCCTTCAGCTGGGAGAGAGGAGGCAAGAATCAGCTTACTCTTTGATACCCATCGCAAAGTCCTGCTTGATAGCGCCTCTTGAGTATTCATTGCGACCTTGAATGCAAATGGCCTTGACATCTGCAAGCGTATTTTCCTGCTGGTTCTTTATCTCCTTAATCTCTCGACGAATCTCATTGATTTGGAGATCGAGCGATCGCCTGTCTCCTCGGATTTTCTTCCGTTGCGCTCTGAGCGACGATAACTGCTCTTCGATTTCATCTTCGGTCAGCGGCTTTCTGCTCTGTTCCGATTGCGAGTTTTCCTTATCACTCGATCCAGGATCAGATGCATTAACGTCAGACTTCAAGCCCTTCCGAGCTTTAGAGGGCTCCACGTTTCGCTTTCGCTTCTTCGAGCCAGCGGATGGTGCGAAGACAGCCTCGCCACCAGATAGTTGAGATTGGAGCTCTTCCCACATATCGGTGTTCGCCTCACATTCGTCGAGTTCTTG
This sequence comes from Xylaria curta, assembly GCA_022495235.1. NCBI lineage: Eukaryota > Fungi > Ascomycota > Sordariomycetes > Xylariales > Xylariaceae > Xylaria > Xylaria curta. The sequence goes on from MU375956.1 coordinate 14,773, forward strand.
GCCCAGTGTCGCTTTGGCATCCTTAAGCTCAGAAATTCGAGACTCGAGAGATTTCGCGGTTTTCTTCAATTTCTCAGCAGCATCCCAAGATTCAGAGATCTCGCCTTCAAGGCCAAGACTTTCGGCAGCCTCAGTAATCGAAATATCATCCGTCTTGGAACAAATGAAGCTCACAGCCGAGTAGGTCCCATCATACTTGAGCTGTCTCTTGAAAGAATCACCTAGCAGGGACTTGGCAGTCTTATCGTCCACCGCGCGAGTGATTGGGGCGACAATCCACAGGCCAGTGCAAGCTTTCATGTAGTTGTCTGCCACAGCCGCTCGAGCCGCGTTCGAGTCTTGGACACCAGGCTATTGAGAGCACTCAAGTCAGCATCAGATCAATTTCCGCATGAGATAACCCACATGCAATGTGCAAGCCTCGCAGCTAGCATAGGGTCCAACAAAATATAGGTATAATCAGGAGCACATCAACATACCAGATCAACAATGACAGCGCCCGTAGAAAGGGCATTCGCCTTCGTGAATATACGGACCACTTTAATGAGCGGCCAGTATTCCATCGGGGTGTCTGTTTTCTTTTTTTGTCCAGCAAGGCCAGTCGATTTCTCTTTGCTATCAACATAGTGTTGCATTCCAAGGTAAAGCTGCTTAGCCGTCTCTTTCTTGAGTACCTTTGTAGTTCCGAGAATGCTACGTACGGCTGGTTCGTTGGCAAGGTCTTGAATACTGGATTGGGCGATCATTTCCTTTGTTTTTTTCGGATAGACTGCTCTCACTTTTGCGTAAGCGACGCCAGCCTCGCTGTCAGCCTTAGTGGCCTCCCGAGAGACCTGCCCATTGGAGTCCAGAAGATCACTGAACAAAATCTGAAGTTCTCTGACCCACTCCTCAGCAGAGATAAACTCGATTTCAGCTCGGTAAAGTTCTCGAGGATCATCTGAGTGGTTGAAAGAGATCTCAGTAGGAGACGCAGTGCATGCCCGCAGGCAGTTGGTAGGCAGAAGTCTGGGATACATCAGTATGTTTAGGACTAAAGCGAGATATGCTGAGGGCACAAAGAGACCAACCTTTCCTCATCAAGCAAAGCATTGATGACAGAACTCTTGCCCGCACCCGTGTTGCCAACAACACCAACGACAGTGCGCACAGGTGCTGTCCGCTTCTGAAGGTCACCGATAGATTTGATCCAGGCCTGAACATTCTCGCTTTCGTGCGTATTCAGGGCATCATTTAGCTGATCAAGAAGTTTAGTAGCCACCTCGACGCCAGTTTCGAGGGCGTCTAATGTATTCGATGTACACAGTTGCTCGAGGTGGCGAGCCTCAGTCTCATCGGGTTCGCCATCGCCCGACTCCTCCTCTGAGGCCTGAGCAGCTCCTTGAGAGGGAATTAGGGATAGGGAAGATTCATCTGAAGGCTCCGGCTTCACAATGGTGTTGTTGTGTGTCTCAGGCTCCGTCGAGCTCTCCGGCTTCGCCGACGGGCTTACAAGATTCTCCATGATGGATACCAATGAGCTTGCTATGTCGAACTTGATGCAGTGGTAGAAGGTAGAAGGTGTGGTAAGGACAATGTCAAAGTTTTTTGAAGCTTAACGTCAACCAAATTTGGTGGGTGGGAGAGAAGAGGGTAGAAATAGGCAACCAACGGGCAATTAATTCACTAAGTCGAAGGCAAGACAGGTACGCAGCTAGCTAGCACTGTTGCCTGCTGCCCGGGTTACACAAATAGGGCATTTCTTTTGAAGACATTGAATCGAGGGAGGTGGATTGTTTGCAGGTACAGCTGTACATGTACGTACCCTTTTACATCAAGACGCGCTCCCTGACGCGCCGTGTAACGCGTTCTAACGGCTGGCAACATTGCTAATTAACGCGCCTCATCAATTAATAGACTTAATGATTTCTTCGTGTTATCCGGCCAAAATTTACAAGAAGATATCAAGTATTTGCAGGTGGCACTTACATAATCCTCTCTCTGCACATGACAGGTACCAATGTTGCACATGCATCCACCCGTTCCCCTGGAACCAGATCAATGCAACCTTGGCTTGCCGTATGAGGCAGTTACCTTCACATCATTCCATACAACTGCCGTACCTTAGTGGACTTGTGGCATCGCACTCTGCACATGCATCTCGCCAATCTTGATGGCATCCACCCACAATCTTCGATTTGGTGAATGAAGAGAGGCAGCCAGCAGTGAATCTTTTTCTCATCTATAACCTATCAAGCCCGCTTCTCTGTACGATGACCATTCCATAACATTTGTTAAACGATCTAACTGGTTACTTGTACTTTGAGCAGGTACGAAAGACAGTGTGGATTCAGTGATTACATACAGTGGATGCCAAGTTGCGCCCCTTATGGTTGCCCAGTTATAACCTGTCGATTGAAATATCGATTCGATAATAAACAATTTCCAGAGCTGAACTCTTGAGTCAAACATGCGTGTTTCTGAGAGCTATTTGACGTCGAGAATTAGGCAGCAGCATCTTGTTGTCTCGGGCGAGCAACGGCATCACGTTTGTGTCAAGCAGGGATATCGTCCTATTGGTCTAGAATTGTAATGTCTTCCGCTATTCACTCCCGCAAGTTTTGCTCCCCCTTTTAGTTATCATTCTCTCGTACCCAGTGCCGCTCACCAGGCTTTTGCACCCCAGAAAAGCCTACACATCTCCTTGCGATGGTCATTTCTCGAATCCTCATTAGTTTGCCGATGCAACTCTATCCTGATAGGTGGGCTGCAGCCGGTCCGGATGTTTAACCGATCCCGTGATAATTCTAAAGCGGACCGCCCCCTTGTCATTGTGGTCTTCACCAAATCTAGAGTGTGATATAACATACTTGATTAAGGTCGCTAGTATATCGGCTGTTATATGACTGGCTCGCTATGTAGCAGTAGCATTATGCCATAATACACTCTGGCTTGGAGGTCTATTGGCTTCCAGACCGATGACGACAGACGTAACGTTCATTCTCGATATATCTGTTACTAATGGTTTCTTCTCCTTAGGCAATTGAAAGATGTTGCCAGACGCAACATAAAGTACCGGAATGAAGCATACCGTGAGGCCAACGATGATGTGACCGATGTCCCAATTTACCCGACCTGGTAGTTAGTACGCCCTAGCCTCCCTCTCCAACCATAGCAGTAAAATCTTGCTATATCATCCAAGCTAAGTCAAAACATCACGGCAGTAAGGCATAGCCGCGGGCTCTAGGACTGCCACCAACCTATGGTGACAGTTCTCCATATTATGGTATAGTCAACCGGCTTTTGGTCTCCACGTATCCCAAGCTGCCGCCGAGATTGACTTGGCCCTGGTTCTGTTCGAGATGAAATGAACTCTTCTTTCTGGTTTTGGGGCAATAAACAGGCTCGATTCTTGGTTAGAGGGTTGTATTCAATTATTCGGGTCGGAATGAGTAATGAGAAATATTAAACGATGATTCCCAGTACTAAGCAAGCTGTCAACTCTTCTCCATAATGTGATTACTTTGCTAACTCACCCGTGATCTCGACGAAAACTCACATACCACAGGCGAGGCGCATACGGTGTGACAATGGCACTAGGCCTTCATAGCGTTTGGGCTCTGCTTGGAGCAATGAGCCTTTCATTCCACCCCGTAATAGCGCAGAACTATCCCCTCGTCACGGATTCAAGATGCAATTGCTATCGAACAAACTCATCGGCTTCCCACTACTTCAAAAGCCACAAGTTCTTCGATTTCCGGTCTTTGTCACAATATGCCCGTGTGCCTGCCCCAATAGACACTGCCCAGGGGAATGCGGACGCTCCTGCAACGAGCGCTTACTTTCAGTCACCAGAGTGGACGAACGTGTGGGCAATACAGAACTGGAACAATAGCGCATTTTTGGGCAGCGATTCAGATGTGTCGGGGAGCGATGCAACTGTGCTCATGGTCAACTCCCCTAATAACATCTACATCCAGCATAATGACGACAGCAAACCAACCTCGAATACATATCTCGTTATGCGGACTATGCGTCACGAGAATTTCCAGTCCGCAGCCGAGATTGAGTCCAGCTCCCAGAACTATCAGTATCTATCTATCCGCATGTATGCTCGGACTAGAGGGTCACCGGGGGCGATCACCGCGATGTTCACTTTCCGCAATAATGATACGCTGGCAAAAGTTCAAGAGTCGGATCTGGAAATTAGAACTAATGACCCCGTGCAATACATCCAATACACGAATCAGCCAAGCTGGAATGCAGACGGCAATATTCCCCAGGCTACACGCAACGTTAGTCTGCCTACGAAACTGGGCTGGAGTGACTGGCAATATCATCGCATGGATGTGAGTGAAGGTTGTTTCTATCCGCTTAGTAGCTCGAGATGCCCCCGACGCATTCTGAAGTAAATTTAAAATGCGCCCCAGCTACATTACCCCTATTCTATTAGATAGCATGCTAACACATTATATCAGTGGACCCCAGGTTCTACAAGCTGGCTCGCAGACGGCAAACTCGTCTCCACGATTCAGTTCCAGGCACCAAAAGACCCCAGCCATGTTATTTTCAACACCTGGAGTGACGGCGGAACCTGGAGCGGGAACATGACAGTGAACTCGACGGCCGAGTTGCAGATTCAATGGATCGAGTTCGTCTACAACACCACGGACAGTACTCCCGGCACTCCCGCCCCTCCCGTTTGGGGATGGCCTCCCAAGCCTCAGATATGTGCCAACATTTGTTCTATTGATCAGACGTCAAAAACTGGCACACCTGTTCTAGTACAAGAGCCGCAGAGTACGAACATCCCTATTCTCCTTCGAACTTTCCTCTCTTGATTGATTCTCTTCTCGACTCTTTTGCGTGTTTGCTGACATGTCATCTTCTTCATAGACCCTTCGAATCCAGGCGGTGGCGGAACTTGCTCAACGGCGAAGTACGGACAGTGTGCTGGCAAGAACTGGAGTGGTTGCGGGAGCTGCGCTTCTGGCACAACGTGCAAGTATCAGAACGACTACTACTCGCAATGTTTATAACCAGATGTGTATTTCAACAATGGGTGCTTTTTGGATTTGACTTTGATTTTAAAGAAATCGGCGATCGGTATCTGGCGAATTCCTTTTCTTCCTGTTTTGGATATTTTCCTTCGGTTCGACTTGGCTTCTTCACTAAGATAATTTTGATGTTTATTATTGAGTTAATGTTCCACAAACCTACGTAAGGCTTCTCTTCCTTGTCTTAGTTCAAAAGGAGGTAAATCTATGCAGTATCTTATAACAACAGAATATTTCCCTCCTCGGGATGGTTGTTTATATTTAGTATTCCCCGATATACCTAGTTAGCAGCCTTGGTTTTAGTACTTACATGCGTTGGATTTGCAAGTACTTGGATCATAGTTGCAGAGACCTTTGAATTTTTGGTGCACAGTCCTGTGTCTATTTATATTACACGTACTTGAGATTATCCGGACCTGAGGTTAAACCGTTATGGCCTCGTTACTTGATAAGAGAATACTATTATTCGAACGTTTTACAAGCCTCATAAGACATATGAGCACGTAATAACATATGGCATAAACAAATCGTCCGAAGTTCATAACATAAGTGGCACCATTTTATAACGGCGACCACCGGTCGCCACCCCAAAACCGTCCGACATTGCCCCGAAGGACGGGCCTGGTCATCGCTTTCACTACTGTCGATTATACCGGTAATATATTTCACTGATCTGCTTTCTAGGAGTATGAAAACCTAGATCGCTTCCATATGCGGTCAGAGCCCAGGATTTCTCTCGCTAATACGAGTGGCGTGTCTCGCCGTCGGGCCTCGTAAGTGAGCTCACTAAGGCTACTCACGCGGGCACATAAACATAAACGCCGACAAGATGGCAGATAACAATGTCGCTGCCGGTAATAATGGTCCAGTCAACCAAGCCAAGAGACCAGATCCTATCTTCTTGCATACTCTCCTCCAGAAGGTTTCTTCAGCCAAGCCTACTAATACCCGATGCAAGACCCAGACATTGTCAACGTGGTTTTCCTGACCGCCGAACACTACATACAGTATTGCAGAGTCAAGTACATCTGCGGAAATGTTGGAGCGCTTAAGGAGCTTGTGGAATTATCCTCATCGACTCTCCAAGATTTATGTACGTTGAATATGAGTCGAATACCGGTACTTTATCATACGGCATTTCGACCTCCTGTTTCCCCAACCGCCAACGTAGTGGTCTCAGGCCGACCTGTCCTGGGGGTTTTAGGCCGAAAGCGAGCTCTCTGTGTTGTAGAAGCGGACCACCATTCCGGTAGGTCTCGGCTTCCTTTTCAAGATCAACAATAGGTATATTGGCAGTCGGTTTTCCAAATACTCAAGTTTTCGTGTCCTGAATTGTCCCTTGTTAATACGTTGAGACGAAGGGGATAAAATGAACCGATTGACCTCGGCCCATGCTCCTTAACTTTGACGCGCTCGCTTGCAGCACACGCCTACTTTGCGTCTTGTGCTTTGGGCTATCGCGCCTTCTCTCTCTTGACAACCTTGAACGGACGAGCCATTGAATAGTAATTCGCTGGGAGTGACAGTGCGCGTGCAATAAGGGCCATATCAAGGCCCAGATAGCTAGGGCTTGGGATGGTATTCCATTTACAATAGTCTACAATGGCGTCAAGGAGGCCATATAAGTCTAGTCCTGCCTTTCAGCTCTACAGCCACGGCCCGTGGCCTCAGATACGCAATGCAGTCCTAGGGCTTTGGGTTGGCCTGTGTGACATCTTGCAGGTTCTGTTCCTTCAACTCCAGTACTTTGGCCATCAGAAACTGTCAAGTCATCGTCACTGGGCTCATCTATCCGTCAACAAATTCTACATCACTAGGCATTACTAGGCTTACTAATCTATGATCATGCAAAAACAAGTTTATCTTCAAAATATTGACGGCAAGTAATCACGGGTTCCGTTCTGTGCTTATAGGATTTGGAAATGATCTATGTCCGGATACATTCAGAGATTAATCACCTGTCAATCAGTAGTAAACAATATCTCTACTGTCAGCTCCATCGTTCATCCACTTTTGAAGCGCCCTCTTGACGTTGTCGGCCGCCTTTTCCGCATAACCTGGCGTAGGAACAGGAGGGCCTCTGACGGCCGGGTGTCCCGCAATCCACGCCACGGGCTGGCTAGTTGCATCGCGAAAGAGGCGATTGAGCTCCTTTACATCCTCAGGATCGAATGCTCTCCCAAATATTATGCCACGAGGAGGCCTGGTAAAGTCATGGCTACCAAGGTTGTTCGATATTTTCGATGTCGGTCCATCCCCAGCTAGAAGACTAGCAAAGTTGGCTTTTGCATCCTCAAAAGACTGGATGAACTGGATGACTATGGCCGAAGCTGGTCAGTATCATTGTAGGGGCAGGAACAACCTCGATAACACGCACCCTCAATCTCGGGCTTGATCAACGCCGTGACCGTCTCGCCAACCTCCATTGTCTTGCCGCATAGGATAACTGGGATCGGCTGTGTTGAGTCCGCCATGATTCACGCTTTTGGAGATGTTCTTTTTGATGAAGATAATGTGTCGTAATAGATAAACCAAGCTGCCTCACCTTAGCTCTACTGTTAGCTGAAAAAAAGAAGCTAGGGTGATTTATAATGTTTCCGTGAATGCAGTTTTCAATTCTACCGGACACCGTCTCTGCTTAGTGACACTCTTTGTTAGTCGCCACTATACCTGCTCGTAACTCCGTCAAACACTCCTAAATCGACACCTGTGATGATTTCACACGGGGTTCGCGCGTCGTCGCCCTCCGATGTAGCTTAGAAATCCTGTAATCAAGCGGCGCAGAGTCAGATGTTGCGATTCTGTAAGAATCAACGACGGAAGACTAGCTCACATGATGCTGTCAATTGCCAATTGGTGGAAGCGTTGCTATTAATTGCCAAATAAGGCGAGTCTCGCTAGAGCTGATTGGTCAGATTTCATCGGGTATCTGGGTACTCACGGGCACTCTATTCCTTAGCTCATCCCCGACATGGTACATCGATACCCGAAAGTGAATGCTGAATCTAGACCACCACACTCGGCCTCTCTCTGTTCCGTCAAGAGAGGCTCTTGACCGCATCGTAAATAAAGATGATTAAAAAGCAACTAGTCTTTGTGCTACTGCCATTAAGCCCACCCAGCTTAGCGTATGATCATGGCAAAGGTTAGATGTACGATACTACGAGGTCTACAACTATATAATCTCAATTCTCGGCACGTAAGTTCGAGACTCGTAGTGCATATTCCACAGCTTCATCTTCTACTCATCGTATTATATCATTAACGAGTTTCTCTACAGATTACATACTTCATTCGACAGAAATCATCTATAGCCATGTCTATTCAGCAGCTCCAAGCGTCCAAGCAGGGCGGAACTTTCTCTCAGGTCAAAGCGCCCATTCCGAAGCCTGAGTCTCATGAAGTCACTATTCGGCCCAAGGCCGTGTCATTGAATCCCATCGACTGGAAGAATCTCCACTACGGTGCCATGGTCAATGCTTGGCCTGCTGTCCTCGGTATCGAGGGGGCTGGAGTTGTAGAATCAGTCGGGAGTGGCGTCACTTCCTTCAAGCCTGGCGACGAAGTTATGTCTTGGGTTAGCCGAAATCAGTTCAATGGTGCATTCCAGGACGTCTACACCTCTCAAGAAACTTGGGTCGGTAAAAAGCCCGCATCTCTCACCTTCGAAGAGGCAACTTCCCTCCCCATTGGTTTTCTCACCGGCGGAGCTGCAGTAGCTGTGGGCCTGAAAGTCGCCCTACCTGGCCTCTCCGAGCCGGATAGCACCGCTCCGCAGTTGAAGTCGATTCTCGTTCTGGGAGCCAGCTCTGCTGTAGGTGCGGCTGCTGTTCAGCTTCTCCGTATCGCGCTTCCGTCTGCCACAATTATCACGACCAGCTCAGCCGCTCATCATGCCCACCTCAAATCTTTGGGTGCAACTACATGCCTCGAGCGATCCGCTCAGGAAGACGCCTCTGCCTTGAAAGCTGCCAGTCCCGGAGGTACCGGAGTAGACGCCGTCCTTGACGCAGTTGGAGCCTGTGGCGATTCACCCGCCGTCTATGATGCGCTCAGGAGCGATGGTCCGAAGCTGTACTCTCTGGTCCTCACACGTTTTGGCATCGAGTTCCCTCCTGGTATCCAAGCAATGAGTAAGTCCTCTCCTAAGATCATTTGTCCCGACTAGTCTATAATTGGTTGGCCGTACCGCCATCTGGTATTTCAAAAACCATCCAAGTGGTCATTGCTTACTCTTAATCTTACAGTGGTTGGTGGCCATGACTTGATCGCGAAGTATAGCGGCGCCATGGAATACCTTGCCAAGTTGCTAGAAGAGGGCAAATGGAAGCTGCCAGTGAAAGTCGAGGTCGTGGGCAAGGGGTTGTCGGCTATTGAGGGGAATTTGGACAAAGTTATGAAAGTTAGTGGCACCAAGCTTGTGATTAGCTTGTAGTTGAAACTAGAATCGCGATTGTTGCAACGGCATAGCCATAACTTGATAGCTAGAATTGTCGTAACGCGCACTTGAAATAGAAGGCATTGCATATATAATCAAATTAACCTACGAAGGCATTTTTAGGGGCTTTCACGTAACAACAAGTTTCTACTGCCTATCTAAGAAAGAGAGCTGCTAATAAATATAAAAAGATAGACCTGGATAATCCATTGTGCCTACAATTTTTTTGTCAGCATTAAATGTTATTTGTTCATGAGGTGGCCATGCTTCTATGGATCGCAGGTCTTCTGGTTTCAAGTAATGTTGTGTGATTGGTATCACCTGTTTCCTATAATGAGCCATATCAACATTATAGAATATTGAAATCATTGCATTCAATTTCAATCTTGCTAAATTATCCATTACAGCTTCACGTATCCCGATTCACTCATTATTGCCTCGTGCCCCTCTATTATCGGAAGAGTAGAAGGCATCTACATAAATTAAGAATATGATTAATATACTTCTTTCAATTATGGCTGGTTCTCTTCATTAACAGGAGTCCTTGACCTAACCATCTGGCGAATCCGAGAACGTCGTTGCAGGTATAACTTGGTCACCACCAGGCCATTATCATCAAGAAGTAAATGAAGTACATTATTGAAACTCTAAATGACTTCTACGTGCATGTCACAGCTTTGAGGGCATAAATTGGGCCGAAGACCTGATTTATGTGAGTATATTTCGCGTTTTGCATGGCAGCAATAATTTACTCGTAAATCTTTAGTAATTAGATCTAAGAGCATCTATGCTGCGAAATTTCTTTGGGATTCATCATCAATGAAGAGGTCTCGAGACTCTTGAGCTAGACACTGCAACCTCAAAGCTAAGATGTAAATTAATATCTTCAGAACTCCTATTCGTGTTCTATCTCAGAAGCGACATATTCGACAGACGATGATTAGGTACAAGCTGCTATTGTAATCACCTTAAATGGTCAATTATGAGTTGAGTCTGTGATATTGGTCCTGTTCGAGAGAATAGGCCTCAAATACCTTACTCGGCGCCATTATCTCCATATACACTGCTTTATTTGCCGAAGAATCACTACAGCAGGCAAGATTTGAAGGGGTGAACGCTCACGCCTTAGACAAGCAGGTTTCAGCCCTCGTAGTTTCACAATCTCCACGGTTGTATAAATCGACCGCCTATGTTAAGACTATTAAGCTGTAAACACTTACATTCAGGGGTTCTGGTAATATATTGGCTCTGTGCCAATTGAAGATTACCGCGTCGCTATTAACAATAATATATCACTGCTCCCTGTTACGCTTTCTCCTATTCTGCATCTCCTATTGACTAACACACTACTATTATTACACTTTCGCATCTTCAAGCACTACCTTTAGGGTTATTGAGTGTCTCATTTCTTTTCGTTGTTTTACGGAATATTTATTGGCCATTTGGCTAGTCGGGAGATTTGATCATGCATGAGAATATTACGACTTCGTAGATTCTCTGATTCCCAGGTGCCTCATGGGACGGGCCGCTATGTAAGAGTGAGTCACTCTTGCGAGTGATGATATATCACTGTGTTATATAGTCTAAGAGTTAGTCTATAGCGACCGAGTCATATTAAATTAAAATAAAAATTTTCCTTGTCCCAATTTGCATGTCTCGAGAGGAAACGTAGGCAAGTTATATTTCGTCTGCTCCTTTCACTCTTGTAAGCTCCCGAAGTCCTTTCTGAAAGGAGAAAATTGATGAGTCTCGACACCTGACTGTCCTGACCTTACCGTGGTAGATTTCCATCATAGGGCTTAGTGTCCCGGCCCCAAATAAGGCAAGTATACCCAGTTTGAGTCTGAAACCTGGTAGTTGAACATTCACGAAACGAAACAAAGAAACATATGATAACATAATATACAATACGTGTTCTCGCTGGGTAGGTAGACTCTCTCTCATATAAGGAGGCGGTGAGTGAAGAATGGTTCGAGAAAATAACAATTTCCTGATCTTACAACGCTGGCTATAACCCGGGCAACTATGCGACATGGATGGTGGTTGTTGCGTGCGCAGCGTCGGCAATATGGCGATCAGATGTTTTGTGACCCGAGAGCTTAGCATTACCCGGAGTTTCAGGACAAGTGCCGTGGATAGACGCGGCTCGGGTTCGTCGCGACACACTCCACCTATTTGTTACCACTTCTACTGTACTTACCTTGAACTGACTGTCGCTCGGTCTGCGGTTGCACTGCTAGAAGTTCTGAGACTCACGAGCGTGTCCGATTTCCGGGGGATGCTCCCGGTAGCGACAGCTTAATGTCGGCATACTAAGGTGAAGGGTCTGATCAATAAATTTCCGATCACGGGTGTGCCCACATCAAAAAGAAACTAAATTTGCAAGCGAGCAAAACTCGTCTGTTATTAATTCCTAATTAACTTCTTGCTATTGGGATGTTTTAGGAGACGGTGCCACACAGTTCTTCCGTATATGCGATACTGGATACCGTGGGTCTTTATGACATAACATAAAGTGCATCCCCGACTATGGATACGCGGACTTAATGGGTAGAGGACATTTTTAGGAATTCTGTCCTGCAGCAGGGGTGTTGTTTCAACAGCTGCACGTAAGTCTGGTGTTGATGACTAGATATAGGGGTGTTGGTGATAACGTTGCGTCTGATACGATGTACATACTAAATCGGTGAGAAGATTGTCATCTATCTGCTATATTTGTATATTCAATGAATGTAGCTTAGTCTGCTCTACTCTAGACGAATTTGGTGTTTGGCTGTTTGACCAAAGCGCCTCGGTTGCTTTGGTGGTTTAGTGTACTTAGCTTGCAACACCTCTTGGACCTTTTACCCCTGTGAAATGATGGTAAACGGGACCGAGTGCGAATAACTCTCTTGTCAGCTAGTAGGTACTGACGTATGTACAGTGGTAAACATGATAGATCTTAATTAAAAGCGGCAGCAATCGATGTGAACCAACAATGTTTCTACGTTGGTTGTCTGGGAATTTGGAGGCTCGCTATCCACATTGCCCAGACTGTAACCGGCGGGACCTTTGCTGTGTGACCTGCGAGCTACTGTGAGCTCTCCATGGTTCATTATGCGTTATGCAGGATTGCGGGTTGGAGCTCGATATGACGGGTTAGAATGGTGGGCGAGGTGGGGTAGTAGTGTGATGCCCCAGCAAAGGATTTACGAATCGCCAGAAAAGCTGCATCTTCGGCGGGGTTAAAAGGCCCAAGCTCCCCGTGCTACCCCTGTCGTCCTGTCGAGATCCATGTTCTACGAGCAGCCATTGGCCCGTTGGGATGACGAGACCCCGTGACATCGCGACAGAGCATGGGTTATCGTAAGCTTTCTGAGGGGTGCTGGCTCTTAGCTGCAGCTTTTTTCAGCTGCCTTATGTTTACTCTGGCGAGGTGAGACGCGCTCCTTTTGTTCCCCTCGCTTGTTTACTTACTTCCGTTTTCGACCACATCTATATATTGCGGCAGAGATAACCCCTCAACTCCGCACATCGGCCCTTGCCTTGTCGGCCGGCGGTTTTCGGATTGCCATCGTGTCGGGTTGCTTCTTTCAGTCTCACTGGATTATGCATTGGCAATGTCTAAGGTCCGAGTTGCATAAAACGCCCGTGTTTCATCGAGTCGTATGAGTGAGGTGAATAGTCTGCTCTAGTGCGCGGCATGGCTGAACACAGATCGATCTGCTTGCCAAGCCTCAGAACGGCGACCTGGCTGATTTACAATATGATAAGCTGGTAGGAGGCGCGTAAGCCAGCCCTACACGGTTTCCATGGTGCCATGATATCACTCGCTAGCGAGGTAGCACGCGCGTAGAAGGGCTACCTAGGTATCTCACTCAACCGATCTGTAGTTCGCCAGTATAGAATTGTTGGTCTCGGAAGAACTTTGTGTGGTGCATGTCTATAATTGGATATTCTACTAGTACCTAGAGACTGCTAGGTTGGAACCGTTGGCGCCGATGATACAATGAATTAGCCGAGAGTTGAGACGAGCAAGACCAGGGCAAGAACCAAAGATTTGCTTAGCCCGTCGATAGCTACCTAATAGGGCGGGAGGCTTCGGGGTCTATCTCGCGCTCTCATTGGATCGCAAACCGAATCCTTCCAACAGCGGATAAGTCTCTGTTTTGCAGGTGACTTATGCAGGGCTAAGCAATCAGCATGACATGATCGTGAAGCAGGATCGATGCTACTGCAATAGAAGCGGCTTGCGATACCGCGAAGAGAATAGGCACAAGAGGAAATCAAGATGCTTCCCGTTTCGCATCAATTGCTTGCATATGCAACAGGATCGCCGCAAGAGGGTCGCGGAGGGCTCGAGCGCCTAGGCAATTCGAGGGAAATATGTCCGGCACGGCTGTAGGAAACCAAGAGATTATGACGACATGGCCGGCCCGTCTTGAGGCGTCCGCCCTCGCAATCGCCCGATCGCTCGTTGTCAGAAAGGACATTCAAGATTGATTTACATGCACTAGCCGGTCCCCTACGACGCATGACGTCTGATACGAACCGCCGAATCGGGACTTGTCAGTGAAATCGAGACGTCCTATTGATTATGGTTAAAAAGTTCCTGTCTCAATACGCCGGAACGGATACCTGGCTTTAGTTTTTTTCTTCTTCTAAAAGCCGCTCCCTATCAACCTGGATCCTAGATAATTACCGAATTGCGGCCAACATAGAGCTAGTTATCCCTTTCTGTCGTATTTTGAGAATAGGAGTTTTTCATAATAGGAGTATCAATTTCATTTGGCTTCTTTTGGTCTCTCCTTTATCCCTTATAGTATAGATGCCGCCCGCTTGGCCCCGATGAGAATTAGTTCAGGGTCTGTTTGTCGTCGTCATGTTAAAAGCTTTTGATTGAAATTGGGCGATGGGGCAGGTGTTTGCGAACTTCCAATCACCGCTGGACACAAATCTGTGCCTTATCCCAACAGCGCAAGGCCTGGACAGGGCTCCCCTAATATATAGGGCATTGGCCCGGAAACGCAAAATTTAATGGACTATGACCGTGGTTTGCAGTAACAGCTAACAGCCCACAGCACCCGGCTACTGGGTTCTGGACAGTGAGCAGCAGTAAGAAGAGCCCCAATATTCGGGACAGACCGGTAGCTGAAATCGAAAGAGGCTGCGACACCATCCACAGTTCCCTTGCTCGACAAGCCTCCATCACGAATTTGACAAACCAGGAAACCCTGTCACCAAACTTGCTGGAACCTTGCATTTTTACGTTAAGCTTACCCAGAGCTGGTCAGATACAAGCAAAACTCACAATGAGTCCCGTGCATCTTTTCAAGTTAATCAGAAGCTACCATTCCGGTGCTTGCTGGCATAGTTAATGCGTGAATTGCATAGTTTCAAACAACGGAGAGATAAAAGTCTGGGGAATTTGAAGTGGGTTCGCAAGAGCATACTTTTCGGCAACTCCAGGACTCGTCTACCACCACCCAGGTTGTTTGTATTCTCAGCCCTGTCGGAAACGGACTTCTGCCCACATTGAGAGCTCCCTAGCAACCAATCTCACGCGATCCCCGCACGCAGAGCCCGGCCTCTTTCAGAAATCGACGTCTTTTTCGTCTGGACCCTGAAATACGATACTGTGTGTCAACTGAAGTCAATTGTCGTTCGGTAGAACGGATTACTGTAGAACGTGGCCGGGCAGGTTTCAGTAATTTTGATAGAGACACAGCATTCCTGTCTAAAAAAAACCACCTGTTCTAGCAAACATCGTCAAGATTGCCCGAAACGTGGAACCTCCGGCCATACCCGTGCAACTGGAATGACCTGCTTGCTCGTCAGCAGTAAGCTCTTCTACAGTCGACTTGCAGCTTTCTGGATTTCTTGGCTGCCCAGCCTGCTGGATCAAGTTTGCTGATAATGTAGGTATAATGGTAGTACATGATAGGACTTTCGAGAGCCATAAACGGCAAAGCTCGTTTGTTGGATAGGACTCTTTTACGGCTCCTTGATTATATTCTAGGAGTCTAAACCCAGCTACCACGTTGCCCGAACAAGAATTAGAGGGCTAGTCCTCACGTAAGAAATCGGGTGATAGTTCTATAGTTTTTAGGATTTGTGCTATGCGATAATGCTTTGAGGGATCATCCATCCTATGCTTTAGGTCTTGTTCGTGGCCGATATGATCAATTCAGAGACGAAGAGCACAGGGCATTTACCAACTCCGAGCAATTGAGCTTCGATTAGTTATAAGCTGGGCGGCTACCATTTCCCAAAGTTCCTGTGGCTGTCTACTAATTTTATCTGATACTGAAGGAATTAGTAGGCATACCAAAACCACCAGCACAGTACAATACTGAACGCTCAATGTCCGAGCGTTGTCTCTAGAGCTTGTTCCCTTTCTGATGAATTTGTCTTTGAGGGGGATGAACTGTCTCAGCGATTTCCATACAATGTTTGTGCTAGGCATGAACTCGTATGGATATCTTAGTATACTGTATGCTTTTCATCGCGATTGACTTAGACATTCGGCCAATTGGCGATTGCCAATGGTCAATTCTCAGCTCTTATTCCATTACGTAGAGGCACAGGTCACGATAACCTCTAATTCTTGTTTTGAGGGGAACAAACCTCGCCTAGGTAACCAGTAATCATGGTTTGTATCGGCCCAGGTAGAGGCCGTAAAATTACCCTATGACGCCGTGTGGCTCAGCAGGTTTGCTGGTAACAAATACAGACGCTCACCGCCTGAATCTGAGCATTAAATGATGTAACTGGTGTATTATCATTTCTGTAGTAACACACTCGCACATGGTGCACGCTAGGTAGAATCATCCTTCACCCATAAGGGAAGTAAGTCCCTTGCCCTTCTGGACTAGCGTTTCCTGGTTGATACTGCTGCAAAGAACGAAGTGCGCCAATGAGAGTGCCTTGCGTTGGTCGCACAAACCCTTGACTATCGTAGTGCTCTGGAAACAGCGCTAACGAAGCCCAGCATACTGCCCAGCTTTCACCACGCCCAGCTGCCTGCCATATCCAGTACGGTAGTGGAGCCCGCACCCAATGAGCAACGATCTTCAGCAGCCTTCCCGGTTGCGACCAGGGCCCAGTTGCTTGCTGCACTAGTGCCGTGGCCTGTACAAGGTACCGGGCCATCACCTGCCAAATTGCCTGGCAACGACGCTCGACACCCTCCATCTCCCTCGCAACCGGCTTGCAGCGAGGTGAAACTCCACCGTGCCACGGCTGGTGAACAAAAACCATTGACTCCCCTCTGCTTCTTTTCATGTCTCTCCTTCTTCATGCAGCCGAGCGTGTGAAGTCCGACCCTACCTGCCCGACTAACCTCCATCCCAGGTGCAATCTGGTGCCGCACCTCTCGACAATCCTCACCCCCCATCCGTACCTCGTCGGCATAGGCACTCCGAGACTCCTCGCTACCCGGGCTTGCTTCTAGCTTCTTGGTGCAGCAGTGTGTAACTAACCCCAACTTCGATCCTA
The DNA here is from genome assembly GCA_022495235.1 of Xylaria curta. Classification (NCBI taxonomy): domain Eukaryota; kingdom Fungi; phylum Ascomycota; class Sordariomycetes; order Xylariales; family Xylariaceae; genus Xylaria; species Xylaria curta. Next base: position 31,723 of record MU375956.1, read on the forward strand.
CCTGACCTCGACACAAGGTCTTGAAGAGGTACTGCAGACCATTGACACTATAACCGTCTATGTTTATGGTTTAAACCCCCACTAACAAAATAGCAGAGACGGCAGATAGTCTGGAACAATATCTTTTTCGACCGGCTTTAGTTGGTTGATCACGGCCCGTCTTATACCACGATTCAACCTCCAATATCGCCTACGGAAGCGGCATTGCAACCAATTCCTCTTCGACATTCTTTCATTCTTTCCTTCGTTCCAACAGTTTCCTTAAGATACCCGGGTCAGCATATGAGAGCACCAGCAGCAGAAGAAGAAGAAGAAGAAGGAAGTCGACGGCCAGGCATACCTAATGATACCCACCTCGTGACCTAATCTTCCAGTGCCTCTAATTCTCCTACTTCAGTTCCTCCCGTGGAAAGTCGAGAGTCTAAGAGTAGAAAGAGTATTTGGATTTTTCGCAGCCAAAGTGGAATTCCTCCGTCTATAACATTTCGTACGACATTCTTTCGATTCAAATCCAACCCCACCCGCGACTGTATATTCTCCGTGCAACACGTGCTCTGCCCGTCGAAGCAAGCCATTGCTACCCGTCCAACATCGTGCTACACAGTAGTATACGCCCGTTTCGGTCCTTGTACCATACAAGTTGTAAAAATTTGGTCATTTTTGTTTCTGCTGCATCAGTACAGTAGGAGGCAGCATTTCATTAATTGTGGTCTCATCCACCATTCGTTAGCAACATAAATGGTCGACCGTGTTCCGAACAACCATTGGAAAATAGGATTATAATCATACACCCTCCTACCGGATTCGTTATTGTCCGCAAACATGGAGGCTTCTTCACCACTAGCGGCCATGCATCCCGCTCCTGCCCCGTCGTGGTTTGGTCCTGCTCACAGCCCTTTTGGCTCTGGAAATCCTTTTGGTGCAGGTCGATCGTCAATACGTGAGCAGCTGCAGCGGACAAGGCCTGACTATTTCAACATCAAAGCTATCCGGGGCTCATCCCCATCTGCTAGCTTGGCTGCCGATCTCTCCCAGAACTTCTCACTGGACAACGAATATAGGTATGCGATTAAACCTTAAGACATGACAGGACAGCGCTTAGATATTGACAATTATAGCCCCCGATTCCCTACACCTCGTCGCGCTCTTTTCACATCTCATGGGGTAAACCGAGGTAAGAAGCCCGTAGTGTTTGCTTCCGCCGAGATGCTAATATTGACGTCCAGATACTATAACGACGCCACCTCTTCTTGCATCGTCGTCTCCCTGGCCAAATCACGATGCTATGGATATAACACCTGTCCCACAGAAGCAGACTCTCTGCAGTGCGATCGAGATTACCTCACCGACTCCCATTCAATCACCAGATGATCATGAGATGATGGATGAGTCTCCTCTTGTAATCGCACGCCCATCCTCTGCCATGAACGAGAGCACGAGACCAATCAATGAGTAAGAATAATTTCTCATGGTCCAAGTTGAGACAAGGCTAATGAATGTATAGCAGTCGTAAGAGGCTTGGTTTGCGGCGGCCGTCTCTGACACGGACGAAAGGCCACACTACAAGTAGTTTGCTAACTCGCCCGCACCATGAGAGCCAGGTATCGTCTTTCCGATTTGGCGCGGGATCTGATTTGTCCCCGGAAGAGCTTTTCCAAGATTCTCCGCCCCAGGATCGACGACCTCAGACAGCAAATAGTCCGTCTGCTATTGCTCCAGGATCGTTTCGTAAGCAGCTACAGTTCGCCAGCTTAACTGGCACAAGAGAACACCGCAGCACTGCGTCGCCCAGTGCCGCTCATACACGCCGCCCCTCCAACCCCTTCAATCGACCACGGCGGCAATACCGTCGGTCTCTGAGCATGTTTGAGAGTCCAGGCGACGTTATTAAAGGGAAGACAGAGGAAGCCTCTCCGCAAAGCATTCTACAATCGGTTATGGATACTGAGGAAGCGGAGGGTCCCATCTTACCGCATTTCTTTCCCGACGGTGAAAATGACGGTATCCCTAGGATTTCTAGAGAAACATTTCTTGACCTCCTTGACGGAAATTACAATGAATCCTTTAATCAGAAAGTTATTATCGACTGCCGTTTCGAGTACGAGTACGAAGGTGGGCATATTGATGGCGCTGTTAATTATAATGATAAGGAGTTGCTGGCTCGACAACTGTTTCAGACGCCAATGGAGGGAAAGACCATTCTGATATTTCATTGCGAGTACTCTGTTCATCGTGCTCCTCGAATGGCTCGTCACATCCGTGCCGAGGATCGTACGATCAACGCCGAATTTTATCCCCGCCTCACCTATCCGGAAGTTTACATCTTGGAGGGAGGCTACAGTGATTTTTTCAAAATGGAGAGGAACCGCTGCTACCCTCAAGCCTATGTTGAGATGGGCGCAGAGGAGCATGCCAACACCTGTGAGCGTGAAATGGGCAAGCTCCAGCAGAAGCGAAAGGGCATAGGCCGAGCCAAGACATATGCATTTGGACACCATGAACCCATGATGTTCGACTCGCCAACTGCACCTGGACGAGCGGTGGGACGCTCGTCTATCGATATGATGATTGGTAATTCGCCAATACTCGGTGATTACCGATCCCCACGACGTATGATTTCCTATTGATTTTTACATGATAAATGCGTTCAAGACAGTGGAATCTTGACGACCAATCACACTTACCAGATACCGGATCCCAATCTCCTTCTCGAATGACTTCGACCCACGGCGTATGACACGTCTTTCATTATGTTCCGAAGACAGTCCCCTGGCTTCGTATCCTGTCGGCTGTTCATGGCCCCTGATACGTAGGCGTTGTATATAGAATTGTGGTCTCACGGATTTGTGACATTTTCTCGTAAGATGAGGAATGTCCGTCGTGACCAGGGGCACCTCCTTAAAAGGAGAGATTTCATGGCTAGCGAAGAATTGTTTGTCTTCGTATCACCAGTTGAGCCGCAAAATCGGCGACAGCGAGATTTGATGGAAATTTCGAGGGCCCAAAATGAGTGCCGTCATTCAAGCTGGGACAGCCTGGCCTTGATTCCCAGAGGAATGAAAGAGGAATGGAAATGAAGGGGCTAGTGTCTGAAGAGCTTAGGTAGTTTACCTAGAAGAGTATCAGTAGGGCGAAATCTCTCTGTACAATTAGTCAGACCAATGCACTTCATTTTGAAACACAGTAGCAGGAACAATGACTTGTGAAAGACGTAGCTCTCGGTTGAATCGTTCTATCACCCACGCTCCTGTGCCGATGAAATGCTGCGCCATCTGTATTAATACATGTCCCTATCCCTCTTGGAGCTTCGGAACAGTGCTTTTCTATTCTTCCATCTTGTCGTCATCCTTCTCATCCTTCTCATCCTCCTCTTCATCTTCATCGTCCTCTGAGATAGCCTTCTTTGCTAACCGCTCGGCGGCTTCCAGAAGATCTTTAGGGACCTCCATATGCCGCCCCTTGGTGGGGCCATCGGCGCCGCTGATCCAGCTCATCTCCAGCTCGAATTCTTTATCCTTGTTGTCCTGCTGTGCCACGTAGATGATTCTCGCCGCCTCTTTTATGCCCTGCATCAGGTCCAGCTTATTTTCAGACAGGTTGAGCTTCTCGAGCTCGGCCTTGGCGGCCTGACGACCCTTGCCCGTCGCGGCACCGTAATAGCCCCAGTACATACCGCTCGGCTCGATCATATAGAGGCCCGGACCGCCGTGCTTGCCCTCCACCTTGCCGCCGGCGCCGACCGAGGGACCTGATCCCACCTCGCCGTCGACGGGCGCTTCCAGCTCCGAGTCATAACCGCCGATGATGGCCGTGATGCCGAAGGGACGCACGGACTGGTATAGCGTGTATGCTTGTAGGTAGCCTCCCATGCGACTCGCGAGATCGGATGTGGAGATGGGGGTCTTGAACGTCTCGCGCCACCCACGGGCCTCGTCGCGGGCTCTGTCGACGAAGTGGTGGCCGTCGGGGACCATGCCGGAGTAGACCTATTTGCAAGGCGGGGGTGAGGTCAGCAGCATATTACAAGACTCGGGGTGCGCGATGAGCGGCTGAGGCTTGGGATTGCTGTACGTACGACTCCCAGATTCTTGTCGACAGTAGCGATCCGCTTGTTAGCGCCAGGCTTGAGCAGCTTCGAGGTGATGACCTTCTCGACGGCCAGGACCACGCCGTCCTTGCAGCGGATGCCGACCGATGTGCCGCCGTTCTCTACCGCCTTGACTGCATATTCGACCTGGAAGTTGCGGCCGTCGGGGGAGAAGATGGAGTTGGCGAGATCGTAGCCCGTTCCTATCGACGTCTATATGTTTGTTAGTTCGTTACCTCCCGCCAACTTGAGCTTGGCATTAAACTCACCATGATGGGCGTCTATGCGGGGATTGGGACGGCTTTCTGTCTAAATATAGGTGATCTATTGGTCTAGAAGGGGGTAGTTTGAAAATTAAACAGCGACGTAGGTGGTTTGAAGCTCCGGAGGGGCAGGTTTGTAGAAGAGGCGGGTATGGGAGGGATGTTTGATACAGCTTCAGGCAGCCTGAGCTGCGTGTCGTAGTTGCATCACTTAGTTCTAGCGCTGTGGTGGTACCTTGGTGTGGCTGAAGCTTACAGCCTTGCTTCTTACACTAGCCACAACCCACCGGGGTACCTTACGTAAGTACCTATGTACCTTCCTTCTCTCCTGTAATTCAGCTGTTACCACCAACTCCTGGGTAGGTGCGTGTAGGGTAACTGCTGCGCAAACCTTAACGTTCGCTGGAGATGTCAACATCAACTCACTCTCCTTCCTATAAGTTGGTCTGATATAAATCAATTCGAAGAACGAGATATCGTTATGATGTCAAACCAATACGCCTCGAGCATTTGATTTATGAGACTAGATCTCCAAATCGCCTTTTAGTAAGTCATGCAGCTACCCGTGGAATTAGCTAACTCGCTACCTCTACCTCTACCTACCTCACTTACACTTATCCTCGTGCAACTTCGCCTATTAATTCTAAGCAACACAGACTGCCCTCGTCTACGCGCTTTTCTTCTTTCCGATCTGCTGGCTCACCTTAGCCTCTCTTCTTACCACCGTCGCGCGCGCTCTCCCCACATGCCAATTGGGATGGGTTTTGTTCAATGCGCCTAAACAAAGAACCGTGTCGGTTTCGATCCCAACGTTGTGTCAATACTGCCGATTCTCAAGATATTATGCAGTAAGGAGAGCGCCTATGTTAGCTGCTTGATCTGCTTGATCTCTGCCGCTTTTGCAGGCGAGGATTGGTTGCGTCTTAGCAGTGAGTTCAGGGCTGCTAGGCTGGTTGATCAGATCGACATGTGATGCGCAACACGTCAGTTACATACGGCTATCCACTTCTCTCTCTGCCCTTTACTCTAGAGCGCCACCATGGCGCATACCCCCGCCCGATCGCGAATATCATCCCTCGAGATCCCTCTTCACTCGAAGCCCCCAGATTACCGGCCTGGCGACGGACCTGCCCTCGCACCTATTCACTTATGTCTCGAAGACGACACGGGCGCCTTCATCGTCGACAAGCGCGTCCTCCCCGGCAAGCCTGTCAATGGTGAGCTCAAGCTAGAGCTTTACTATGTTGTAGGCTGGCCCGATCTCCCAGCTGCGCGCGTCGCCATCCTGGCTACCAAGATCCTCGACTACGTTTCTCCCCGGGCGTTGGAGGACTGGGAATACAAGTGCTTGTTAGAGAAAGACAAAGAACGAGAGAAACAAGAGGCGGCACAGAAGATAAAGCAAGAGGAACGCGCCAAGGCCCATGCGGCATCCGTGTCAGTGGCGGGTACATCGACACCTGGTAGCGGTATGCCCGGGCAGAAGAGACGCGGTCGACCGAGTAAGGCAGAGGTGCTGGCTCGCCAAATTGCTCAGCAGGCAAGTTTTGGGGACGATGAACTGGCAAACGTGTCCTTGCCGCCTGCTGGCACGAGTGGACCGTCGCTGTCGACTCCGAAAAAAAGCCTGGCTCGAGTGGTGACAGACATGGAAATAGACGAAACCGACACGAACGACGCGATATTCAAACAGCTTCAGGGCGGTAGTGAGAGTGGGAATGATAGTGACAGCGACACGGAAGTGGGCCAGGACTTGGCAGAGCTAGACGAGCCAGATACAATGGCGAGACCAGACATCGACGCTGCATTCACGTCGCTAGACTCTTTCCTACCTGCCCATCCATCACGAGGGTATGCTGAATTTTCCATCCCCAACCTACCATCAACTCAACAAGATCCGACCCAATTTGTCCCCTCTATCCCGATTTCCTTCTCCAAATCGAAGAACAGCCAACTATCGAGGAAGAAGACCAAGCTCACCAGTCCTGTGCCAGTCCCGTTGTACCCTAGACAAACGGAGAAGAAGATATACATACCGTTGGGGAAATCTATAACACCTGTCCCACCGCCTTCGCTGTCGCTTTTAAAAGCGAAGCAACGGGCGCATGTGATATCCACCACTCCCATACCGGCGCCTTCGTGTTTCGTTCCAAAGCCAAAGGCATCGAAGGTGCTACATGAAACGGGATTGACTCCAATTCCAGCACCAGAGCGCTCAAAACAAAATTCGCAGGTATTCCACGGAACAACCTGCACCCCAATCCCGCCACCCTCATACCCCTCACCTCTCCAGGAACGGGCGACAAAACCAGAACTTAAGAATAAGCACAAGGTTACTTATACTCCAATTCCTCCGCCTCCACCACCGAAACCTTCTGAGGAATCACGTAAGATTAGTTATACGCCTATACCGCCTCCCCGGCCATTTTATACTATCGAGCCACGCAAATGGACCAGTTTCACCCCTGCCGGCAAGAGTCCTAGGAATCAGGCTACTAGTGCAGAGGTCCATGTCGAACGCAATGATCAGCCCCGCACTCCATCGAAAAGTGCGACGCCAGGTGCAAAAACCGGTAGTGCTCGCAAGAAAAAGCAGCCTCAACCGGAAGAGGAGCCAACATGGGAAGTGAAGAAGCTGGAAGATGACAAGTTTATCGAGATTGACGGTGAATTAATCCGACATTTCAAGGTCCGATGGGTAGGCAAGTGGCCTCCCGGCCAGAATCCGACTTGGGAACCGGAGGAGTACATTGCGGCACCATTGGTCCGGAAGTACCTGAAAGACAAAGCGGCGAAGATCGCTCAGGACGGCTCGTCACCTAGAAAACCCGAGAAGCCGACCCCTACTCGGAAGAGGAAGTATTCAAGTGTTGCAGAAGCGTTCCAAGGCGATGATGACTTGCCAATGCCGAGCAGTTTGCCGGGCGAGACGCACGACGATGAAGATGATGATGACGATGAGCATTTACAGGTGACGGAATAGATTAGACAGGACGCAGCATTCTAGAACTTTCTGATTGGCCTGGCTTTGGCCGCAGAACTCATGGCGCTTTTCTTGCAGCTGTGGCGGATTGAGCGTGGGCGCGGAGCTGGTAGCTTTGCGCGATGATTATGAGAGAGACACGAGCTGTGTCCTCTGATAGCAGTGGGGGCTTCGGACTTGGAAGCCGATGCTTTATGTATATATCTTGACATGTGCTCTTGAGCTTAACGTTTTAAATACCCTATGAGCTTGGAGATGGACATAGCATGGGTTGGATGGAGGTATATCTGCATACTCATAATTGCAATTACGAACGAAGCAGTTTCGTATCATTGACTTTGCATGACTGCTACAGTCAATCCAAGAAATATTCGACGGGTTCTGTTTGAACCTCAACGTCGAATTTCATATGCTCTTATCTCAAAATAAACTTACGTTGACAAGAGTATTGGTATCTAGCGAGGGTGCTTTCATTGTGAAAAAAATCAATTCTTTAAACTTGATGCTTATGAGATAGAGCGTAGGTTTACCGTCCGGTAATGTGTATATCTCGCCCACCCAGAATATGATCGCAAAGATTCAGTTCCCCTCCTTACTCATAGTAGATAGAAAGCATCGCGGCCTCAGTCGTTAGCTGAAAATAAAGAACAAAATACATCATATCTCGTATTGCGCCGCCCATTGCATCTCCCTCTTTCCAGCCCAGATCAAAGAATTTGTTCGATATTCGATATGGGAGCTGACCATTATGCCTCTCTATCTAGACACGGACGTCACCCACTAGATCCGATTTATCTTAATTCCCTTGCATAAAGCCAATGATCCATAGCCATCGCCATATCGTCTTTACCAGAAAAGATCCAGCTCCTGCAGCGGCCCGGCGCAAGGATCAGGAATATAGCGGACCCCGCAACCCCGGAAGTTATTCTTAATCAACCCGAAGGCCCTCTCCGCCTGCACGAGATCGCGGAATGAGACGCGGATGACCCTCTTGATGGGAGGGGGTGGTTTGGGAGTCTGCTTGGGCTCCATCTTGTACTTCTCGTTGTGGTCGACGGAGACATAGTCATCTACGAGTATGTCTTCCAGCATCTCGTCATCGTCACTTTCGTCATGCTGATACTCGTTTTCGCGGGGCGTGACGAAGATGTCGTCCGTCTCAGTAAACGTCCACAGCTTCTGCACCGTGAAAAACGCTCTCAAGTTCCGCAAGAGCTCCCCGTTCGGAATCTCGAGACACCGCCTCACGCCGCGACGTATCAGGTCGGCATGCGAGCCACGCAGCGGATATGAGGGTGTGTCCGCGAGTGTCACGCGCGGCGAGACGCCTTGGATGTAGAAGGAGTCCCGCAAGGGGGGTGCGTTGACGTATTTCACGTAGGCGTGCGCATCGCGACATTCTACGAAGGAAACCACCGCCGTCGTGCTGTTTGGTCGCGTGGCGTGCAGGATGGGACCGCCGCGGACTCTGTCCAGGACTTCAGCATAGCTGGTGGAGGGTTCTAGGCCGGAAAAAATCACCATGCGCGACTGCGTCGTCAGGTCCGCGTGGGGAAGGGGATTTCGGTAGAGCCCTTCTGTGAAAATGAGTGGGACCCGGTCGAACTCTGGATCGAAGCGGACTCGGCCTTGCATGGCTTTGTGTCGGCAGTATGCTGCGTTGCGATCTTCTACCGTGTCCCAAATACTCAGGCTTGGGATTTTAATTTTCTTATGAGTGGCCTTCGTGATTGCCTTCTTTTTTCTAGTCCACGTGTGGTTGTTGGTGGTGGTGGCGGTTATCGTGGTCTTGATTCTGTCCTGACCGTCACGGGTAGGCACAGCCAAGAGAAGAGGGGACTGGGACGGGGACGGGGATGAAGACGGAGACGTAGGTCCTAGCACCGGCGTTGGTGGGAGAGTAGGGATAGCCTCTAGCACTGGGGTGTCGAGAGATTGAGGAGTCAATGAATCTAGGAGATCGGTAGGGCTAGTTACCGTCTGGGTTCCGGTGTCGCTGTTGTCAGGCCCTTGGATGATTAGACTGATGCCGTTGATAGGGTCGATGTCGTAGGAACATGCTATATTGCTGGGTGAAACAATTTTCACTGACTTGAGAATCGTGCTAAGTGTCTTCAAGCAATTCTCTAGCATCTCAATCTGGGAGTTGCGGTTGGCAATCCTAGATGCGAAGTGCTTCACGATGTTCAGCTTCTTCTGAGTGTCCTTAATCAGGGCGTCGGCAAGGTCAGTGGGACTGGTCTGTTCAATCCCTCCCAGACGAACGTCACGATTGCACACGTTACATGAATGTGAATGTATCAAGAGCATAGCGGCATCGAGTTCGTTCGTCGCATTCAGGATCTCGATATCTCGCCTGACGCGAGCTGCCTCCTCTGATTTCTTGCTGTCCGCGTGCCATGGGGTCGCGACAAGGTCGTCGAGGCGGTTCAAGGCAGCTTGGCGAACATGGGCAAATCTGGTAAGGCAGCTGTTCTTCTCTATCCTCATATAAAAAGGGTCCTCCTTATGCCAAGTAAGAAGTGTAGAGGCAGAAGCCATAATATAATTTTCGTGCCAAGGCGTATGAAGGGGGGTTAAGAAATCACGATCCATATTAGTTAGTTATGAGATGTACCACTGTATTGTGATTGTAAGCTCACTGGAGCTAATATTAGTAGTGGCAGCCACGTGGAGATAGTGAATGCGAGATGAACTGAAGCCGGAAGGGTGAGGATCGAGACAGAACGGCGAAGAGGAGAAGGTGGAAGAAACTGGAGAGGAGAGAGTACGCCGACTTAAGTAATGGCAAACTTTACCCATCGATTTTTGGCGCAAATGTTATGATGCTTACTTAAGTAATGAGGCTGTGCTAGTATATGAATAAGAGAGGGCTGAGAAACGAAATAAGGTTGAGTATCCGTGCGTATCCTTGATTGAGATCTTGATAATCCGTGAAGGTAGGCGCCTGCATTGAATGCCCTATCAGGCATCTGGAGAAGGATAGCAACCTCTGTGGTCAAATCCTAGCTTAGCATTAGCATCGCAATGAGAGACGAGTATGCTACAGATATGGTCCCACTCGACGATGGTGGTGGTCGTGAGTATGTGTTGAAGTAAACATGGAAGCTAGCAATGCTCTCCGTATTCAATGAGATCTATGCCAAATGTTGGTTAGGCAGGTGCGCTACTCACTTCTTCGCCTTAGAATGACCTGCAATACAGTTCCTATTTTTGAAACTATCGTCATGTTTCTTGGAATAGTGGAAGCTTAATAGAAGGCTGAACTTTTCTTAGCAAGGCCTTCCTTGAAAGAAGATAAGGAAACAGTGTGACCCGCCATATCAGCCTCGAATTTGTCTGTCCGGATTATGTGCTATCGTCATGTTCGTTAACTCTGTAAAAGATCTTGAACCTTACTATCGGACGTAAGCCATATTATGATGAAGCTTACTAGGTCGGAACTCGCACATGCCAATTGAGTGCGATATGATTGCACTAGTGTATTACAGTACGTGTGTGGCTAGGGTGCGGTCAACAGATTATCCCTCTCTACAGGTTCCTAGCTAAACTGTACACGTAACCAGATATAACAAGCCGATATCTCAAGCAAGAAAAATCCGAATTGGCATAGTTAACATTATTTGTGATGAGTGGGAATAGCCTCTACATATTATATACAGTCGCAGTGCATGGATGCAGCAGAATATCCAAAAGGGGGAGAAAGGCGGTTTAATTATACATACTCAGTTGGGGGTTTCATATGGGATACCTGCAACGACTGTAATGGCTCGTTTCAGGTATTGTTTCTCGAGATTACTCTTCAGCACATCCTATTGGTGCTACTAGCGTTTGCCCATCATCCAAGTTTGAGCTCTTCGAATCACTACAAGTGGGTTAGAGTTAGCAATCACCATTTTGAGCTTATGCGTGCATGGTATATTCCGAAAAGGAGCACCGTTCGCGCAAACATAGTTCGAATATAATGATGCTGAAAATTACTTACTGCCCTCTTTCCCGTTTATATGCGTCAGGTCTGGTCCTGCTGTAGTTCTTTGAAGGCTATCAAGAAACTGTAAAACTGATTTCGCACCGTGTTGCATAACAAACTGTTCCAAAAGGGCTTCCTCCTCGGGATAGCTATGCGGTGAGGCGTAAATGATATGTAAGCAGACACCCCACGATGAAGCCGCCAAATATGCACCACTCATTCCAGCACTCTGACTCCAGAAGTACGGAAGTGCCTTGGCTACGCCTCGGAGGTATGGAGCCGGGTTAATATTGGGGGCGACTTCTGAAAGCGGCGGGTCATGCATCGAGACAAGTATGGAGTAGATAACTACATAGACTGTACAATATAGTACCGTCATATGAGCGAGAAGTAACTCGGAGGGGCCATTGGGATACGTGGCTATGCCGTTGCTGTCATGAAAATCTGTTAAAGGCCCTACTTCTTTGCGCCAAATCTGAAGACTTTCATCTAGGCACTGACAAGCTCTAGGGATTTCCGCATAGAGTTCGGCCTTTTGAACAGGGTCATCGCACCAGATCATTTGGTCTGCATCAGCTAGAATTTCGCACATATCAGCCATAATATCATAAAGCTTATCTAGGCATGATTTAGGTTCCTTCTCCCAAGGTATTGTTCTCCATTCGGGAGTGTTTAAAGGGAAACGGCGTCTTTCTTTCATTGCCGCGATGAGCTATAGCAGGAATTAGCAGGAATAGTACTGAAATACATGATTGAGTTTTGAACTCACAAGGGGATATCGTGCGTCGGCGAAAAGCTGATGGCTCACTGAAGCATTCGAAATCAGTTACGTTCAGAGGAGACTCTATCTTTGTCCGAAAAAGAAGTTTCGTCCCTTCGAAATCATCAAGGTATGTTTCATGACGTGACTTACCACCAGACTGATATGCGGAGGGGCTTCGTGCTAGAATAAGCGCAAGTAGTCCGTTTAAGTGGCTACGCCATTTACGTCCCTGTGACAACACATTCTCGTCGGCACCGTGAAAAATCTGTTGATTGGGATTTGCGATCAGCTCCGGTAAGCGAGACGGCAGGCGAGGATATGACTGGTATTAGTAATACAGAACCGGCAGGCTCACCTCCAAGAGACCCAACAGTTGGCAAGTGGCTAGAGTTGAGTCATTCTGGGCTTGACACGGGATGGACAGCGTTGTTTGGAGCTTGCGAAGTGCAAGACAATAAGATTGAGTCGCATGTTGTGATTCCCCAGCAGCGAATAAGCCCAAACTAAGAAGTGAAAGTTGGACGGCTTTGTCGGAGGTATGGAGTCCATGAGCAATCTCAATCCAGTCGCGGGATGGGCCTAAGCCATCTGCTGTCAAACATCGACCTTCTGGAAGATACTTCATCAGAAATATGTCGATGTACTTTTCTATATATGCGGTCTGTGCCAGTCCATTCGGGAGGGCGATATCGGTAATGCCATCAGGTGGATGCCCGGACCTAATTTGGGGCTCTTTTCGGTAGATAACGGGGACTGCTCTGGCCTTCGTCACTTGCGTATGATTCAGAAATACGACATCTCTTTGATAGCCGCCGCATTCGAGCCCGGCATTAGAGCATTGAGTACAGGTCGGCCGCCTCCTATCACACCCTTTCTTTCGCTTCTTGCAAGTCAAACATCCCTTTGAACGACCAGGGACTCCGACCATTCCTGATCACTGCCAGAGCGAGCGATATATCTCTATACACCGCGTGCGTTGTATTTCATGCCAAGAAGTCAGGGGGAAAAGACCTTACTCTGACCAGATGCTCACTGGTCAACTACCTTGCTTCTCGAATGGTGTTGTTATCGATGATCGAACCGCCAAACCTACTGTAGATATACGCCCGCGGATGAGGTTATTAAAGCCGTCGAAGAAAATTATTTACTTCTCATTCGAAAAACACTCGTAAAGAGCATGATGTCACGTCAGCTTAGTGAAGTCTGGGAATATTACGTAAGTTCAATCTAACCCCCTTAGTCGCACTAAAACACTAGCCCAAATAGGTGCATATACCCACAGCGGAAACAAAGATCGGCCTCCGATCCGACGCGGGTTCACGGTTCGGCATGAACGTCCACGTGGGAGACCACGTGGTACTACAAGTGCTACTCTCTGCCCTCTTTCTTGCGTAGACATTCATGGCGAAGCCCGCGCGGTCAGTCATGATAGCCTAGATTACTATGAGACCACCTACCTCGGCTCCGGATCTCTGTATCTTACGTCTGCACATACACCAATTTGTGTCGCGTATTTACGTGGAAGGTTAAAAGTCAATTTTTTCTATTTACCTTATGTGCTTCTGAACTATGAAAAAAGCTAGAAGACTATATGCTCTCAGATTGTGAGAACTAAACGAAGAAGCTGAGCCGGACCCCACGTACGATGTTATGAGACTCTTCTAGTAAGACTTCGTTCCATCTAAAATATCGATGTAAATTACAATTGGATCGTTGTCACTATAGAATCTCTTGACGTACCGACGCGGTAATGCCATCAAATCGCAAACAGATGTTGTTTCCCATCAAGAAGCTAATTCATATGTGAAGTGGTCAACCCACGGAATATTCTGCTCCACTTACGATTGTTTCCAGGTATGCAAAGGCCAGAACAGATGCCGTGCACATTACCCATTCCTCGGCGTTGGGTATTTGGATCGACCCTATTGGTGAGAACTTCAGCATCGAGACAGGATGGCAGGGAGGTATTGCCAAGGATTTCTGGTAAACACCACTACAAATGAGAACTAGTATCTGTGAACAACATCATAAACAAACAAATCCCCTATGTATTTGTATCAAACAAGGGGTGCTTGAAATTGACATTGTATTTACTTATCCCTATACAAGATTGCCTATATTTACCTGCTTCCCCCCTAGCAACGGCTCGAAAATTGTTGCACGTGGTCTATTTCCTTCCTGGTTATACAACCCTGCTGCTCTGCCGACGTTGATCGTGTGCGCCCCATTAGACGTTCTTGATAACTTTGTCTCACCAACACGCTGGCAAGGCATAGCCTGATATAGTACGAAGCCATTTCGGCTGCGTACATTCTACTTCGTTTACCTTGCTCTCTTGGCATCCCATTGTCTAATATACACGACTCGTTCGCTTGTGTTTCATATACCATGGCTGACATCGACCGTTCATCCGCAAACGTCATCACGCGTATAGCAAGGAAGATTGGCTTTGCCAAAGATTACAACTTTCAACTTTGGTTCATATTTCTCGGAGCCTTCCTAGGCTTCACGATTTCCCGTCTGCAATTTTTGGATTTCTATGGGGTCTTTTGCTCAGCTACGGCCAAGTCTACGACGAGTCGTAAGTGGAACAAGATGGCCCAGTGAAGTTAACTAATACTACTGATATCTAACCAATCAATGCTATAGATGCTGCACCTGGTGAATGTTTTTACTTTCTGCAAAAACCATATACGATCGGAATCATCTTGCACTTGGCTACCATTCTGCCTGCTGCACTTCTCGTTTGCATCCAGTTCATCCCGGTAGTTCGCCGCAAAGCTTCCTTGCTCCATCGGGTAAATGGGCATATCATCATTCTCCTCAGCGTTCTGTCAATGGCAGGAGTATATATCATAGCACCACGTACATTCGGTGGTGGATTTGATGCCCAAGGTCTCCTGGGCGCTCTTTCAGTTTGTTGTGAGTTTCGTCAATATTCTTTTCCCTCTTCTCCGAGGTTTGCGTGTATTGTGATTAACTATTCTCAACTTTGTACGTAATGCAAAATGCTAACTCCTAGTTTGAAGTCCTATGGGCTCTTCTTATGAGTTATATCAGTATAAAGCGACGTCAGATCGACCAGCATCGAGCGTGGATGCTTAGGGCATGGTTTTGGGTATGTGATACTTGCAATATTATCAGTGAGCATAAGCCTCAAGCTAACTCGTATCAGGCAGGATCCATTATCACTGGGAGACTGATTGCAATTCTTGTGCTGAAAGTCCTGAAATCACCTCCATACTATGCTATGCCCTGCGATAAGATCGATTTCATGTTACAAGATCGTACTCTAGATCTATATCCAGAATGCCTGAGCTTTTACTCGGGGGCGAATCGTGAACAGAATGTTGTGGTACGGGCCGAGTTCAACCATCCTACTTCTGTTGTGGAGGCAGCAGCCGCTTTGGATGCAGTTTTCGGCATGGCGTATTTCATTGCGTTTCTCCTTCACATCCTCGGCGTAGAGATATATGTGAGTGTCAACTTCATTCCATCTGACGCTTTGTACTACAAAACTGACATCTTCTCCTCAGCTTCACCTGACAACCCCTGAGATTCGAGACTCCGATCATGCCTCACAAAAACGCTAGCTTGAGGCTAATATAAGAAATTCGTTTCCTAGATCCTTACATGCAATCGCATTGGTCTTAATAAGCCTGTATAGCTGACCGAGTATTTTAAGTGCCTCTACCACAAGGCTCTGTCATGGTAATTCCATAATGTTCCACTTATTAGTCATTATCATCTTTCTACCCTTACTGCTGGCTCAATGCTGGATCTTATGATGGATTATTAGGCATGTCATACTGGTTATGATGGATGGAATAGCGATCGTCGATTTTAGACCATTGTGTCGATTCTTTTCGTAGATAGTCGGAGAGTGTTGCGATATTATCTTTAAGATTGGGTTAGGAAGTAGTCTACAGGATAGATGCAGATTGTCATTGTTGGTAGCACATAATAGACCTTCATTACCCAAGTCACTTATTGCCTTGATTCCTTGAAACGTTACGCCTACGCGATTCTGTGACCCCGCTACCGGAAGCAAGGATTCCTTGCCGGGGATGAGATTTTGAAAGCGATGACGAGTGACTCGAGAGTCAACACGACTGCAATCATATCCATGCTTAAATGTACGAGCGCATGGATGGTATTGGTTGATCTAGCTCTAGTGATCTTACTTCAAGTTGTTTTGCCCTCATTTAATTCCTCAACGACTTCCTCCGAGATGCCCTTAGTAGCCGGCGCTTGCAAATCGTCCTCACCCATCGTTCCATCCCAGCCGTTAGCCACGAGGTACTCCCGGAACTTTTCATCGCTCTTTTGTAGGTCCTCGCCAGTGATGTTTGGTACGAAGAACCATGTAACCAAGATGCCAGAGATGCCGGCAATGGCGGAGATAATGAATGTCCATCGCTTACCCAGATTCTCCTGAATGCGCGTGAATACTTCAGTGCCTACCGCGGCACCGACCTTGCCAAGTGCAGCCGAGATTCCATAGCACGTTCCTCGAACGGAAGTTGCGTAGGCTTCTGAAGATAGAAGACCAAGCATGTCGCCGGGTCCGAGGTTTCCAGATGACTGCATGAGACCGTAGAGCACGACGAAGAGGGGCACGATCTTGGTTACTTTGTCATAAGCAAGACCGACGATCAAACCGAAGACGAGGTAGCCACTGAAGCCCACCATCATCGTGTATTTGCGTCCGATTCTATTGCATAGGAAGGCGCCGATGAAGACACCGGGCAGAGCGAGACTGCTCAGAAGCAAGGTCCATTCAATGGTGGTTTGGATATCCTTGGTCTTGACGACGCTACTGATAATAAGGCCAGAGAAGATTCCGTTGGGGAATGTGACGAAGTCATAAAGGAACCAAGCTCCGCATGTACCGATCAAGGTCTTCCAGTAGTATCTGATGACCAGCTTGTATGGGACTCGCTTTTTGATAGCGCCGCGCCTATATAGCTTGCTGTTAAGCATTTTCCATCGGAAATAGAATACCTAGTTCTTGTCAGCAGTCGCGAAGAACAATGCATGAATCAAGGTGATTCTCACACTCAAGGGCCAGATAACACCAATACCGAAACAAACACGCCATACAGTGTTCAGGTGATTCGCACTGGCGGCATTAAGGACGATTAGAAACACGGACAAAACGAAAGGTCCACCAAAGGAAAGAGGCAGGTTGGTAACGAGAATGAAGACTGGTCCACGTTGCTTAGGCGTGTGCTCGTTGGCGGCCTCGCTCGCGCTGACGGAGCTGGCGGGGTACTCTCCTCCAGTTCCGAAGCCCGTGACGCCGCGTGCGACAGTCAGGAACCAAAACAAGCCGATCGGAGTGCCGGCTGAAGCCGCGGTACCGAGGATACCACCGATGACGATCAAGGCCGTGGTGATTAGAATAGCCCATTTTCGGCCGAGATAATCACACACGAGACCGATTGTGATCTGACCAAGAATTTCGCCTACGAGCAGAGCATTGGACACCTGAGTGCTGTAGTATGAAGTATATTCCTTGTACAAGTGAGTGAGAACGACATTTGTCGCAGTCCTAAAATGACATGTCAGGTAAGAGTACTCGAAAGACTCACGAGCTCAGCTAATTGACGTACATCAAGTTGTTTTGATATCCATCAGAAATTAAGGCGAAACCTGAATGCGGGTATGAGCTATGGATTGAACGGTGATATGAGGGGTATGAACAGGGGTGAGCTCACCGGCACAGAAAATGGTGAACAGATCGGACATCCTCTGTCTTTTGGAGGACACCTCGGCCGAGGGGGCCTCCGGATCGTCTGGATTCGCGACATCATTCTGCTGCTTCTCAACTGGAGAGGAAGCATTCGAGATGGCGAGGTCTTGTCCCGAGATATTGTCCGCCTCGGTAATCTCTTGGACGGCCATCTTGGAGATCCCCCTAGTCCCAATTGGATTGAGCCAAGCTGCAGCAACGGGAAGCAATGGATTGGGGGTGAACTATACAATTGGACGGCAGTTCGTGCGTGACGTTAGTTATAACGTTTGGAAAACCTCAATCGGCAATACAAAGCCGAGGTTTTTCTTTACCGCTGCTCGCCCACGTGTCGCCATGCAACAAGACTAACTATATCCTGCACATGTCCTACATACCTCCCTATTGAGGCCAAAGTCTATTAGATTCTGGATTAGAAGATCTGCGGAGTGCTCCCCTGCTGCCCTTACCCAATGAGCGCCAAGACCCATGCCCACGTGCTTGGCGTTTTTCCGTCGCTCGATTTTTAGATCTTTGCCTCTAAGTTAAACAATTTTGATGAATCGACGGGCTGGTGAGATATGGTCGTTCTCTTCAATGTCTGCTCATATTGCTCCCTAACGACCAGCACATGGTTTTCAAAGAAACATCCCTAATTGCTGTCGTGAACCATTAAGAAAGTCCAATTGCTTAACATCATCACAGCGTAACTTGATGACAAGATAAATGGCAAAGACACGATATTATAGTTCTCGATTCGCAACTTGTGCCGTTGTCAGGATCAAATATAGATAGTTAGTGAATCGTTACTGACAAAAATAGCCTGATTGAACGAGATGAACTTAAAGGTCCTTTTTCCATTTCTACCGCAAGCCAAAGGACACACCCTGCAATTGCGCTATTCAGGGCGTGCGACTTCAATCTACGATGGCCTTCTGGCCCAGCAACGTAAGGGGAGTACGGATTATTTCAGACCAAATCGCCATCTTGATGAAGGCTGTCAAAAATGAAGACTTAGATATTGTGAACCACGCGAACGCATCGCTAATTATTGTGTTAGGATAGTTTGACTCCGAATTGGGCAATCCGGGCATTGCCATTAACTACCAGGGGTTTAAGTACTTCAACAATAGCGCGCTAGTGGATCCTTTGTTCGGCTCAGCAGTTTGTGATCACCATAACTTCGTAGACTGTGAATTCATTGTCGCATCTTTAATGGTAATTGGATGCGGAGAAGAATGCTCTCTACAAGCATCGGCATGGCATCGAGAAGGCCCAGACAATGAAAGCTACTAGGCGTAGAAGTTGCCTGAAACCGGTGAAGAAACCCCATCTTCTTCTACGCTAAAGCCTATGGGCCGCCCCTGACATACTTTATATACAAATCTGGCGGCATCTTAACCACACTCTATCGAATCTTACTCTTCTGTGTTTATCTAAACCCGTAACCCAGCCACCATCATGTTATTGTTGGTCTGTACTTCGTATACAAGGCTCCCGTACGCAAGAAAATGCCTCGGCAATGACGCAGGTTGTGGTAATTGAGGCTTGTTGACGTGTTCGAGATTTTCCATTTAATTATCACAACTGCACATTGCTGTCGACGCGTGACACGCCGCTGATAGAGCTAATGAATTGGTACCGTAATTGATGCTGTTTTGAGGAAGATGCTTAAGGCCCAGATGTACTGGCACGAAGATCAAAACGAAACACGCTACTATCAGGGTAACGGCAGTGAGTTCTGAGTATTGGACTGTGACGTTTCCAGGTGGTGGTAAACTGGGTCCAATATTGGCGAATGACAGTGATCTAGCCCGATGTTGGAGGACAGCTCATTCACGGTTCACTTCCGAAGATTAATAACTTACCTCCAATAGATACAAAAATGTTGAGTCAACCGCTTCTCATTTTTACGTGAGATATTGAATACTAAATTAGAATGCCTTGCAAGCCAAGGTGCTGTCCCAAATACATGCACTGGCACAAGGGGCCTAGTGGTCACAGGATAGCCGATGGTCACGCATAGACACAGCCACCATTCTGTACGTAGGAGCGCAGCCTTCATATAAGCTCGGTTATGCTTATGTTAACATGCAAAGAATATGAGTCGGTGGACTCTTCGTCCCCTGTACATACGTTGGTCTGCAACAGCGAGAAGATTTAGGCACTCACCCAGGTAAGCAACGCGTATACGGAGGTTGCTTACCTAAGTACCTAGGTATACACCAATGGAGAAGCAGGCACGGCCAGCGAATGTTGCCAAGGATAAGTAGATCTAAACGAATAAAAGATCGGTCTTATTACGGACCGTTAACTTAGGTATTGTAAGCTACCGGAACCAGCCGACTCAGGTGTACCGTCTCCAAACGTGCTTCGCGTCTACTACTTCCCTTCTCCAAGCTTTATTCTTCTTGTATGGTACATACGCACTTATTATTAAGACTATTATTGTTGTACCTGACCGTACTAATTCATACTTATAACAAAGGAACCTTTTGTTCTACTTATGCGTATCTCCTTCGATAAAAACGAAGGCATAATAATTGCATACTGAGACCTTGTCTGAGTGCGACGATACTTCCATCGTATCAATTCTAATCTTGTATGATAATGTCTTCCGGGAATGAATGGGCGACAGAAACAGTTTGCAAAACATTAGAATCTTTTATTGCCCGGCTCTCTCCGGAAACGCAAAGTGAGCTTCAAAGATGGGACGTCTGGAAACAGCTACTTTTAGTTTGCCTCAACCAAAATCTGCGTCCGCAGTTCTTATGCGACCTCTCCCAGGCACAGATCAATTCTATTCGCGTGCTGCTCATCTGGAAATCAAGGGTTTTGGCCGACCTGGGGAAACCTAACTCAGGTAGTAACACCCGAGAGGTAGTTGATTCAGCCTCTCCTCAGTCTCTACAAGACGAATTGTCTGCCATGGAAGCTCAAGTTCGACGTACCATGCACGAAGAAATCAAAGGCGAGGTCTTAAAACCAGACAACAGCCAGGACGGCGATTCCCGGCTAAGCTACGAGGCGAGTTCCTCGGATATAGACTTCAACGTGTTCGCATCATTGCCGGCAACAAACGGATTCGATGTGTTCATCCAAATGCTGGTGCAACTCGAGTTAAAACCGTACAAATATCCCTATGAATATCTTACACTACTCCACGAAGCAAGAGATAAAGGTGCAGAGATGGTTGCATATCGGAAATTGCTGATAGCCTATCTGGTTTCTCGCGGTATTATTAACAGCCCCGAGAATAATAATCCACTTCCAGTGTATCTCGCACTTGAAAAAGCGATAGCAAACGAAACAGGTCTCAGCTCACTCGGCTGGTCAGTCCAGTCCTGCCCTTGGTTCAGGGATGAACCAGGAGCGAACCTACCATACTATCTCTGGGACTCCGAGGATCATCGGACTGTGGAGACTAAGGATATTTCGCAGGATGGGAAAGTGCGCTACGCCGTCGTGAGCCACACTTGGGGCCGCTGGTAACTTTTCCTTCCTTGAGCCATTGTAGGGGGGTAGGGAAATACTGACCGGGGTTCCAGGAGAATCAAAGACGCCCTAGCCGACATGCGCCCTCGAATTTCGTGGCTTGTCCCTGAAAACACTAAGTTCGATGTACGAAGCCTGCCTAGCCATCTCGAGCTGCTCTGCAAAAAGCTTTCTTGTCGGTATGTGTGGTTTGATCTTCTCTGCATTCCGCAGGATCGATCCGACCTCGCGAAGAAAGAGATCGCAAGGCAGGCGACCATCTTTAAGGGGGCGACCGTTGCTATCTCGTGGCAGAATGAGACCGAGGACTGGACTACTACGCAAGCTGTCATCCGCTGGTTGACACTACAAGTGCTACGTAATCCCAAGATCTTGAAGTACCCTGTATACAAGCCAGGCCAACTGGAAAATATCGATCCTCTCATAGATGAAGACCTAGAGGCTCTCGCACAACAGCTAGATGATTTTTATTTGACAGAACAGTCGGATGTTCTCACAGAAGACCTGATCACTGTCACACAGAAGCTGAATGAGGCAGAGCATGTCTCCCTCCGACAGTACCTGACCGCCCAGCCTCGTACCCAGCCAAAAGCTATGAATTCGAGTTGGTTCACGTCCTTGTGGACCCTCCAGGAAGCCTTTATGCGGGGAGACATGATATTCGTTAGTAAAGGCTGGGAGGTGCTGACTATCGATGGTGACCTCCCAATATCACTCGACGCTCTTCTATCTCTCGCTAGTGTTGGCATGCACATGAAAAACAAGCCCAAACCCGTCTCGCACCTTATTGATTTGCTCCTGATGACCAATATGACAGAGCTAAAAAAACGGCATCGCGTGAGTCTCCTGGCTACAGTTTGCGCTCGGCAGTGTGAGCACAGTAGGACAGAGGCCATCATGTCAATGTTAGGGGCCACGCAATGGCAAAAGAAAATCGATCAGGAGGAAGACGGCGTCGAGGGAGAGAAGCTGGTTTTAGGCCGATACGATTATCGCTTCCTTCAAGAGATAATAGATAGGGAAGGGTTCGTCTTTTTTAGTTCTCAGTACTGGAAGAACAATTATTTCGCCTGGGCAAGAAGGGAGAACAGGCCAGTGGGTACGATTTTGCCGTTCTCAGAAGAACATGAGTTGACTGAGTTAGACATTAAAATACTCAATATTGGAAGCGCATACGCCCTCCAAGTGCCGCATCCTTCTCTTCGTACTTGGAAGCTTCTGCGGGATGGCAGTGTTCGTATCCGGAAGGTCGGAATCCTATACGCCAACTTTGGAAAAAGTGAACGTGATGAGGAACTGAAAGATCATACTCCCAACCCTCATCTGGATGGTCCGAATTGGCTGATAGATGTCGAGGTCAAATTTATATGTCCCCCTCTTGAACGTATGGGTGACGATGACAACGGCTACTTTACGTCGCCACTCAAGACTTGGATGGATAATACATTGACAGATTCTCCAAAGTACGCGGTATACATTTCGGATGGCCGGTTCCTGCAGGGGTTCGTTCTCAAGGAACTTGATACTGCCACTGATTCTTCGCCCGGGATCATGGCAAAAGTAGCGGATTTCTCCCTGGAGGAGAGAAAGTTAAATAAAATACCGATTGATGTTCCATCGAGCACGGTGAACTGGCTTGTCTATTAATGATATAAAGGAGCTACGCAGCTATTACATTGCGCGCTCTTTAACTACAATTTCCACTTTTAATCAGAGAAAACCATGAAAATATTTTTCTACTGTCTACTTTGTTGAATAATAAATTTGTGTATTTTGAAAGTTTTTGAAAAGAGAAAATCCGGATCAGGTCCTATGTTTTTTTATTTTCGATTTTTATCCAACATGGAACCATTCGTTCCACTTAGTTGTCCTTACTTCGCTAAAAACGAAAGCATGACTGTAGATCTAGATCTCCACGAGAAATGTCGTCTCCTGGCATATGCCGCTGCGCTTCTAATTTCCGAGAGCCTATCGTCGCGTTTCTTCCGTATGAGTGGCCGACCAAGCCTAACGTGGAGCTTGCCTTGAACAACGTCTTTATCAATTCTTAGTAGACTTTCTGCATATTTTCGAGATATTCATTGAGCCGAGAGGAACTAATTCTCGCTATGAGATGGAGGATATTGTCACTAAGATGGGCTATGAATGGCTGTGCTGCCTTGATCGGCGCTTCTCATTAGTTGGATAGGCCATGGAGGCTATGGAGGCTCTCATTATGAAGGTACGCTTTGGTGTCAGCCCTTAGTTGGAGCGCACTTTTTGATATCTTAATTGGAAGATCCTCAAATAGTTCTATTGGGTATAAATTGTAACCTCGAAGAGACCATTCTTATCACAGAGGGGAATTGAAACCATTGAAATAAGAAGTTGGTTAAGCTTAGTTAGGTACACTCACCGCCTAACCGTTTAGGGGCTTTGCGGGGCGGTGAGCAAGACCCTGTACAATATTGCCCAGCAGAAAAAAAAAAGATGCCCCTCCGTCTTGGTCCAGGCGCATTACTGTCTTCGTTTTGTTCAAGCCTCGAGATACGAAAAGATGTGAAATTGTCTTCTCTCCTATTCGCCGAAAAGCCAGAGAATAGTTCATCATGGGAGGAAAGCGCAAGCGCGGTGCCAACAAGACCGGTACGACGAACGGACAGCCGACACAGAAACGCCCCAAACCCAATGAAGCCATCACGAACGACACCGAACCGAAATTCCTCGACCTCGACAAGTCGCCTTTTTCGGACGAGACCACCGGCGAGAATCGCAAGCGCGAGGCTAAGATATACGAATTACTTGGAAGCCTCGACAACGACGAGCGTCTTGCCGCCGCCGATGCACTAGTCACGGCCCTGCTCGCTGGTTCTGAGCCGACTCTGAAGAGACATCTTGAAAAGCGGCTGTTTCGCGGCCTCGCAAGCTCTCGCAATGCATCTCGTCTCGGCTTTAGCCTCGCTCTTACTGAGATCCTACGCCAACTATTTGGACCATCGGAATTGGCCAAGACCAAGTTTTCTGGCCTCACCTTCGATAAAGTGCTAAAAGTGTTAGTCGATGTTACAACAACTGGTGCAAATATGCCTGGCCAGGAAGAAAGAGACTACTACTTTGGGCGACTATTCGGTCTACAATGTTTCGTCGAAGCTAAGATAATATTCGCAGACAGCACTAGGTGGCCAAAAGTACTGGACTTGTTGCTCGAGATGGCCCAGAAAAAAGTCTGGATTCGATCCCACTGCGGATGGGTTATAGTGGAATGCTTGCCGCAGATGGGACAAAAAGACGCAGAAGCGGCGCTCCGAAAGTTTTCCGACATTGGCTTAGCGAAGACTGCTGAGGGAGTCGGCATCTGGCTACGCGCCCGGAGCTGCTATCCGAGCCTCAAAGTCCCAGCAAAACCTTGGGTCGACCCGCTTAATCCTGCTGCGCTTCCAGAAGTCGCTCGAGTATTGAAAGAAAACGTTGCGAATGATACTGGCGAAGATGCTGCTGTGCCGAAAATCAAACAGAGCAATTGGACAGCACAGCTGCATTTCGTCTGGGACTTAATTTTGGCGGCCTTATTGGATTCAGATAAAGACAGCATAAAAGAACAAGCTAAGCTCTTCTGGACAACTGTGATTGATGGTAAGCATTGGCCCTTGGGTCATATTTTGTGCGATTCGTGCCGTTGGCTGATCATGTTTTAGATGGGCTATTCTCTAAGAATGCCTCAGATGGTCAGAAGTTTCGTGGATTCATGATTTTCCAGAAATATCTTCATGGTTTTGCTTCTGTGGACAAGTCCCTGGTGAAGCAGCTCTTCACGCGCAACTTGATGAAGTGCTTGGTCAATCAAGCGGCTAAAGAAGATCGCTATCTTCATCGCGCGGCTTTGAAAACCCTACAAGCAGTTGAGAAGGTCGTAGAGGCTCATCCTGAGCTCTTAATACCCATCTTAAAAGAGCTCACTGGCAAATTCGGCCACTATGACTTTGATCAACGCACCGCCTCTAAGACGCTCGAGAACTTACTGCAATGGGTCACCCCTGCCAATTCGAAGAAGATTGTCAAGCTTCTTCGCGAACCTGTTGTAAATCTAAAGGAGTAAGATGTTTCCCATTCGCGCTGTTCGTTTCAATTTCTTACCAAATTCTAGCACACCCGACGATGCTGAAAAGCTGCGACAAGCTTATGCAGATTATGTGTTCAAGATGGCTATTCAGCCCAAGGCATCCACCACCAGCTCTGAAGACGCCGACAACAAGAGTGCCCTCGAAATCGGTATTAAAGAACTAGCATCTTGTGCCTATTCCACCCAAGAAGAGTTCGTACCACCCCTTTCGGAGAAGACTAGGGAGTTATTTCGCAATCGACTTTCCTCTGCTTTTTCGAAAGTAACTAAGCAGCATAACAACACGGAATATCTCTGTGAAGCTGTTAGATCAGTCAAGCCAACAGCTGTGGCAATGAGTGACGAGATCGAAACTGAACGCAAAAGTGCATTGAAAGCGATGGCAAAGCTTCTCAAGTCATCTACCAAATCAGGTGATAGCGCTGGCAATCTGTCCGCCGGTCTTGCACTGCTTTATGCAACTACTCTTTTACAACTGTATAATGGTGTGCCGGACGCACTTGACATCCTACATGATCTCGAATCTTGCTCTGAAAAAATGAAGAGCAAAGAAGCTGGGGCGTCGGAACTTTTAGTGGAGATTCTTCTGGCTTTAGTGTCCCGGCAGTCTCCCATGTTGCGTCAGATAAGTGAACAGGTCTTTGAAGCGTTCACCTCACAAATATCATCCGAAGCCCTCCAACTCCTCACAGAGAAGTTGCTAGCTGAAGAGAACTCAAGAGGTTATCATGCTTTGTTTGAGAACAATGATGAAGACGCGGAGATGGCTGATGCTACAGATTCCGATATTGGCAGCGACGGCGGGGATTTAGACGAGGATGAAATCTCTGAGATCGGCTCCGACGTTGAGTTTGTAACATTAAACGGGGCAGATGTAACGTCAGACGGAGGTCCGGGCGAAGAACAGGATTCGGATGACGAGGAAGGAGATGAAGAAGAAGATGAGCCCGAAGACGCACAACTTGCTGCGCTTGACGATGCTCTTGCGAAAGTCCTTAACAGCCACCGCCTCGACCAAGACCAGAATGCTGAGTCGTCCGATGATGATTCGGACATGACTGATTCAGAGATGATGGCATTGGATGAAAAACTTGTCGATGTCTTTAAGAATCGGATAAAGAATACCAAGAAAAAGAACGAGAAAAAGGACGCTAAAGAGTTTGTCGTTCTCTTCAAGCACAGAGTGCTGGACCTGCTCGGCATATACGTTAAGCAAGAAGCGTCGAACGCCCTAGCCCTCAACCTCCTTCTCCCACTTTTGGAACTCGTGCGGACAACGACTACTAAGCCTCTCGCTAACAAGGCGATGAATATCCTCACGGATTTCTCTAAAGTGTCTAAGAAGACACGGAGCAAGGAAACCCAGGTCGATGTAGAAGCACAGATCAAGCTGTTGACAGATATACACCAGGAGGCTTCTAAAGATTTTTCACACGCTTTTGGAAAAGCTGCGTCGACGGCAAGTTTATTGGTCGCGTCCAATTTGTGGACCGCTGGCCAGGAAAACATTGATCGTATCAATGCTGCGTATGCGCAGACTTTTGCCGATTGTCAAAAGGGCAAAATTAAGATACAGGGTGCTTTCTTCTCTGACTGGGTGAACTGGGGCATGGGGCATGCCAATAATAGTAATAACTTAGGAGAATAGAAGCCCGTGAGGAGAATGGTGGTTCAAACACAGAGTTCTACAAACTATTCCTTGGTAGTGATGGATACCCCTCAAATACAAGCTTAATTGTACAAATTTCAACTTTTTAACTCGATGCCATCATCGTAGAGGCTAATATGCTGCGTTTATTTTTTTCGGCAATCCTATCTACTTGTTGAATCGGATGAGATCCGTGACTCTGATCCGGGATCGCTGCGGGGTTGTTGCGGTGATATCGCTGAAACATGGCCGGACACCGCCTGACGCCCACTGCACGTCTGGGAACTTGGGAGTTGAAGAACGCCACTTTGATGGCATTTGACAGATAAGTCTAAATGATTGCACGGAAGCGGTTGTCGCTTACGAGTCTGAGACGTGGTTCGCCGGTAGGCCTATCGTTGGGCCCGTATCGAGAAACATGCATCTGCGGCTGTAAGGTGAGAACCTTTTCTGTTTCATTTTGTAGAGGTTATCGTCGGTGTGTTTCTGCTTGAATATTATATCGTTACTATCATTATCTGAGGCAGAATATTAAAGCATGATATATATCTACATTATCAACCTACTTGTTGGTACGGTAAGTGATGAATGACATAGACAAAACCATACAATGAACCTCCCTAGCGTCGGGACTTACTTCCCGCAGCTCGCCGGCTTGTCTCTCGATCCGCCGAGGCCACGACTCGTCGCCTCGCTTGGCGGCCAGAACTTCACGCATTGTTGCCTTGTCGCCCTGAACGAGTCACTTGTCGTCAGCGATGGAGGAAACCTTTCGTTTGCGAGTCCCTCGTTCGTGGATACTGGCGTCTCTATTGAGGACTTGCTGGACGCGGCGCAGAATAATGCGTTTCCGTGCGGTGCTGAGTTCACGGGTGATAGGAGTGGTGCGCCGGTTGTAAGTGGTACGTGGGTAGTTCGATTAATTTGAGGATTGCTTGCTTTACCCCTGGACGAAGACCGTGTAACAAGCTAACAAGCTATGTGTTGATCTTGAGGCTCATGTGATCCACGTCTTGTTCAACGATTTCTCTAACAGGCAATAGTCACCTACAGCTGGTGCACAGACAAGTGCCGCGGATGGGAGATATCGCACTTCAACGTGCTGCAGCAATGGGTCGGGCCCCTGGTACAATTTATCGTGCCCTGTTTGGCATTCTGCACCAACGTGCCGCGGACGCGAAAACTAGGGATTCCGGAAGTTGTCTTCAGGGCTCATCCGCGAACCGTCTTCGGATTCGCGACGTACTGGATCCGTCTCATGGGCGCGCTCATCATCACCCTGCTCGACACCATCGTGTGGCTGTCCATATGCTTCGCCTTCGCGGGGCCTATGCTCCTTAGTGCGGTCTACGAGTACGCGCTTGATCGCAAGGTCCTTGAGTTCCTGTCCCCGCCTAAGGGAAGCCCGCCTCGGATCCCGATGAGATTGCGCGCACATTTACTTCTGGCTGTGGTGTGTGGGAATATTCGTATGGCGATGCGTGAGAGGGCGGATGATGATAAGGGACCTGCGCGTGTTGATAGTGGCTTGAGCGACCCTGAGAGCAACAAAACGGTTGTGACGCATCGAATGGTGCATAATAGTATTTGGAAACGCATCATGACTATTGTGGATGAGTATGAGGCGTTGCGGATGGAGGGAAACGAGAATGTGCAGCAGGTTGTTTCGTTGCCTACTAAGCTCAAGTCGTTGCTGAATTCACAGGCAAGGTGCGTTTACTCGTCGTGATCTGGGTTGCTACTCGTTTATTGATTTGTGTTGGTAGCTTTGGATCTACCGTCGGCGCTTCGATCCTGTTCTTTGTAGGTGGATTTATTTACACTGTCATAGACAGCGAGGGGAGCTTAGGCGACAACGACACCGCCCACGCTTTGGCTCTCGGCATGTGTAAGTCTGACTCTCCCTAACTACATATTTACCAACGTCTGACCTTCGATAGGGTGGATGGTGATACCATACCTAGCAATCATAGCTTGCGCCATGCTCGCAACCAACAGCCCCAGCACTCTCGATGGCATCGTATACGACGGTGCAAACACGGCGCTGCCAGACGAGTACGAGATGAGTTTCTGGTCCACGCGCATCCAGGCTGCGAAGGCGTATAAGCCAGTGGCTATTGCCCTGCGGTTGATCGAGGGCTACAATCCTTTCGAGACGGCCTTCGAAGGCCGCTTCCAAACCGTCAAGCTCTGGAAGCGTGGCTTGAATAAGCGCGAGTGGGTGCAGGAGGCTGTCAACGACTACGAGGACTCCATGACGCTCCATCGTCTGGGCAAGGGTATCACGCCTCGGAAACTGCGCGCGATGCTCACGCTTAATGTTCAGGATTGCTCGTATGTTGCTGTCGGATCACTCTTTCTTGTCCTCACGCCGAGTGCGTTGGCGTTTATTTTGTCGTATCATACGCCTCGGAGTGGACTTTCTGTAAGTCACGCTCAGTTGGTTGACTTCATGGCTCCGCTTCCTTTTGCGGTCCGTGATATCTAGATAAAGGAGAGACTGAAGCGACTTGTTGCTAATAAGTCACCTCTGCCCAGTGCCGTAGCTTGACATTCCTTATCTACGCCATCAGCCAGGTTTGCGAGATGATCCTGTGGTCCCTGGCGGCGCGGCTTAGGGTCAAGTATGGCAACCAGTGGTCTGAGGTGACTCCTATTGCGAAGCGTTTCTGTTGGTACGGGCAAGTATTCGTCGGATTCTTTGCGATATTCGCTGCTGTCGGCGGTTCTATCTTGCAGTTACTCGGTGTGTATAGAACATGTCTCTGCCAAGTAAGTCTTATCCCATCTCGACTCAAGCTTGCAATACCACCGCCGCCGTATTCATCTCCTGTTCCTGATGTAGCAGACCCTGATGTAGCAGACTGATGGATCCAACCCTCATCTAAGCGAAACGTGATGGGTTTTTTATTAAAAAAAAGAGAATGCGTGCTGATATTCACTATTCTTTTCTATGTTTTAGGTACCCGCGACGTTCTGGCCCTACCTAAATGGCGCAGAACCATATTTCCCAATAAGCACCAACAGCCAAGCTGCTATTGCGGCCGCCGAGGCTTGGTGGACCGTTACCGGCAGCACCGCAGTTGGCCTGATGAGCATCGTCACTGCGCTGGCGTGGTGGCATCAACGACGCTTGCGGAAAGTGTTCAGGGATGAAGCGGACAGGCTAGAATTTGACGAGATATATTAGCATCGAGACTCAACAAAATTGAAGACAAGGGCATATTGGCGTTCGTATTAGATGTGTATCTGAGCTATCAGTAGAATTCTACCGCTTTGAAGAGATAGGATATCGAATCTCCACGTAATGGTTTGGTTATATATCTATAACTCTGAGCTAGAATCTCTCCGGATTCGGTTGAAGTTCCTGAGTGTTTAGGGTACCGAAGGTAGTACCAGTATTGAATAAATATACATATATGCCCGTTGCGGAACCGTTCTAAATAAAAGCATCGCGAAAGTAAGTAGCATGATGATCACCTAAATAGGACAGAACAACTCCGAATAATGCGCGAACCGATAATGCGGGTATCTCAACTTTTCCGAAAAACCCAAACGCCGACACCATCTAGCAAATTGATCATCTACTCTTCTAGACTGAAGTCCCAAGGCTTGAAGGCGGCCTTGAACTTGTTGACGTCCTCAACCTCCTCTGCGGCTGTCTGGACAACATCTCGCCACGACAATCGGGCTTCGAGACCAAGAAGCTTGGCCATAACTCGACGGCCGAATTGTAAATCAAATCGGAAACTGTCGTCCAGCCGCATGACGAGCTCTTTGCCCTGGATGCCAGTCTCTCCATCATCGGACCAGATCCACACGCGGAAAAAGTCGCTAGGCTCGTTGATAGCAGAGCCGAGATTCGTTTCCTCGAAGGTGGGATACTTCTGGTTCTCGGCCTCGACTTTGAAACCAGCCTCAACAAGGCCCTTGCGAATCAGATGGAATGGCACGGGCATGAATTGCCAATGAGTATGAATACCTCTTTGGCGACTAATTTCCCAGGTTACTGCACCTAGCTTGTGCTTAGACTGCGAAGCCACCATTGCTTGCATTGCTTCCTTAAATCGGGTCATGTCTTTGAAAACATTATCAGCATCAGCGCCCATTGCCTGAAATGTTGGCTCGTGAGATAGAGGAATGATCAACTGGTGACAAGGGAATGAGAGACCAGATGAAGCGAAATGATCCTGGCTAGGTAGGGGGCCTTTAGCGGTGGTCACGTATGCTTCTGTGCCGATACAGCAAATCATGTGCGTATCTACATCCACGTTACTCAGGCAAAAGAAGCAGCGGTCTGGACCAGGGGGAGGCGATTGTCTGCGCCGCTTATGCCGTCCACCACCACGCTTGTCATGGTTATTTCCAAACCGGTTGAACTGTCCGTCATCATTTGGCGCCGTCCGTTTCCGCGTGATGGAGGAAAATGGGGAAGGAGTACAACCGGCGGGTACAGATGTGGTAGACTCTCCAGGCGTGATGTTAAAGGCGTAGAGTGCTTTGGCTTTGGAAGAGTTACCGAAGGGCGCAAGTGATATGAAACGTGTTATGGCCTTGTTATCGGACTCATCGTCGGTGGGGTGCAAGAACGGCTCACGCTCGTAGAAAAATGGGCTAGGTGATGCTGAGAAGTGGTATCGTGGTTTGAGCGCGGTACACAGCTCTGCTATCTCTTCCGAAGCGGGTACAGCGTCCTTGGTTTCTGGCGCGATAGCTACATTAGAGTTGGTTGTAACAGCGGCGGGCCAGGAAGTAGTAAGTAGGATGTCTGCGCTGTTGGCGCCGCGTAATGCCTTTGCGTCGCCGGCTGTGTGAAAGGGAAGGTGCTGTTCCTTTGACTGGCCACCGACGATAGATGCATCTAAAACACCGCCTAAGGTGACGATGCGTACTCCATCTGACGTCTTGGTTGTACTTCGCTTGCCGAGATAATGGAGGTTCTCGCAAATCTAGACAAATACATATTAGTCTCGAAATAAAGATGGAATCGGCGCGACTAGGAGAGGTGCAATTCAGTTCTTACATCTTCATCCTTCTCGATGCGCTCAACTATTGTCTGGGGCAAAGGTGTTGTGCCGACAGTGAAGTAGGTTGAAAGAGGCACACGGATCGCGCCACTCAGAAGCTTTTGGAGGGTCTCTTCATCTTGCTCGGCGGCGAAGAGATTGCCGGTGACGATGGCGAAGGCGAAGTTTTGTTTTTTGTGCAGCGTCTCGAGCTTTGCGAATGCCTCTTGAAGCTTACCGTCCGGGCTGCCCAGTACAAGTCTACTAAAAGTCAGTAGTCTGCAAGTAATTGAATGCTTGTTTGACAGGAAATAAGGCCCTACACTTTGGCTGCCATGGTTCGCGACGAGACGTTCCACTTCTCGAGGTTGGTTGTAGGACGCGGAGGGAGCGAAGTGTGTATAGCGGTGGTGTTGTTTGGTGATGCAGAGCTTCGAAGCTTAAGTGGATAGGGATTATGCAGGTGCAAGTTCAAGATGCGCGGCGATAGAGTGGATAAGACGGGGTGCATACGGTCGCCCAGAGCTGTTACTGTGTCAAAACATTATTCAATATACCAACACACCTAACATCAGATCTAACACACCTAACCTTAAACTTTCAACTCAAATATCTTAACAACAAAAGCACTTACGCTTATGCAATTGATTCCATCGAATAGATCTTTTAGTCGCGCATCTAATAAAGTAGTTTTTAATTTTTTGCAAGCAGTATTAAAAAACAAGTGCTTATTTAAATATACTTTAAAAAGTGCATATTATGTATTAAAACAAAGCTTGCAATTATACCCATATAAAATTCTATTAGATTTACTTCTCGTTATAAGGCGTGAAACTTGATGTTAGTGGGGCTAGGACCAGCGCTCTAGCCTATATAGGTAAGGTGCATTGGTATAAGTGGGGCTTCAGTAGGTTTTGACACAGAAACAGCTCTGGGCAGCCGTAGGTGCAGATCTTATCTGCTTTATCGGGCTTATCTGCATGCATTAGCGCTCCCGAGCTTAAAAAAAAGTTGAGTTTGGGGGACTTTCTTAGGATGCGATTTCAATGGTGGGGCGAGTTGCAACTATCTTCACAACTACATGCTGTAGAGTCCCTGCTTGTCGAGATGCCAGCAACACACTCCGGACGGGTGTTCAAGTCCCGCAAGGGCAAGACGGCAGGGACGCCACATCAGAAGAACCATCGGTGGGAGTCCTTCACCACAAAGATATCCAAGCTCCATTCACTCGATCCGCTCCGTCGCGTTCGCCGCCATGACCTCGACACCGAAGACCTTGAGGCTACTACCTCGTACCTTAGGAACGGGCTGGAGAAATGGGCCGAGCTCAATCTCTCAAAGGGCTTTACCTTGTTCAAGCGGGAGTTGCAGCCTCTCTGCGACAGCCTACCACAGATACTGCATTTCGAAGGACGAATTATGGACCTGTTAGAAAAATACATATCTGCGCAGGACTTGGAATCATTGGAACCCCTGCTCGACCTCTTGACTGCTTTTGCGCACGATCTGGGCATGCGCTTCGAGAAGCATTACCAACGGGCCCTCTCGCTCATCATCCAACTCGCTAGTCGGCCCCAAGACGCAGCTGTCGTAGAGTGGACGTTTGCTTGTCTAGCCTTTTTATTCAAATATCTTTCAAAACTCCTCGTCCCAGACTTGAGGCCGACCTACGACTTACTTGCGCCATTGTTGGGAAAGACTCGGACTCCGGCCCACATTACGAAGTTTGCTGCTGAGGCTTTGAGCTTTTTGGTGAAAAAGGCTGCAGCCCCGGCGAATAGGGAAAAGGCACTCGCTCCATTTATTCAACATGTCCGTGATGACTTCGCCACTAGCAGGGACGATCGGCATCTGGAACTGTACTACCATGGGCTCATGACCATGTTTGCAGAGGCGGTGAAGGGTCAGGGCTATGGCCTACATACATCCGGACCTGATATTGTCAAGGCTTTGGTGCGATCTGTGCCAAACGATCAATGCGTTTCTATGGAACCGATTAGCTGGTCTGAAGTTGTCTGTGGCGTGCTTATCAGTTTAGTCCACCACTCGACCTCTGAGACGTTCCTCCCGATTCCAAAAGCAATTGCCGATGTAGTAACGAGCGACGAATTTCGAGCCGATTTCCCCCTGCGTAATATTCTCTACATCAGATGTTTGGGAACGATTTCAGGTGTGCGCAAGGGAACTCGTATTGCCGACTGGCAGCCTATTCTCTCCTCCTTGTTGCAATGCCTTGAACCTATCTCAAAGAAGCCGGGTATTTTGGAGGCGGTTGAGTCGACCGCTGTGTGGCAGCAGCTGCTAGTTAATACAGCTATAGTGTGGCAGCAGGCGCCGATGGATATAATAATCCCCTACATCACTGAATTTACAGCTGTAATGACGCGTGAACCATTGATCAGTTGGTTCATACCATTCTGCTCGTACTTCTCCGATCTGGATTCCACCCGCTTCCGAAGCTTATTCCTTAAATCGTTTCAAAAGTAAGACCCTACATCTAGACCCAATTACACGACAATGGTACTAATTGAGAATGCAGATTTGTTATTCAACATTGGTCACAGGGCTCTAATGAGGACATGCTCTGCGTCTTTTTGCCACGCATGATTGAGTCTCATGCTTTACCCAGTGTTGGCGATGCAGATGCCTTCTCACTACCTCAATCGTGGCAGGATCAGATTGTTAGTAAATTCGAGCGATTAATGGTGTCTCCTTTTCCTGAGCAGGGTGCATCGGGTGCGTACGATAAAGACCCAAAAACATGGCGTGACAAATGTTTGCCTAAGTATTCCGCCTTACTGCGCCTTTTAGAGTTGACAACTGTTCGACCTTCGACTATCGGGCCTATTGCCGACGTGCTACTAAGAAAGCTGAAGCTTGCATTGAGGCCCTCGCAGTCCCCTCTGACTGAAGAAGCTCGTTTTATTGTTAGTCAAGGCTTTTCTGCTTACCTTCGGATGAGTAAGGCGGCCGGGCAACTGGACTCTTCCCTGGCACCGTTGCTTAGAGCAGCTACTCCTCGGTATTATCGTTTGACAGGGTTTCTAGAAGCGCTACTCGATTATGAAACCATGAATGTCCATGATCAAGACCGAAGTCCACAGTCTCAGAGTGAAGAAAGCGTTGGCCATGAGGGAGAGCTCAACCCATTCCTTCAATGCCTAGTTCAAAGTTTATCAATGCCATCACATGATCATCGACTGGCCTCTTTACACCTGCTTAGCAAACTGGATACCGCGCCAGACGAGCTGGAATGTCTTGCGCTTATGCTACAAACCGAAGAGACGCCTGTTGATCTCCAAAACGCTCGAGCACTATCAATGCATATGCGCAACCTTGCTGTTGCATATCCCAATTTGAGTGAAAGCTCTTGGCTCCGACATGCTATCCCTTCCTTTCTGTTTGGACTTTTAACGGTACAAATGACGCCTATCTGGGATTCTGCAGTGGAATCTCTAAAGCAAATTGGCCAGACGAAATCTGGAGATGACGCCATATGTGAAATTGCCTTCAAATGGATCGACGTCCCATCCAAGAGATGGGAAGGTTCGAGTGGAGCTACTGCATCGCGTAAATACGGCCAAACTGATTTCGAATGCAGGAATCTTTCAAGTCTTCACAGCCAGGCTGAGGATGCGGATCACGTAATTAACAATGCCTCCGATATTATACTGGAATCATTCGAAAGAGGCCAGGAAACAGTGCCAGAAACGCCCGTTAACGCACGATCGCAAGCACTCAAAGTCTTTTCAGCCTCACCAGCTCTTGCAGAAAGAAGATCCCGAAAACTAGTCCCTATCTTTCTTTCATGGAATTTGGCCACGGAGGATGAAGACGTTCAAGAGGAAGCGGGTGAAGATGATGTGGACAGATCATGGTCTCTTTTTGATAAGAAGACTATGATTGGAGTGTTTGCTCAATTCTCAAATCCCAAAGTGCTGTTCCAAAGCCAGCAGGTTTATGACGCATTACTCGTGTTGCTCTCAAATGGTGACATCGAGGTGCAAAAATCTGCTCTCAAGGCTATTCTAACATGGAAGCAAGAGGGTGTCAAGCCATATCAGGAGAACTTGGAGTATTTGCTCGATGAAGCTCGGTTCAAAAATGAACTTACAGTGCTTTTCCAAGGAGATAAACAAATTCAGCCCGAACATCGGGATGAAGTAATACCTGTGCTGCTCAGGCTCTTGTACGGGCGAACTATCTCCAAGAAGGGCATTGCAAGTGGACGGCATGGCCTACAAGCGAACCGCTTAGCTGTCCTAAGACAGCTCAGTGTTGAGGATATGGGAAGTTTTCTTGACATTTCGCTAGGAAATCTGCGGAATATTCGGTCGGCCGGGAAATCCGCTCTTGGGAACGAAGCATTTCAACGAGATCTTATGCCCATTCGAAAGCAGGTTGGATTTCTCAATATGATGGAGTCCATGATTAATGAGCTTGGAACGAGTGTCATGGGTTATATGGACCGAATTCTTCCTGCCATCATATACTGCCTGGTGTCGTCTTGTCGAAAACTGCAGAAAGCTGTCGATGAGATAGAGGAGGACGAGGAAGGGACATCACAGAATTCGCTATTCCGAACCGTCCGTAGCACTGCCCTGAAATGCGTCATCTCATTACTCCAAAACGCCCCGGCTTTCGACTGGACCCCTTATCGCGAAATTTTGATCAAGGAAGCCGTAAGTCCGCGCCTCGAGAAGCTCGCTATCGAGAACGCTCAAGGGATTTCCGGAATTCTCCAGCTACTCTCTACGATTTCACAGATACCGAAAACCGTGTTACTTTTCACTGTGGACGATCGAGCTATTCCAAAGTTGATGGAGTTGGTAGCCTTTGCCAAATCCAAAGATAACGTTAGAATCTTTGCTCTCGGGATTCTGCGCAATTTGGTCAAAATGTCCCAACTACCGGCGACAGAATGTGAATTCAACGAGTTGATTGTCGAGGAACTTATCGAGCCTAACGTGAACCTTATTCTAGAAACCGTCGGCCAAGTCCTCAAGACCGAAGAAAACATCGGAAAAGATCTTCTCTTGGCATGTGTTGAGGCGGTTGTTGAACTGTCTCCAATGGTCCGGCAGTCCCATCACGTTGGAACTTTGATCAATGTTGCTGTGTTCCTTCTGGATCAACCATCCAAAGCTGTTAGTCCGAAAACCAAAAGTGTTATCCTCCTGATGCTTGAGAGATTCCTTGCATTAGATGAAATGACCTACGAGCTTAGCCTGTTGGACCGGATTTATTCAACAATCGCATCGCTCTACAGCTTCTTCCGGGACCGAGCAAGTCGTGAGACTCTCTCAAATGTCCTCGCAGTGTTGCTTCGCAGGGAGAACAAGGCAGTTGATCTTTCTGAGCTATGCGCAGATATCAATGCCTTCCGCCGCAACCGTGTCGACGAGCCT
The DNA here is from genome assembly GCA_022495235.1 of Xylaria curta. NCBI lineage: Eukaryota > Fungi > Ascomycota > Sordariomycetes > Xylariales > Xylariaceae > Xylaria > Xylaria curta. The sequence continues at coordinate 69,179 of MU375956.1, forward strand.
GATTATGACAAACGTTTAGCAGCGTTTAACTCAATATCGAAACCCAGAAATACACCGTTTACTCCAAGGGAATGGGAGCCATTGATACACAATATGATATTCTACATCAGACACGATGAAGAATACGGTGTGCTTTCGGCAAATTCTGCGGATGGCATTTGCAGTTTCATCGATGCTGTTGCCTCTGCAACCGACGAAGGAGAAGACTTCCGCAAAATTCTCTCCACTATCGTTCTGCCGTCACTATACTCCAACGCTAAAGAACTCTCGGAAACTGTTCGACGAGAAACTATGAGAGTAATGGGCTACTTGATCTCTCGAATGCCAACTTGGAGTCCAATATCTGACCTGGTAACCCTTAATCCTGAACCAGACGAGAAAGATCCAGACCCCAGCTTTTTTAGCAACATTTTAAATCCTGCTGCGCTCAGACAAATGCGATCACTACAACTCTTATCCAAAGTTAGCGCTCATACTGCTTTAAGCAGCAAACACGTCGCGCAGTTCTTTGTGCCTCTTTTAGAGCATTTCATCTTTAACCGTTTGGAAGGCAGTGACGACCATGGGGTGGGTGCTCAGGCAGCAACAACTCTGTCAGATTTAGCTTTTGCCTTGGAGTGGCCGCAATATCGAGCAATCTTGCGTCGGTACATAAGCTATGTTGAGACCAAACCGGACGCTCAGAAGCAGCTAGTCAGGCTTCTTGGCAAGTTCGTTGACACTCTAACTTTTGCATCGAATGAGAAGAATGCCGAGAAGATGGACATTGATGATTCCTCAAACCGCAGATCGCACTTGTGTAGCACGCTGCCTTCTCTTGAGAAGTTCAACGAAGACGTGCTCTCGAATATCCTACCACCCCTTCTTAGTTACATGCACGAAAAGGACGAAGCAACTGTCAGCTCTCGCGTTCCGGTTGGGATTATTGTTGTTAAGGTTCTCAAACTTCTCCCCGAAGACTCCTTGAATCAGAAGCTTCCTGGCGTTCTAACGGACATCTGCCACATCCTTCGGAGTAAAGCCTTGGAATCCCGTGACATGGCGCGCGAAACGCTATCTAAGATGACATCGCTGTTAGGACCATTATATCTTGGATTTGTTCTGAAAGAACTTAGAGGAGCGCTAACATCAGGCTATCAGCTGCATGTTTTGTCCTACACAATGCATACTATCTTGGTGGCTGTCATACCTCAATTTCGACCAGGAGATATCGATTATTGTCTTGACGATATCATGGCCATCATTATGGACGACATATTTGGGGTTATCGGCGAAGAGAAAGACGCCGAGGGATATACAAGCAAAACGAAAGAGGTCAAAAGCAGCAAGAGTCAGGATTCCATGGAACTCGTTACACGGTCTGCTTCGATCAACCGCTTAGGCGACCTCATCGGTCCTCTCCGTTCCCTATTGCTCGAAAAGCTCGATCTTCGTATGGTCCGAAGGATTGATGAGTTACTGTTAAGAATCACAAATGGTCTCCTAGGGAACTCTGCTGCTGCAAGTCGAGATACGCTCATTTTCTGCTACGAAGTTGTCCAACAAGTATATGCAAGCCAAAATGTTCAAACTGAGCCCAAAATGGACCCCAAGATCAGGCGGTACTTAGTTCAGAAGGGTGCAAAGAGGAGCGGTGAGCGTGGCACGACAAGCAAATACACGTACAAATTGGTCCGGTTTGCTATCGACGTGCTACGAGCTGTCCTCAAGAAACACGACCACTTGAGGACTTCAAGCAATATAACCGGCTTAATACCAATTCTCGGAGACGCTGTAGTTGGAGGCGAGGAAGAAGTTAAAATCGCTACGTTTAAGCTCTTGAACATCCTCACGAAAGTTCCATTCAAGACTGATGATGCGTCAAAACTCTACAAGGTCGCCGCAAAAGAAGCAACGAAATGTATTTCGACATCAACATCCTTCTCTGGGGACCTTGCGCAAGCTTCACTAAAGTTGATGGCCGTCATACTTCGGGATAGGCGCGATGTGGTTGTCAAAGATGCGGCAATTGACATGCTACTTGGCAAACTCAAGGACGACTTAACGGAACCACTTTACCGCCATATCACATTCAATTTTCTACGCTCGGTGCTAGATCAAAAGATTGAGACTGCTGTCGTCTATGATACTCTGGATTACGTTGGCAACGTCATGATCACGAATGACGATAAAAACACTCGTGACCTAGCCCGTGGGGCATTCTTCCAATTCCTACGAGATTACCCTCAGAAGAAAAACAGATGGGCAAAACAGCTCAGTTTCATCGTTGCAAACTTGAAATACGAAAGAGAGGGCGGTCGTCTGTCCGTCATGGAGGTGGTTCACCTTTTGTTAATGAAGTCAGCCGATGAATTCGTGCAGGAAGTTGCTGCAAACTGTTTCATTCCACTGATTTTGGTGCTGGCCAATGATGACAGCGAAAAATGTCGCTTAGCCGCTGCTGAGCTGATTAAGGAGATATTCCGCAAAGCCGACAAAGAGCGAACATCTAAATTCTTAGGTCTTGCACGAAACTGGCTTGAGCAGGATGACAACCCATCTGTTCTTCAGCTTGCGATACAATCCTTTTCACTATACTTTGAGGCCAGAGAACCATCGTCCAGAGACAAAAAGGATCTAGACCGGTTGCTTAGTGCTGTCATAACTGTGTTGAGCAACTGTTCTACCTGGGCCAAGGAAATCGACTTAATAAAGGTCGTCCTTCATACTATGCCAATTTTGATTGCAAAACACCCAGCTACCGTTTTGGCTCAAGACGAACTTTGGCGATTGGCCCCATCACCGCTCTCGCATTCCGATACCTCTGTTAAAACATCAGCGGCGCAGCTGGTCATCACATATCTGACTGATTTCCAAACCAATAGTAGGAATGTCGATAGCTCGCAGCGCGTTGTTGGATCCTATGGCCTACAGCTGGACAAGACGATGATCGAGCGTCTCATCACAGGTGCTGTTGGCACACTAAGCCCGGGCGTAGTTTCACGCTGGAAAAAGCGACAGGGCAGGAAACCCAGCAGCAAAGATCTCGGTACCATAGGCGGCGAGGTTCCGGCACTACAGGAACCAGTGGACCTAGATGAAACACTCGCAGCAGACGCCAGCCGAATCATTCTTATGCTCAGCAAGTACCTGGACGCAGGTATCCGGGATACGAAGAAGGAAACAGCTGATGCGAACAGCGATGACGGAAATGATGAGGAAGGGGCAGGCGAGGACGAAGATGAAGAGTGGGGAGGTCTCGACGCCGAGGACGAGAATGACTCGGAGCAGCATATTTCCCTATACAACCTTTGTACCTGGCTCTCTGACATTATGATCGAAGAAACACGCCCTCGAGCAGCCGCCCTGATCCCCAAGGTCGCAGCGCTCGACATCATCTCGATCCTCGTCGGGACACTACCGACAGACAAGCTCCAGCCCTCCATACACGCCCTGCTGATCCCGCTGCACCAGCTAACCGATCCGTCCATCCCGATCCCGTCGACGACTGACGAGGCATTCAAGACGCGGCATGAGGCGCTCCGAAACAAAGCCACGGAGACAATGGAAATGCTGCAGCGCAAACTCGGCACGGCCGATTACACGGCGGAGCTATTGGCGGTGCGCGAGCGTGCGCGCAGGAGGCGTGAAGGCCGCTCCCGCAAGCGCAAGATTGAGGCCGTTGTTCAGCCTGAGCGCTTTGGAAAGTGGAAGCGTGGACGCCTTGAGAAGAAGGTTAAGAGTCGGAAGGAGAAGGGTGTTCAAAACCGTAATCGGAGACACCAGTATTAATTTTGCCTGTTTGCCGCTTATGATGTGGATGAGTGCCGACGGGTGGTGAAGTGGTTGGAATGAATGAGGATAGATATAGTGTGTATATATGTGGATTGTTGAAGGCGTTGTATCTAGGATGAAAAAGGTGAATATCAGATAGACAAGATTGATACCCTATTGTGAAATTTGCGTGGATTCGGTATTTCTAAAGAAGAAAATTTGAAAATGTGCAGGCGCGAAAGGTAAGGTCACGATTAGATTATACGTTATGGAACATATATACTGTGAAGCGGAGTGTGCCTCGATTTATTTCCTCTAACAGAATTCTAATAGAATACAAAGGATATATAGTTGACACTTCCATCAGCTTGAGAATAAGCTAATCAAAGGCCAGTCTTCTTTCTACTTGAGACGCCAACCGGACCAGGAGTCGTTCGTTACCAGCGCCACATGTACCCTTCCGATATAAATATACATCATATATACAATTCTAGGGGAATGATGTTGCTATATAAGTAACTATAAGTACATTGCCGGTTCATCTCTGCAAAGGATGGCAATATGGTATAATATAATAGATACAACTGAAGACCGCGATAAGCTATGTCTTCTGGCAGTACCCTTAGGGTATCAAGGGGATGAAGGGGTATGCCGAAGGTCTGCGACAACGTCAGATGAGGTTCCCTGCGTCTTCTTCCTGACGAAACAGAGCCCGTCAGGGTGTTGGCGCCATGGACTCAGCGCGCTACGCTATAACTTAGTCATCGACTCGACCCTCGCCTTTGAATCATGGCAAGGGTAGAGGTGAAGGTTTAGAAGTATCTATCATGCTCGCCTCAATGAACTTTGAATTTTCGATATTTCGCTTTTTTGTCTCTCCTTTAATCAAGAATGGATTGATATGACTTCTGATATTCACGTGGTCTTATCCGTCCCCCTTTCGCTTTCTGTATCTCTGTTTTAAGCCAACTTGCTAGAGAAACGTCTTTAAGATCCTCATTCTTAGCTGAAACATCGCTGTTGACATGGTTTGTGTCGTCACGTAATGCCGCTAGGCGCGAAGCTCTAGCGTTCCTGGAGGTACGTTCTGCTAGATTAAAGGGGTCGCCGAAGTCTTGAGGATCAGAAACGGGTGACGTATATACTTCGGAATTGGGCGAGGATCTAAGCAGACCCAAAGGCGTCGCACCGTCCTTTAACTGGCGGGTGGGCTTAAATTGTTTTGTAGATTTAGGTAAAGGTGGCTCGGTCTGGCCTATCGGTGTCATGCCGCTTTCTTGTAGCCAACGTGGAGTCTTAAATGGGTCCATAGTAGATGAGGGTAAAGTACGTGGCTCAGGTCGAGGTGAAGAGTCAACCCGACCTATAGGTGATTTACTGCTTTCCTGGAGCCAAAAGGGAAGACGGAATGGCTCCGTGGAAGCAGAAAAGGGCGGGCCATGTATCTCAGGGTCAGATGAAGATTTGGGCCGACCTAAAGGCGATACGCCGGCGTTCCATACCCAGCCGGGAGGCTCCCAGTCTTTTGTAGAGTTAGACGTGGAGTCAGACGCAGAGTCAGATGAGGGTAAGGTGCGTACTTCGGATAAAGACCGAACCCGGCCTATGCGAAACGCGCCTCTCCTCCGGAACTTACGGGGAGGCTTAAATGGCTTCGGGGGATCAGAATCGGATGAGGATCTAAGCAGACCTACAGGCGTCGCGCTGCTCCTCTGTAGCTGCCGAGTAGGCCTAAATAATTTTGGAGGCTCCGTTCGACCTAAAGGCATCACACCATGGTCTTCTAGGTCACGGGGCGGCCTAAACGACTTCGTGTGATATTGCCGACGCGTCGACGGTGTAGGGCTCTGCTGAGAGACCCCCTGCACAGAGGGGCGAGTGCCCGCATCACCGGCAAGGACTGATGGTGACGGCGTGGGATCAGTTGTTTGGGACGAGGGATCTCGCGTCTCGCGTAGCCTCCTAGCCTCGTCCTCTGCTGCCTCCTCTGCTGCCTCCCCTGATGATGCGGCGTCCGAGTCGGTCGGGGTATCTTCCCAGAATTCGATATCACCTTCCTCGCCGAGTGTACCTCGCTTTACCAGCTGACCTTTTTCCCGTAAAAGATCCTCCACTGTAATCTTGCGGTCGCCGAAAATGTTCAGGTGGTCGCTAATGATGTGACGGTTGCGACATGTCGGGCATGTTATAAGGACGGACCCGTGGTGGTACCCTTGTTTGGACACAGTATGTGAGGAGCGGTCACCGCAGGGGACACATGTGAATCGTAATTTGTAATGCGGCTCAAGCTGCTTTCGAGACTTCGCCGCATCGGGAGACGAGGAAGCGCCTTGGCCCGGTCTTGTTGGTTTTGGTATGGCGTGTGCGAAGCGGTACCCTACGGGCTGTAAAGTTCGGGGTAGGCGGCAATGTGGGCGCAGGAGAGGAGGAGAGATGGTCTTAGGGGTGCGGGAAATTGATGCCAGGTAACTTAACGCTATTCTTGACACCATTGTTGAGAATATTACGATCGGAAACAAGAAGGCGAAGAGTAACACAAAATCATAGTAGGTTGGATACCTCAAAAGCACACCCTGACGTATATCTATCCCCACATGTACGTCTTATCTCCGCTATCGATAAGATATGTCTTAGCTTACGGATGTTGATGTTGACATGTTGGAGGGGCAATTCAGTAGTAGGACAGGGCAATCAGGTACTACAGATGTAGGGTGGCTACAGGTAGTGACCTCACTCTCAGGTACACACCTCGGTACTCTCGTTTGAATTACATCCAGGGCCATCACCAAATACTTCCTTCCACTCAACAACTACCTACACCTGCACCGTTCCAAGCCAATCGACGCAGCTTTTAATGCAAAGGACTTCGTGAAGAGACCACTTATTCTATCGCTACCCAAACTCCTTCGTCTCCCACCCCAAATACTGGGCAAATGAGCTATCAGCTTCCCGCAGCCTCGGCGAATACTCGTTTCCATTCTCAACCTTATTAAACACTTTCACACCTTTTTCTTTTGCCAGCCATCATCTCCCTTTCCGCTTCCTCTTAGCGTAAACGATCCACGCTCTTTGCGGTCTGTTTTGCTGCGACACCCCCAACCACATCGACCGTACATAGTTCGGCGCCTTTTAACCGTCGCCGTATGTACGCCTTGCTCTTCTCCTTAACACCTCGACACTCCGACGCTCCGACGCTCCCACTTCTACCTATCCATTCTCTCAACTCGGCATGCAAACATCTCGATCTGCTACCTCGTTGTAGTATTCGTCCCGGTTACTTCTGCTACTACCTGCCATTACCCGGCTACAGTCAGTATAGGTGTACAAGATGATTACGGGACGAGGAGGTGCGGGTGGCCGCGGAGGCCGCATCCGTCCTCCTCGTAGGGTGAGTTAGGCTTTGTCTTGGTCCAGAATGTGCCGTCTGCTGCTTGCAAAGGTTTACTAACCATTGTCACTTCTCAGCTCGCGATCCAGCCTGGCGATAAGAACGAATTAGAGCACTGTTGGGAAAAGCTCCGCGGGGCCATACAAGATATTCATACCCAGAATGCCGGGAACCTCTCCTTCGAGCAATTGTATCGTTATTCGTATAAGATCGTGCTCCTGAAGTCTGGCCACTTGCTCTATGACCGAGTGAAGGAGTTTGAAGAGAAGTGGTTTGCGGAAAAGGTCATGCCACCCATCTCGGCCTTGATCACCAAAAACCTTGTCAGCATAACCCTTGATGGCGCACCAGGCATCAGCGTTGTCGAACGCCGAGCTATGGGCGAGAAGTTCCTCAAAGTCGTCCGTACTTCCTGGGAAAATCATAACATGTGCATGAACATGATCGCAGATATCCTGATGTATCTCGATCGCGGATATGGCGAGGAGCACCATCGACCATCCATATATATTACCACGATCGGGTTGTTTCGGGATAATATCCTGCGGGCGAATCTAGGTGCCACTGGTGCTAGCTACGATGTCTTCGATATTCTCAATGCTACCATCATCGATCAAATTAACATGGAAAGGGAGGGGGACGTCATAGACAAGGCGCTTTTGCGCAGTTGTATCTCAATGCTCGAGGGCTTATTTGAGACAGACAAGGAGAGTGAGCTCGAACGCCTCTACCTCACTACTTTCGAACCATACTTTATAAGAACAAGTCACGACTTCTACCGCGCTGAGTGTGAGAGATTACTTCGCGAAGCGAACGCTAGTGCATGGCTCCGTCAAACACAGAGGCGGCTAGCCGAGGAGACGGCACGCTGTCAAACCACCATTTCTCCTTTGTCGGTACAAAAAGTATGCAGTGTCATCGACGAGGAACTCATCACGAAACATTTGGAAGAGTTTTTACAACTTGAAGGTAGCGGCATTCGGGCGATGATCGATAATGATAGAATTGAGGATCTGAAGATTTTGTATACCCTCGTGTCGCGAGTCGACGATAAGGTTCCAGCTCTGCGCAACGCCTTAGCTGTTCGAGTTATGGAGCTAGGGAATGAAATTGAACAAAATCTCAATAATACCGACTTCAGCATCGCACAAGGACCTTCTACCGACGAGCCCAACGGCGATGGGGAGAAGCCCAAGCCCAAGGCATTGAATGCCGCTGCCCAGCTCACAGCAGCTGCAATAAAGTGGGTAGATGATGTACTTCAATTAAAAGACAAGTTTGATCAACTCTGGGCGGTATGCTTTGACCGGAAAGCCGTCATCGAAACGGCACTAACGCGAAGCTTTTCCGGATTCATCAATAGATTCGATCGAGCATCTGAGTTCGTTTCCCTTTTCATCGACGACAATCTTAAACGCGGACTCAAAGGAAAAACTGAAGCTGAAGTAGATATCGTTCTTGACAAAGCTATCACCCTTCTTAAGCATTTGAATGAGAAGGACAAGTTCGAATCTTACTACCAGAAGCACCTCGCCCGTCGATTGCTCCATGGCAAATCAGAAAGTCAGGATATAGAGCAAGAAATGATATCTCGAATGAAGCGGGAACTGGGAAATAACTTCACGCAAAAGTTTGAGGGCATGTTCAGAGACATGAACACGTCTCGCGAAACCACCGAACAATACCGAAATCATGTTCGCGGCTTGGGCGAATTAGACGAGAAGCAGATTGATTTAAACATATCAGTTCTGGCTGGCAATAACTGGCCCAAGGAAATTATGGGCAGAGCTGCAGGCCTGTTGGGGGAAACAAGATCCAAAGCCACATACCCTCCTGAAATTCAAAGACTGCAAAATAGCTTCTTTGAATTCTACATCAAGAATCGGAATGGCAGGGTTCTAACATGGGTTGGAAGCGCTGGCTCTGCAGATATCAAATGCGTATTTCCAAAAGTCCCCGGCAAGGCTACTGGGCCACTTAGCAAAGACCGACGTTACGAGATCAATGTGTCAACTTATGGCATGATCGTGCTGATGCTCTTCAATACCACCAAGGAAGATGAATGGTTATCGTTCGAAGACATCCAAGCCGCAACCAATGTTCCTCAAACAGACCTAGTTAACACCCTTACCTCACTATCTGTGATTAAACAATTCCGCATACTACTCAAGGAGTCGCAAACAAAGTCCGCTGCCAAGCCAGGCGACCGATTTGCATTCAACCGCGAGTTCGTAAGCAAGACAATTAAAATCAAGATTCCATCGGTCAATGCTTCCAACCGAGTGGAAAATGAAGAAGAGCGCAAAGAAACCGACGAGAAGAATCTGGAAACTCGGAAGCACGTGGCCGACTCCGTTATTGTACGGATTATGAAGTACGTTTTGTTTTATCCGTTGTCATGGTTTACCAATTAACACCCATTGTAGGCAACGTAAAGAACTCGGTCACACCCAACTAGTGAACGAGGTCATTCAAGTCTTGAGTGGCCGCTTCAAACCAGATATGTCACTAATCAAGGGGCAAATCGAGTCTTTAATTAGTCGAGAATACCTTGAACGAGACGAGCTCCCCGACGGTTCACCTGCTGACAAGTACAAATACGTAGCTTAATGGCTTCTATTCCAGTCAACGAATCTTCACCCTAATGCTTGCGATGGGCTATGTTCTTACGCCTATCATTGATTCTATAGCGAACGATCCGCATGAGTAAGCGCGCATTGATGAGGGATTATGGTGTTTGGTATGCATGGGCCGGCGCACCGGACGATCTACAGGCTCAATATCCTACATAGGTACTCACGTGAAAGTCCCTGGAATACAACTGCACTAAGTAGTACCACAATATTGTACCCATAACGTGCATCTTTGGTGGCTAGTAGTTACTTGCACTTATTGTTGTTGTAGCTATATACGGGTTCTTCCAGATCCCATAGTCATTTCGAGTTGGTTTCCAATGCGATTTGACCTCGCAAATGATAACAATGACGATTGTTTAAGCTACAACATTTCCTTTATTCTATGCTCAAGCCCTCTATTTGTCTGTTATGCAAAAAATGGGAAGCTATTGAGGCTATAATCCTGCTTCTTATTACAAACAAGCTTCTTTAGTCCCCTAGCTTTCTTCAAGTCTTTGTCATACCAGAAGCACGAGCTTGAACTCTGCATCTGTTCTATTAGAAAACGCCCTAGCCCCTACCTATAGATAGAGCACAATCCTCGGCGAATTACTCGACCTCTTTCTATTTTCAATTGAACCCCTACTTTTTAGAATCTTTCACAACACATCCTCTTACAATGGTGACTAGCCAAACACAAGAAAGTCCTCTGCGACTCGAAAACCTCGGACACGTTTCAGGGTACTACGGTAACCCTCCCACCATGAAGGAATGGACCCCAGATAAGAGCCACTCCAGTCCGGTGAATTCTATTCCTGCTAAGAAACCGTATGTCATCCAAAGTATCAATCGACATACGTCTCAACTGATACCCGCGAAGGATCAAAATCGCTGTCCCGACGTATCTAAGCCAGAGCCAATCTCACAACGCTCTCAAAGTGAATATCGCGAGACTTCAACAGAATCTCTACACCCAGAAGTACTCACTCCTGAGCCCGAACGAGATATACCAAAAGATGTAGACTATTTCAAACGTCAGCCACTACAGCCATCGTATGCTCACACCTCACGCCCCGCCACGGTTTTTTCAGCTTACCGACCTCTGCAGAGCAATCGAAGCGAGAAATCACAGGGTCGCATCATCCGCAACTCGATCAGTCTCTGTGAGAGCCCAGGAACTTATTATGAAGATCATCATGGCGCGCATAGTAGCTACATTAATGCAAAATCTTCGCATACCCCTAGCCCCCCGACATACTCACAAGGTAGGCATTTGACACGAGAGTATAGCTTCTTGGAGACGAATACTTCCCGGGCAGCGCAGACTCAACAGCATCGCACTCGTTCGCAAACCTCAGTTCGAGTTGATGGTGTGGACTTTGATCTGGTATCAAACACCCCTATTGGTAGCCCTCCCCCTACGCCCTCATCCATTTCCCCACCCGTTCTCTCTTCTTCTAAAACCCGCCGTAGACGCTCATCCACAGTGTCAGTTTGCTCAGTCAGGTCAACCAGCTCAAACAACCCAGGTTACGGCGCATGGAGCCCCAGCCCCATTCGCCCTGGCCCTCTTCGCCCTAGGAAGGACTCGTTCATCAATCGCACAAAGGAACATATCAAGCGTGAGCTCGTAAGTGCGGGCTGGAAAACTCCTCCTAGCTTCAAGGTCCACAGCGTCACGAAGTCCTGTAGTAACTTGGGTATATGGGAAGCTGATGGCGGAAAGAAAAGTTCTGTCACACCACCATCAAACGAGCCTTCTTGGGCGGAGCGTATGCAAAAGATCACTCCCCATGCTGGACATGGGGAGGGAATACCTAGTAGGCAATCCCTCGATCAGTGGCGAGCTGGACTCCCCGCATGTGCTCTGTCGCCATGCCCGCTGAAGACGAAAAAATCCGGTTTACGTATTGATACCAGCTTCGCATATGTTCCGATACCACAGGGTATTGCAGAGCTCGAGGCGCCGCTAGACAACCCTTCTAAAGTGTACAGCGATGATTCATACGATTCATTGTTTCTCAACCGTAAAGATGGCGTTCGCCATCAGGTCAGTGCCCCTATGTTCCCCTCGGAATATACTCAGACAAGAGCAGTAGCTCTGAATACAGAGAGTAAGGCCGGAAGGGCGGAATGGCGGCCTCCCTCGGTCCAGGACCAAATGTCCCGAGCTCAGTCGGCTGTGAGTACGCATCATTGGAGCCATGATGAACGAGTAGATCCTCGCGCCATCCCACCCCCGTTGTCGCTTGGGCAGTCGTGTACCGCTGATAATCGGCGCAGCTTGCCTTCTCGACATCAGCAGCATGATGCGGTCAACCGACGTACCTTGACGAGGAAGAAGGGGATGATGTTGAGGTAGGTCTGTGGCTAACTCTCGTGATACCGGGGCGGCTAAGATAGAAACAATCTGCTGTTTTAATTAATCAGACTCCTTCGTAGCGCCAATAATATAGATCCAAATACAAATATTTTATGAATGACTCATTGCTTTTTTTAATTCTAGTGAAACTACTTACTTTTCATCTTATTTTATTCATTGTATAATTACTAAGTTGTAATTTAATGTCTAGATAGTTTAAACGCGATGTCCGTAAATCCGACCCAGTCTATAAATGCCCTGAAATACTCATTAACTCCAGCGTTCGTTGGGTACAGTACGGTCGCCGCATACCTCAGTCGCCCCTCTTAGTTTATGACTTCATACGTAGAACAATTTCGACGCACCGCCTATGTGTAAGTATCACAAGAGTGTGTAGTTTTCTTTGGCCAGTCCGTCGCATGTAACACCTCGTTTGGCCATGCAAGCCATTCAGCCCAACAACTTCCCAAATATCTAGTAATGGAGCGGATAATAAACGCCCCGGCATCGCCAAAGACCCAGAAGTCCCTCGCATTGTGTACAAGGACCCCATAGTACGCGGTTATGATGAGGGCTTCAGGCCGTCGCTGCTCAATGAGCTTAACGAAGTCTGTAGGCACCGCAACTGCCCAACGAAGCACGACGACGCTCCGAAGGGGCACAGATAGAGGGGGATCTCCGACGCCCGATAGATTCCGGAGAATATCCAGGGCTTCGATGCAGGGCGTGGAAACCGAGAGATCGGTGCTCTTATCCTTGATAAGGCTGCCCAGATGAGTCAGTTTCTCAGTGAAGACGGTTTCGGAATCTGTGTCAAGCTTCCATTTGTAGGGGAGCTCCATCCCCGTCTGCTGGTGATACTGCATCGATATTGAGTTCCACGACTCTCCTGCTATTGCTCGTACGCCAGCACAGAGATGAAAGCTATTTACCAGCTTATCCAGGAACGTGGGGAAATCAGCCCGGGTGGAAAAAGTATCAAAGAGGATTTGGTGCGAGAGTAAGATAGAAAAAAGGAAGGCAGGCAACGCTTCGTCAGTAGCTACAGTAGCCTTGGCAGCGTTGAATAAACCCAACGCGCGTGTTTGTAGACGGGTGGCTTCTTCGCGGTAGAAAGACGCCTTATGAGGTCTATGCGTGCACATATGCGCAGCTGAAAAGGCCAATACCTGGTCCATCAAGTAGGGTATCGTGATAGCTTGGCGGGTGACCATGGCCATGAATTTCTTTCCCATGACATCGTCGAGTGATACGAATCTCCACATGTCCCTTTCGAAATGATGGAAGAGCTCCAGGTGATGCAGCTGGAATGTCTGCTCCGGCAATACATAGGCGACAGGGGAGGAGAGCGCGAGGATTGTCCTGTCCTGGTAGAAATGGGGATAAGTGGGATTTAACATTTCTCGGCATGATAGCGGTAGCATACTGCTATGGCCGTGTTGGGCTTCGTCATCTTCCCGGCAGGGTCCGGAGAGATCGGGGCCAGGGGATACGGCAGTAGTAGCGGCCGGAGTACTGCTGATACTTTGCGGAGTAAGTAGACTAGAGACAAAAGAGCATTGCAATCGCCGGATAACACAATTGGCACAGGAAGGCTTGGTCTCGTCACATTTGACGTGACGTCGTTTGCATTCTTTACATCCGTATCTGGATTTTCTGGTGGATCGTCGTCGCATATTACTATAAATGAGTTTCCGCGGGTATTTGCTGTGGAAACACGCCAGTTCCAACACGATGGGGAGAATGTCGTCAAATGAGAGTCGATTAGATTGATAGTTGGTTTATGGTAGACATTGATACTTCTCAAGATACTATGTATTAACATTTAAAAGGCTGCCTGCTCTATCTCGTATTCCGGCGGCTCCTATTGGTTTTACATGGACCGGGGTCCCTGCCCCTGTTGAACGGGCCGCTGGTTAGGACCATGCATTAAAGTAGCCAAGCACTTCTTCGTGGTCTTGTCGAAAATATCTTGATAGATCTTTCTACAACAGCCCCATTGTTCAGTTCAATGGAGGTTTTCGAAATACACGTACACACTGGCTCGTCATTGGTGCTGCAAGTGGAAACCCCAGCACAATGGTCTCTACACGCTACCGTCAAGGCGTCTTTGTTGCATGAACCGCTATTTACTTCGGCGAATACATCAAAATGCTTGGTTTGACCATCATATAAAACCAACAGGTCTCGCGTTGGGTATTCGCCAGCAACAATCACTCACCTTCGTCTCATTCAAGATTTGTTGGCCCCCTACCTAGGTTATCATCCTGCTCGCCATGTATGCGGCTCTTGTGAAAGCATGTGTGCCGGACACATTCGGCAGCCTCAACCTCTTCGGAGTAGAAATCATATCTCTTGAGGCCACCTTGATCTCCAATTACAGCGCATCAATCCCTGCGGCATATCGATTTACTGCCCCTAGCGTCCAGTTGACCAATGCCACGTTCTGCAACGTCACGGTTGCTTATACGCATCCCGGTCAGAATGACAATATCTATGTCGAGGCATGGCTTCCTACGGAAAACTGGAATGAGCGTTTCCAGGCGGTCGGTGGAGGAGGCTGGGTTGCTGGCCGTTTCTACCTGTCATATGCTGCTATGCAGGGTGCTCTCGCAGATGGCTATGCAACCATCACAACCGATGCGGGCTTGGGATCTGCCATGGACGCAACTCCTTGGGCTCAGATAAGCCCCGGAAATGTGAATCTTTATAATCTACAGAACCTAGCGTCGGTTTCGTTGAATGACGAGGTAAGCAAAATCCCCCGCTTCGGTCTGTCTCTAATACTGTCACTAAATCATAACACTGCGGTAGGCAATCATCGGCAAGCAACTCGTCAAGAGCTATTATGGCAAGGGGCCTCTGTACTCTTACTGGAACGGCTGCTCTCAAGGAGGCCGCCAGGGCATGATGCTGGCGCAACGTTATCCAGACGCCTATGATGGTATTGCAGCAGGCGCCCCTGCTATCTATTGGACCGAATTCGGTCCTGGTACGACATGGCCTCAACAGGTTCTGAGCATGCTTGGGGACTATCCGTACAATTGCGAGGCAGATGCACTTACTGCCATGGCTATTAAGTTCTGTGATAAGCTGGATCAGCTGGAAGATGGTATAATCAGCCAGCCCGAAGAATGTCTAGCTCATTTCGATCCTTTTCAGTGGGTAGGAACGCCCATCAACTGCACTCAAACAAATGGTACTGTCCGAATTACCAACGCAGCCGCTGTTCTCGTGAATGAGACTTGGCATGGACCGCGGGCTGTAGACGGGACAAAACTATGGCATGGATTGAACCCTGGCGCAGATATCACCGGTGACGCTTCAACATCAATCGAACCTGGAGTTGCAGCAAC
Source organism: Xylaria curta (assembly GCA_022495235.1). Taxonomy (NCBI): domain Eukaryota; kingdom Fungi; phylum Ascomycota; class Sordariomycetes; order Xylariales; family Xylariaceae; genus Xylaria; species Xylaria curta. The sequence continues at coordinate 84,653 of MU375956.1, forward strand.
AAACTGCACTGGGACTACTTGCGTAGGTATGTCGAATATTTTAAGCCAGTGGACGCAACTGTTCGTGTCAAAAGACCCGACCTTGGATGTATTGAACCTCACACACGAGGAATGGGACAATCTGTTTCGTTCGAGCTCACAGCAGTATCGATCGTTAGTTGGTTCAGCTGATCCAGACTTGAGGGCCTTTAGCAAAAAAGGAGGGAAGCTATTATCTTTTCACGGTGTGGTAAGCTACAGCCTACTATTATATAAGCTTTTTCTTTTATGCTAACAGTTTCTTTTTCTTTTTCCACAGCAAGATAATATCATCCCTATAGGAGGCAGTCAGCAGTACTATAACGAGGTAGCGTCAATCTCGCCCAATGTCCACGATTTTTACAGATATTTTGAAGTCCCAGGCCTCGGTCACTGCTTTGGTGGCAGAAGCCAACAACCATCCAACCTCTTCGAACAGTTGCGCCTCTGGGTGGAAAATGGCACAGCGCCTGAGACGAGTCCGATAAATGTGACGGACGTTACAGGCTCTCAAGTGCTAGGTTCTCGTATTTTATGCCCATACCCCCAGAGACAACAGCTTATCGAAGGTTGTACTGACACTGCGACTGCTAAATGTTGGACCTGCACAAAACGACACTAAACACCAAAGCGGACTGTTGGTGAAAATGGTCAGGAATCTTGGGAAGTCATTCTATTCATAGCTTTAACCATAAGGCCTCTTAACTTCTACTTTATCCCTCTAGCTTAACTTGAGACATTCTATAGTTAGCGCTCGCCACAAGCAAGGGATTTTCCAACTTCTTTTTTGATCTATGGTAGTCCACGCCTTAGTTTTTTCACTTGTATTTATAGTCAATTTCTCTCGCTATCATCATATTGATCTATCTTCTGTTCTATCGAGTGATTTTGTTTCAAATTTGCTGATACTTTCTGGCCTTGTGTACGTAATTTCCTACTTCCTTGGCTAGGGCTTAGGGGCAAGTAAGCTACCGAGGCTACTTCATCATGTACCTTATGAATACTATGTGAGCAATAAACATTTGTCTATGCAGGGAACCTCTAGCTGGAACGGCTGGAGCTTGCGTCATTGGTAAAGCCTGAAAAATGCAAATGAGAGTTCATATAAATGTTGATGAAACGCAACACATCATGGCAGCTGAAACAGAAACTCAGGAATCACTACATCAAAATTCAAATATCGTTATAAGGCGGTGGTGTAGGATGGTAGCACAGGATGGTGGTATTGGATGGTGGTAGTAGGGGTGGCCCTGATGAAGTCCGCTGTTGAATCCGTAAACTTAATTCTGCTCAAAATTTTGAAACTACCCCCAACCAAAACACAAATGTCGCAAATGTGTGTCGCACTAATATCATACATGCAATATTCAGAATATTTAAATGACGCCTAGCAGCAGGAAAATGACTAGTTCGCTCAGCCCGATCTGCCATTGATAACTAGATCTGTGGTACGACTCTCAAACATACTTTCACTATGGCAGCGAAGAAGCTAGAAGGGACCAGTGCCTCAAGAGTGAGTGCCATTTTTACTGGCTGGAGGCTTGAGGTTGCATGTTGTCTAGCAGCGTTCATCTCTCTGCTTGCCACCGTCGTGACTCTCTTTCCGCATGCCGATAGTCCACTGCCTCAATGGCCATTCAAACTGTCAATCAATACTCTGCTTGCTATCTATACTGTCGTATTCAAATCGACTCTCGTCTCGGTGCTCTCGGTGTGTATCGCGCAGCTCCAATGGTCGTGGTTCTCAACTCCGAGACCCCTAGGTGATCTGCTCGGCTACGATTCGGCAAGCCGAGATGCCTGGGGCTCGCTACGATGGCTAGTGAACTACCGGCAACGAGAACCACTCGCCGCGTTTGCAGCTCTCCTGATGATTCTGTCTCTGGCGATTGATCCATTTGTCCAGCTCAGGACTTTGATCCAGATTCCATTCCTGATCTTACAGTGAAAGCAATGCGAAAGCGAGCGAAAAGCACTACTGTGGTTTTAAGTAGTGGGGATAATTTGCGCATCCGGGCAGTCGACTCTGCTACTTAATTTCATTTATTTATAGAAGAATTGCGCTGAGTTTCTAAAGTGATCGAAAAGATCTCAACATTGGTCTTGCTAGAGAAGAAAACTTCGCTATCACGTGTCGAAGTTAGATCCTTGTCTTTATTTTATGTGCATGAGCAGGGCGTTTTTTTTTTTTTTTGAGGCTATTATTAATCAGCTGCTGATGTACTTATGAACTTAATGAGAGCCTCGTAACTCGTGAATGAATTTATAGTAACATCATAGCAGGATGTGCACCTTCTGATTTGATAGTCACAAAGCAGTGCATGACCAGCAAGATCGTGGTCAAACTAACCTGGTACTAGCAGGGTAAAGCTAAGACTTATTCTAGTTGATCCAGTAATTGCGGATAGTTTTATAGCGAGATACAGCCATTGGCACTATCCTCGAGGAACAATCCGCCATATATCTGACCCTCGTTCAAGTTTTTCTCCTGGTAACCTTCATTCACAACGTCGGAGCTGCCCGTTGGCTTCTTCAGGATGCCGATCTGGTACTGGCCGCCACCTGAATTGTCGTTGGACAGCGCCGATGTAACGCTCTTGAGCGGCTCGTCATTCTTGGAATAGTAGACTCGTAGAGTACTATAGTGATACTCATGTTAGCTAGTGCTCCGCTTCTCAACGAGCGGGGTCGAGTTTCCGTGTTATAAAAAAACTGGTTTGTACTTCTTGAGGTGAAAAGGGGTGCTTCTTACTTCTTAGTAAAATCGAGTGTGATAGCGAAGTTCTGCCATGCTGTCTCGTCGATCGGTGTCGACCAGACCTCCGTATTCTGCCTGTTCAGCACCTTGAAAGTGTTCTTGTTACCGCCCCGCCCAATTAGCGTCCCTGTCTGGAAATTGAATTGGTTGGCGCTGTAGTCAGACGTCTCATGCCAGACGTTCTGGTGGAGGTGTTAGCTGGGATCCCACTATGATTGTGCATTATTTTCTAGGTGAGCGCGAGTTTCATAGGGAACTCACTAGGTACTCGTGCGTTAGGTTGAGTTTCCTCAGGGGGTCCTGCTTAACACTAAAGTGCAGTGTGCGGACGCCCGTCGTGCCAGGCCCGCCCTCGTTGGTGTCGCCCTGGATCTGTAGGCCGACGCGACGGAAGCCATTCTGCGTTTGGAAGATAGACTGATCATCTATGGTCACTTCGATTGCCTTAGTGGTCGCGTTATCGAAGCGGGAGCTTGTCACATTCGGGAACTTCAGTGTCTGGCTGAATTTCTCGCTCCCGCGGACGTAGTCGGGGTTGAACGGACTTGTGGCGTAAGAGTCGAAGTCCGTCGGTGCCAAAGATGACTTCACAAGCCCGTTGAGCACTATCGGACACTTAATTGCCCCCGTGCCGCGCTGTTCGGGGGGCGAAGGCAGTGCAGAGGACAACGTCGCCGCAGCTAGGATGCTGCTCACAAGAGTAACTGAAACCATCGTCCTTGTCAAGACTTATGTGGGAACTTTCCTTATTGGAGCTACCAAGGCGATCGGTCGCGATGAACTAAAGCCGGCATGACTTGGGAGAACCTGGGCTTTTGTGCTAAAAGCCATCGTGGCTAACGTGGAAACCTGCGCCCGACGGTCCGGCTCATTTCGTCTCTTAATGGATAGAAGAAATTAACACGTACCAAGGGTTAGACGTATAGGGAGGTGACGTTCCGAGTAATCTATTCCAGACGGGATAGTTGGGGAAATGTGGAGGGCGTTTCGGAAACGTACTAATTCTCGCCGGATGATCGTCCCGAAATGGGCAATTGTTAGCTGGCTAAAGCAATCTTCTCGTCACTTGGGACGAATGACGCGATTCCAGGAATTAAGTAATCGTCCGTACGGGAAAGGCACGTCTGCAAAATTGACTAATGACATTAGCAATATACCAGCAATTGCGAAAACAAGAAACAAAAGTTGTAGATTAACAGTTATAGAACTGCCAAGTACGATACTATGGCTTTATCAATACTTACGATCTATGCCGACAATAGTCAAGTAAATTGCGCACCAAAATTTTCAATCTGGGTTATTATTGCTTTCATATCCAAACCTTTTCGAATGCTATTCCAAATTTCTCTTAAAGACGGTATCAATTTTTTTCGAGGTCTTTCAGGACTACGAGGAGGGCGAACAATCCGCGGCCAGTCGCGAAGTCGTCGATTCCGCAGTTCCGACGACTGATGGGGTGATTGGCTTCTTAGATGATCATACTTCGAGTCATATTTGTTAGAATCAGGGAGCATGGGGAATAGGAACAGGAGGCTTCGGGGTATGGGGCTTCGTGTGAACTTACCAATCGATCAAACAGTTCTTGTTCTCTTCTTATCCGATTGAGCATACGCGTCGTATATGACTCTTCTGAGCCTGACGACGACGATGAGCTGAGGCTAGGCATTTGGCTTAGTAGTGACGTCTAAATTATGAAGTGGAAGTTCCTTACGATGGAAACTTTCGAAAAAATTGCGCTTGCGTTTGTGAGCAGGAGTTGGTTGGTTTGTAGGAGTGTTCATCCTGTTTTGTTTTGGGTTTTCGATTCCAGGGAAGACTGAAGCATAAATTTAAATGTTGAGGTCCCAACTTTTTTCTTTTCTGCTGTACCAATATGATAATGAGTTCCCATTTACTATTGAACAGAACAATGCGATTATCGAGACAATATTTCGCCAACAAAGAACAGCCTAAAAGATAGTAACAAAGGCGAAGGCGCTTTCTGGTTGCACACTTTCTCTTGTTCCTACGCTCACAGCCAAGGCGCCAAGTTGCTACACGAGTTTGTCATTCCGGGGCATAAAACTCCCTATTGTCTTTATAAATTAGTGTAATCTAGCAAATTGTTTGCCTTATTGCCTCACCTATGGGACCTGTGCATCTTATTAAATTTAAGTAGGCAACAGACACTTGTTGTTACGCGAAAGTTTCTAAATTCACATTGATCAGGAGTCGTTTTACGGAACTAACAGTCTTACGTAGCGTGTGATATCCATTAGCAGGCTTTAACAATTTGAATATACTAGATAAGAATAACAATAATTGAATTTCCGTCCGTTTCTGCTCCTCGCGATAAGTTGAGCCTTCACAAACTGGTGGGCGAAATGAAACCACTCTCAAGGTCCTTGTCACGAGGCACAGGCTCACAGGCATAGAACCAAGAGACCTCCTATATATAGCCGGCGAGTATCCACCAAGGCGTTTAGCGCCTTTCGCGTAGATACACTCCTTGCTGCGCGAAGGACTCTAGAGCACCTCAGGCGCTACTCTACTATATACAGGAGTCTCTTTATTTAGGCATCTGGTGCCTTATCCATCTGCCAATTATTTTGCATCGCCTATCATTGTCTGTCTGCCTGTATTACTTGTGGCACCACTGGCTCTCCATTCTTCTCGGATAGTTAGTACTTCTCCAATAGTCATCCAATCTCTGATTGAAGCCCAACACTGGTTGGCAGCGCATCTCCTCTTCAGGTGTCAAAGGAGCAGTGGAATCACGCCCACATCGTGCGGACGGGTTAAGTCGTTCATTTAGCTCGGTTTCCTCCTTATTCTTCTCCTCATCAGTCTTCCATCTAACGAAGAATGCCTTTGGCGGATTAAGATCCGGAACAGTATTCCATGATGCCATGAATTCCTCAACCACTCCAGTCTGAATTTTGTGCAACCAGTTAAAATCTTCAAGGCGTGCGAAGGTGATATCATTTGGAAGCTTTGTAGCAACGTCGTAGCTCTTGATGGAATTATTAAGTCTCCAATTGTGGGCGTCATCATCCTTTTGGAAACGGATGCACTCTTCTCTCGCGCGCTTTTCGTCCAATTTACCGTTTATCAGGATCAGATAATCTTGTAGTCTAACCCGGTTGCTTGCCAAAATGCCAAAGCTTTTTGTGAAAGCCTTACGCTTCGTTCTCTCATCTGAATTTATGATTGAACCATACTTCCGCGCTATGGAAAAAAACTCTGATAGACGGACTACAAGGTTTGGCCACCAGTCCACTTCTTTGCTTTCATTAAGACCGCGAGGAATATTAACAAAACCTTGAAGTGCTTGACTTATTTCTGTGGCGTTATCATAGTTTGTTCTGTGGAAATTCTCGAGAAACAAATAGTCGATTGGTTTCCCCGCGGCGTCACGGAATTCATATAGTGATAGGATGCGGCTAGATTCCGTAGATGTTGATCGCTGGGTTCGGATGCGTTCGTATAGTTTTCTTGTAGCGGTATCCGCAAGAAGGGGGGCAAAAGCTGTTTTGTAATTTTCGATGATACAGTGCACACCTCTGACTGGAACCCCCCCAAAGTCGTGCTGAGGGCGAAGATTGGTTTTTTTGTAAGTCAACGGATGATCCCAGAAACTGATATACACGAGGGTTGGTTTCTTGCAATACTCGGTCAATATGCCTTCGAGAACTAAATGGTCTCGGCGCAAGTTTGCAATTGCCCTGACGATAGAATCTGGTGCTGATTGGGACATTTCGACAAAAGACGATGAATTTGCTAGTTTTAACAGTGGCGCTTTTGCTTCAGCGACAACAGAAAATTCAAGAGCTAAGAAGCAATGACTATATAAGTAAGAGAAAGCGATTAGTTGATTACGTGTCTAGTTCGTCCATTATTTAGCAAATTTCGGAAACGAAGTTTGTACGTTACAATTTCAGGGATGAAAAAATTGCTTTTACTAGGTCGGTGTAGCTACACTCCCTGCCCACACGTTTGCATAACAACACAAGGGATACATACTACTTAACTATTTGGATAGCATACTATGATATATATGCAATACTGATAAAAACCTCCTAACCGACTCTGAGTTGAATTAGAAATGATACGTCTTATAATTTGAAGACTCATGCGTATGAATTTCACAACTGCGCATAACTCCACACTTGAACAGCTACTGAGTTGATGAATGTGTAGCAAACTAATCGGTCAGTTATTTATCTCAGGCTTTATCCCTCCATATCCCTGACCGGCTAAGGCTCATCTCCTGTGACAATTTGTTCTATCTTATACTTCTATTAGTTGAAACCCTTTTCTACATTGTGAAATTAATATGACTTTGAATATGTATGCCAGGGCACACTGGAGCCCCCTAATGTCAAGAGTAGTTTCTTTTACTAAGCGTCTCGCCTTGGGCTTACACAAACGTTATATTATCTGTCTGTCGTCAGTCTGCACCTTACCAACTTCTATTGAAGGTAAGTAACTGTCCGTGAATGTCCGTGAGTAAATCACAATATTCGTCTCATTTGTTTAATCAACCTCAAAGTTAGTTTCGTAAATAGCCTACCTTGTATATATGGTGACGAATACAGATCAAAAAGGTCAGAACATACTTCAGGAGATATGAAAGGGTGTAATGAGGCGGTGAAGAGATATAAAAGGACTGAAAATACTCAAATTACGACACTGAATTAAGCGATGCTTCGTATCCATTTATTGCATTTTCTTCTGCACGTATAATCAACTATTTCCCTTACTCAGCCGAATTCTCACGTACTCGCTGATACTTTGAATAGGCATTAACAAGGGGGGTTATGTGTTTACATTCCACAAATTTCAGGATTCGTCTAGCAAACAAATGACAGAGAAGGGGAGAGCGAGAGAAGGGATCAGGTTATAAGATAAAATCATATTGCATCACTAAAGTGTACGGAGCTCGTCGGGCTATGAGATCATAATTACCCATTTCCCGGAAAGACAATCTTGGAACTTCTTAGTGTTTTTGACTCATGTGTGCAAATATCCTTCGCACAGTCCACACATGGGACTTGTCATTATTAACAGTACCACTGGGTGTCATATTATGCAGTCTGTTCATCTCATAGACTGCAGAACCGCGTTCTCGGATACTCGATCATAACATTTACATGCAGACTATTTTGGGACCGGCTTGCGTACCATACTGCGGTGATACTATTTCATGGATCGGGAAGCCGTAGATTGGCAGGTTGAGTAAGCTTCAATCAAACTGTTCTCAACAACGTCATTTCATCGTGTAATGACTAGGTTTGGTGACAATCAGCAGGCTTTGGGCACCCATCGCAACCGGCGCCCAGAAGCCACGGCTCTGCTACACTCCGATCCGTATTTGCGGGATACGAAATACGGGGGCGATCTGGGTCTGGACTGATATTGACGAATCAGAAGTCAAAGATCGGCATCGAGGCATATTATAGTCATTCAGCTATCGTGAGATGCAGTAAGAATCAAGCTGGATGAAGAAGAATGTACGAGATAATCTTTTCTTTCCTTGTAGAAACAGCCAATAGGCATATCTCCGCCTGGTTCAGGCAAGTCGTATTATATATATATAGGTAAGCAAAAGGCGCCCGTCTCCGCAGCATTTCGAAAACAATATCCATAATAAAGTTCACTTCAAGAGGGCAAGGCTAGACACTCCTGAATCGTCACCTTCTAATTGCACCTTGCTTAAATCTACAATGTCAGACAAGAAACCAGCCCATGTCCCGCCTGAGCTCTCAGACCTACACTGCTATACTGAGACCGAGGGTGTCATAACGACGACCATGTTCGATGTGCCGGGCTATAAGGTTGTCCGGGTTCTAGGCACAGTATACGGCCTTACAGTCCGATCGCGAAACATTGCAGCTAGCTTGGGGATGGTTTTGAAGAGCATGGCGGGTGGTGAGCTGAGGTGGTTCACTAATATGGTGAGTTGCTTCGCGCGATGGGCGAAATGCAAAACGACAACCAGACGCTGACTTGCGATCCCGATGGTAGCTTTATTCTGCCCGAAACGATGCTATCACGCGGGTGGTGGCCGAGACTAAGGCCCGCGGTGGAAACGCTATCATCTGCATCCGCTTTGAATCCGGGGATATGGGCGGCTTTGCGCAGTGCTGCGCCTACGGCACCGCGGCTATCATCGAGAAAATAGACCCGGCGGTAGAAGCCCCACCACAGCTAGGGGCCTAGGACTGATCACCTATATACCTAGTTAGATTGAGGAAGTACATATACTTATTTTTGCAATCGGAGAATAGGACTGAGTCTTTGTATAGTCCAGATAACTCAAATATCGTGCTGTTGCAGAGACTAGTATAGTAAACTCGTGAAAGTGATCAAAAAGGGTTAATAACTATATTGTAATTGGTAGACTAAGCTGCTTTTGTCTCTTCCTAATATCGGTAGTTGGGACCAGGGGGTTATAGTTGTATACATAGTACAAGTAGATAGGTACATCATAGACAAGTACCATGTTGAGTAATTTAATCGAGCATAGAAAAGAATAGGTGTTTGAATAATGTAGATGTTGCATCTAATGTGAATTGCACGAGATAGCTGCCCAGGTGTTTGATCGATATACTTCATAATTGAATAGCAGGTACCCACAAGCCACAATCATTCCAAGCTCGCGCCACGGATCTAGCCGCCCATTCCGACACGTCAGGTCAACTCCGAGACAGCGAGCGCCGCCCGGTTCATCAATTGGCTTGTTCGAAGACAGACAAATATTTATTTTCCCCAGACCACAACAACCTCATCAATGCGACCTAGAGATCGGCTTTAGACAGGGCTCTCAGCGGTGAAAATGGGTATGTAGATGCACATGAAAGGCATTGTATCATGACAAAACACAAAGCACAAAGCACAGTGCACGACAGAACAAAGGAGATTAGCGACTAGCAATTGATCCCACGCTGACCATGACATAGCATCACCACGCCCTTCACGCGACTCCTTCTCCTCTGTATCGACGACGAGCTTAGTCTTCGAGCGACTCGGCGAAAGAGAAAAGGCCTTTAACGCCGGCAAACCATCGGACCTCGACCATGACGACTCCTTCAATAGCGCTATTGACGATGACGAGCGGGGCGCCTTCTTAAGTTCGGCCGCCTCGCGCAAGACCCAAGGCATGGACATCAAGCTCAAGCGTATACTGCTTCTTGCATCTGGTGTTTTTGTCGCCATCTGGGTCATTGGACTGGCCACCTTCATCTCCTCCAAATCCTACCAGCACTCGTCCCAAAAGGAGCACGACCCGACCGCCACTGCCTCGCGCGGCTCCGGCAAGCGTATAACCTTGGATCAGGTTATGATTGGTTATTGGAGGGCAGCTAGCCATCAAATCAGCTGGATTGAGGGCTCCAATGGCGAGGACGGACTTTTGTTGGAGCGAGGCGCAGCGGGTAAGGACTATCTGGTAGTGGAAGATGTCCGGAGCCGGAATAGCGATCATGTTGCGGCTGGTGCTCAAATCGCTTCTTCCAAAACCCTGATGCAGCAGGCCTTGTTCGATGCAGGCGGGCGAACCCTATCCCCGGAGCAACTCTGGCCTAGTCCTGATTTGAAGAAAGTTCTCATTGCGACCGGCATCAAAAGTGTATGGAGGCACTCGTTTACCGCAACATACTGGATATTTGATGTCGAAACCCAGACCGCTGAACCATTGGATCCTAACGACGCGAACCGCAGGGTACAATTTGCACAGTGGAGTCCCAAGAGCAATGCCGTCTCCTTTACTAGCTCAAACAATCTTTTCGTGCGACAACTTGAAAGCAAGAAAGTGGTGCAAGTTACCAAGGACGGCGGACCAGAATATTTCTATGGAATTCCAGATTGGGTATACGAGGAAGAAGTTTTCGGCGATAACAGCGCTACTTGGTGGTCCAATAGCGGGGATTACTTAGCCTTCCTCCGGACCAACGAAACCCTCGTGCCCGAATATCCCATTCAATTCTTCATCGATAGGCCGAGCGGAGAGGAGCCTGCCCCGGGTCTGGACACCTACCCGGAAGTTCAGCAACTCAAGTATCCGAAGGCAGGGTCACCAAATCCTTTTGTCGATCTTCTATTCTACGATGTGGTTAAGGGCGACACGTTTGAGGTAAAGATCGAGGGAGGTTTCGATCAAGACGATCTTCTCATCACAGATATTACATGGGCGGGAAACAAAGTGCTCATCAAGGAAACCAACCGTGTTAGCGACATCATGCGTGTCGTCCTAGTAGACGTTATTGCGCGAACGGGCAAGACTGTACGCACCGTTGATGTAGGTAAAATCGATGGAGGTTGGTTCGAGATATCACATGACACTACCTATATCCCAGCCGATCCTGAGAATGGCAGACCAGAAGATGGATATCTTGATACCGTCATACATGACAACGGCGACCACTTAGCATATTTCAGTCCTCTCGACGCGAGCGAGCCTGTTATGTTGACCTCCGGTAATTGGGAGGTTGTCGATGCGCCGTCAGCTGTGGATCTGAAAAACAACATAGCATATTTCGTTGCTACTAAGGAGTCCTCGATTCAGCGACATATCTACAGTGTCAAATTCGACGGTTCAGACCTCAAAGCAATTACGGACACGAGCAAGGAGGGTTACTATGATGTCTCTTTCTCTCGCAAAGGAGGATATGCTCTTATCTCCTATCAAGGACCAAATGTGCCTACCCAAAAGGTCGTCAGCACTCCGAGCAACCCAGAACCATTTGAGTATATTGTGGAGGAGAACAAGGGATTAGCGGATAGGGCGAAGCAACACGAACTTCCCCTTCTTCAATATGGGACAATTACTGTTGATGACGTCGAGCTGAATTACGTTGAACGACGCCCTCCACACTTCAATCCCAACAAGAGATATCCTGTCTTATTTCAACAGTACTCTGGCCCAGGTTCACAGTCCGTCACCAAGAGATTCACCATTGACTTCCAGTCCTACGTCGCCGCTGCCTTAGGGTATGTCGTGGTAACGGTCGACGGTCGAGGTACAGGTTTCATTGGACGCAAAGCACGTGTCATTGTTCGCAAGAATCTAGGCAAGTGGGAGGCTCATGACCAGATCGCAGCGGCTAAGATTTGGGCTGCGAAGCCTTACACCGATGAGACGCGAATAGCCATCTGGGGCTGGTCGTATGGCGGATTTCAGACACTCAAAACGCTCGAGCAAGACGCAGGGCAGACGTTCTCCTATGGCATGGCAGTTGCCCCGGTCACCGACTGGCGATTCTACGACAGCATCTACACGGAACGGTACATGCTGACGCCGCAGGAGAATGAAGATGGTTACGATGCGACGGCTGTGAACAATGTAACTGCACTTGCTGGCAATGTACGCTTTCTCATCATGCATGGTGTTGCTGATGATAACGTCCACATGCAAAACACACTTACCTTGCTTGATAAGCTGGACTTAGCAGGCATTGAGAACTATGATCTGCACATGTTCCCTGATAGCAACCACGGCATATACTTCCACAATGCGAATCGTATCGTATATGACAGTAAGTAATCCTTCAATACTAAGCCAGCATGGATATCCTAGTTCTTCTCCTATCTGACGAATACTGACACTCTGCAGAACTGAGCAATTGGCTCATTAACGCCTTCAACGGCGAATGGTTGAAGGTGGCAAATGCGAAGCCCGCACAGATCGCGTCTACAAAGGAGAAGGAGAAGAGGAGCGGCGTCGAACAGCTGAAGGCAGGAGTAGAGAAAATGCGAAGAGCAGGTGTTAGTACGGAAGGCAACCGCATATTACCATTAGGGGCGCATCCATGAGCATTACATGAAATTCACAGGCGTTTAGGTCTTGGTGTTTTGGGTATCGCATATTTCATCCTTGTAAACTACGTCTGTCTGCCATGTTTTACTTAGCACTTCTGTATACAGAATAGGATCACATTCTACACGAACAGTGCATTGAAACCCCCACAGCAGGCGGGGTTTCATGAGTAAGCTGCGTGCAAAAATCCATGTTTCAAGACTCTTGAAATTTACTCCCTCATTCTAACTATCAGCCAACCCTCGTCCAGACGACGGCAAGACAACACCATGGGCCCCGTCACGGAAGTCGTGCTATTGACACTAGTTCCCGACGCGGACTACGCCGTCATCACCGAGTCGGCACAGATCATGGCGCGCCAGCCGGGCTGTCTATTCGTCCGGACGTCTCGCCTGCTCCGCGAGCCGGACAACGACGACGGCAGCTACAGGGTGCACTACTTCATTGACTGGGACTCGGTCGACTCGCATATGGCCTTTGCGCGCAACAAAGACGTATACGGGCCCTTCCGGACTCTCGTGGGCACCGTCATGGCGGGGTATGCTCCGCCTTATCACGTCGCATTGGAGCCGCGTGTCTTCGAGGGGGTTTGCATGGTTGGGAAGGCGTGGTTTCCTCCCGGGGACGGTGATGTTGACGAGGAGGCTTCTAAAGCTCTAGAGATGTTCGTTGGGGCTCTGAGGGCAAAAGCACAGGGGTTCAATGGAAGAGTTGGAAGCGCTTGGTCGTTGGAAAATGAGATTATGTATCAAGGGGAGAAGAGCCGGGTTTTCTTCTTTGTTGTTGGATGGGATTCTGTTGAGACTTGTGCTGGGTTTAGAGACTCTGAGGATTTTAAGGAGGCTATTGCGGGGATTTCGGCATTAGGGGGGTTAAGGGGGTTGGAGTTTTGTATTGTTGATACTGAGAAGGTTGTTGCTAAAGAGTAGGCGTTGGGATGCCTTTGCTTTACATGGCCGCAGAATTGGAATAGGTGTTTGGGTAATAGAGTCAACGACTCACGTGCTCGTTTTATGGCAATGGCTGATACACTGGAATGGGAACGAGGGCGAGGAAGGAGCGGATACAGCAAGACCTTCAAGCTAGAAGAACAGGGGCAGGATCAGAAGGATATAAACCTCGATATGTGCGCACCCCTTCAACAAAGACGTTCCCGAAACTCGATCTATATGGTCGAGCGGTAAAGTAGTCGGCAGGACAAACCCTTGTGTCAGAGGCCCTGCCATAGGCATTCAAGGGTTTTTCGGTCCAGCAGTAAGGGCATGGTAGATCCTGCAACCTGGATTCTTTTTTAGGGCGTGCAGTTCGATTCTTGGCCGAGTCATTGTTTTTATGTTTTATTTTTAAAGGCGATTGGTCTATTTAACACTGTTTATTACCTTCGTCTTAAACGCCAAAGAATCATGCACATTACATAAAGCCTTTTAAACGGTTAATATCTATCTTCCTATCTAATTATATGTGTACAGAGCTAAAAGAAGTACCTTGAAAAAAATATCGGCACTTGATGTGTCTTATAGCTACATATAACCTGTCGGCCTGAATGGCGAGGCTGGAACCCCCTGTCCTCGAGGGGGCGGTAGTCCAAGACTCGGTAAATTATGATTTTGTACATTGAACATAGTCTCCTCAACGACCTTTTTGATAGCTGCGTCGGTTTCGTTATGCGGGTACTTATAGCCCCTATAATCCTCTACTGTTTTGTTCTTGGCGTTTCTCTCGACTATGCCTAGTAGATCCTCTATGTCCGGTCGGTCTTCTATTCCAACAGCGACACACGCGGCGACCAGGCTCCTGATCTCCGGATCCAGATTGCCTATCCTGTTTTGATGCTTGGCTACCATATCGGCCGGGGCCCTATACTTGTTGCTCAGTTTGTCTAGGTCTGTGGCGTAGGAATTAATCCTCTTCGGTTGTCCGTTGTATGTTATGTCCATCATTCCTGGTCCTCCGGAAACGTTACCCCGAAGCAGACCGAGCATCACCTCTCCGATGGCGCGAATGTTCGTCTTCACAACAATGTCTCGTTGTTCACTTCTTAAGTTTAGTTTCGGTTGAGATTGGGTCAGTGTAAGGGAAAGACTTACTTTGCCCTAACCGGCAGGTCTCGAGACATGCCAAAATCTATCAGCTTCAGCAATGGAACGGACTTGTGCTCCAAAGGCTCCAACTTGTCGATCATGACTAATGCGGAGTTAGTCAGTGTTGACAAAGCGCCAATCTATCAACTTACTGTTCTGGCCATGGAAATCACCATGTAACAGACGTGACTTCGGGGGTCTCTCGCCTCTCGCATTAAGTGGTGGTATAGCTTCCAACGTGGGCCTCCCGTGCACTTGCCTCCCAAGGTCTCGCGGTGGCCAAGTCAGTCCGACGACGATTCTGCACACTTTAGGTATTAAGTTAACTTTAGGATAGTACCAAATTCCTTTTTTGGGCTACTCACAGCACAAGAACAGAGACCAAAGCAACCGATTAGGCAGAGGCTCGTCGAATTCGGATCTCTTCTCATAGAAACCCCACAAAAGGCCATTTTCAATCCATTCCATGACCAAAGTTGGACCCTTCAGTGGTCTTATTACTCTATTCCATCGGGGGTTATTCAGTACGCGAGACGGTTGTGCGATATGCATACATCCGCGGAGCCTCTGCGGGTAACGTTAGCTTATGTGACGCTGTAGCCTAGGCTAAATCATACGTACATCAAGAGCATCGATCTCCGTTGTTATATTTTTCTCTCCCACCTCGGCTAACGACCTTTTTATGACAAATCTAGCTATTTTGGCACGCTTTTTAGGTCGTTCTATACGGCTGGGTCCGGGCGGTGTGACTTCGGGGAGAGAAGGCAACGGTTGGAGTCCACGCGCTTCGCCCAAGGAGGCCAGTGAATAAGCCTCAGATGTCTCGTCTGATTCACCGGTCGATTTCATCATCATCTGGAGAGTGAATCCCCACTATATAATTCAGAGTTAGATATTGCCATTCAACTGTGTTATGTACATGTTTCAATAAACCTTTATTACTTCAGTCCAAATAATGAAAATGTCACTTACTGACCCTTGACTAATGATGCGCTCAACAGTAAAAGTCTTGTCGTGCGCTTTTTCGAAAAACTCTTTGACGTATTTTGCGCCATTTCTTGCTTGCTCTGAGACCTTAGAGTCGCCCTCCATATTTCCATCTGCTATTTTCCTACTATTTACGTCGTTTATGTGCTCGATATCATAGCTTGTTCGGTTCGAGCAAACCAATTGGCAAACTTTTGGGATACAAGTGCCAATGCTAGTGGGAGTCCATTATCGGAAGTATAATTGCAGTCCTTCTTTATCCTTAAACATATATTCATGGTCGTTTTCAGCATACGTATCGAACTAATACCAATTCTTTGTCCACGTATCTTGTTTTTCTTCCCTTTAATTTTAGATTGATCAGCAGGTTCACCGAACTTTCTCATTTCCTATCGAGTTTAAGGATATGTGATCGGACACTGAAATTTGGATCGAGCCTGTTAAGGAACAGAACTGCAGCTCTATACCACAACACTATCAAAAGATAGAACGTTATCAAGTCGGAGACTCGAATGTCTGCAGTCACTTAAATAGTTGGAGCCGTGACAGAGCCAGTGTTATTATCACACTTATATGGCCTCCTTGACGCCCAAGAAGATTCTTGTAATACTGAGTACCCTTCCGAGCCCTAGTATACTATGACAATTATGTCTGAATAAAATAATAATGACAACAGTCACACCAACGACCATCGACCTAAGTAGTTTTAGTGCCAAAGAGCAAGCGCAGTCCCTGAAACCAATTGGCTTCTAGCTACCAAATATCAAGTTTCATGAAGCCACGAAGTGTCGAGGTTCCAAGTGCTTATTTTTCAGGTGCTGTTAATACGCCCTCTGCACAGATAATCTTGTAAGCTATACAATTTAATAGGGGCGTGCAGCTCGCTTGGGTGTCTCTCAGCGCAGCCTCGATCATCTCACAGATAGCCGCCCTCTCCGCGGCACAATCCCGCTCTTGACCAGGTCCGGGCTGCTTGGTCCCGGGGCCCCACATATCCGGAATCTCCGTGCACGATCTGACCTCGTGGCTTGAACTTATTGTTTGCCATACCCTGTCCTGCTGTACTTTAGACGATGATACAACCAATCTTCTTCCCCTCTCTAAGTATCCCAATCACAGTCCGAGTTCGGTCACTTTACTATCCCAATAAGTGAATGCAAAACGGGTGGGCTAGATCATATGCATCGTAGTACGGATGCTTAAGCTAACCTATAAAAGCGCGAAACAATGAATTCAAGATAGGTTCTTGAGAAAGCGTTTATATGAAGGGACGGTCCTGTTAGGGCTGCATTAGCTTAGATATCTCAGCCACCAATAGCAATGAGGAATTGCTGGTTTCAGCCTATAGTTCAGCTGAGATCTACCTAGGCCCAATCTACTTTCAGAACACCACCGTTCAGCCCATCACACATTCATATAGTAACTAACTCAAAATGGCGTCTAAGAGAACCGACCCCCCGCCTTTCACGTCGTACTACTTCAGCCACGGAAACTTGCATCGGATTGGATAACCTGCCAATATTCATAAACGTAACTCTAAATTGTCCTAATCCACGAACACTGAGTTGAGCTAACATTAAAGGCACATAGCAAAGGAACTTTTTCATACAACCAGATTAGTATCACGAAGGTGTTTAAGAGACTCATAAATCCACTACCTACTTCAAGTACTGGTTCCTGACAACCAGGAAAGCATAGCAAACGTTTAGTCTTGCGTCTAACCTGAAATACTGGTGGTTTCCATAATACCTAGGCTTCTCTGATGGCGTGAAGATAGAACTAGTCATGATTTTCACTTCCATTTGTTTCTTCTTAAGGCATGGAAATAACTTGAGAAATCAAGCCCCACATCTAGATCACTTCACAACTCCCGGAGGCTGACGCCTCCTTACGACGCATCCGTGCTGATTTCAAATTTCACCTCGGATCAATTTCTTTGGTATCCAGGTCCTCCTTTTGAGCTGAAAGCAAAGCGGACAAACCGGCGTCATCACCCCTGAAGAGCTCAAATAGAACAAAGAATTCAGGGGGGTGGCTGCGAGAATCCGTGGGTCACTAGAGCTAGAGTTCATCTTGGTGGTGATGTAAAGCGGCGCCCTTGGTGGATCGACACAACTTCTTAGATATTATCACATATCTTGCAGCGGTAGGATTCAAAGTCAAGATTTCGTGGCTTGAATCTTGACCATCTCGGTCGAGGTTCTCTCTTTTTGGGAAGCAATGACTTCATCTGGCGTGGAAATCATGATGTCGTTCTGCGGGACCTTGCAGATGTAGGTACTCTCATGGAGTATGGCTCCGTACTATTGTTTGTGATGAAGATCAGGCTTTGGCTTGACTGGCTCGGCTATTCAGCTCAAGGCACTCGAAAACGGCGCTAATATCTTCTCGACTAAACAGTATCTACGGCCTCGCCGTCTTGTGAAGCATTTCGTCAGCATTGTCGTCTATGCCGATCCTATTCTGTGGCACTTTGAAGGCCGATCTGGACCACATTCAGGTGGTCATCCTCTCTCCTCTGTGCTCATCATACAGCCTATTTCGAAAGCTTCTCCTTGTCTATTGGGATAGAGGCGGCTGGAGGTCATCTCCGAGGCAATAGTCCAGGAGCATCACCTAGCATCCATCCTTCCGCCCTTGAACTATTGAACGCAAGGGGTGGATGATGATCTATTCGGAGGATCTGCTCCGCGTACGTCTATGCGTGCCAGAGTATCGTTGCGATGTGTGGTATTCGAAGTATATAAACTCCTCATTTCCCGCCTACAATTATGATCCCTCAGATATCAGACCAGGCAATTTCAGCACTCTGAGTACTCAATCAGAATTCCTCGCAATTACTTCACAATTACAAGTTTCATTACTATCATTTACTTCAAAATGTCTCTTTCAAAGTACGCTGGTATGGCCGGGACTTGGTCCATGGACTTGACCGGCAATGCACCCAACGCCGAATCTTCGTTTACTCTTGAGACAACCGAAGAGTCTGTGTTCGACCCTGACCACCGCTCCCTCGCTGATGAGAATGACTACAAAGATGGTGGAAAATATCGAGGTAAACACTTCTACTCATGATTATTCCACCTCCTCCCGGAACTTAAACCCCCTTCTGTCGTTCAGTTGACTGATTAGATATCTCTCATAGCTATTGTGAAGCTTCAGATGCGATATGAGAAGCAGGATCCAGCTAATCCTGCGTGGGCGATGGGCACCGGCTGGCTTATCAGGTCAGTCGCCAGTCACTTATTCCTCTTTTGTCATATTCTAGTCTTGCTAGATCCTGAACAGTAGGCATCGCTAACTCCTTTATCACAAATTCAGCCCCGACACACTCGTCACTGCTGGTCACAATGTCTATAGCTGGGCAGGTGGCGAGGAAGGACTCGGCCGCGCAGTGCTCATCAGGTGCTATATCGGATACCATGGCAGGGACTCAATCGATTCGCCAATTGTTCAGCGCCGCTATGCTAAGACCATTGTCACCACAGCCGAGTGGCTAACTAGCAAGGATAATCGTCATCGCGACGTTGCCTTCATTCAGCTCGACCGTCCATTTGAAGGAAACCTCCGACTCTTCTCTTACAAGCCCACTCCGAAGGTCGGCGATGAGATGATCGGTGTCGTTGGATACCCTGCTGATAAGTCAGTGGTTGACAAAGACGGACGAGAAGAAAAGGGCGCTTTGATGTATGAAATGTTCAACGACGTCCAGTACAACCTGGAAGACAAGAAGAACAATGCTCTTCAAATGCTGAAGTATCGAATTTCTACTTTCGGAGGTGAGCACTCAATCATTGACTGGACCTCGCCAGCATCTCTAAGCATATTACAGGTCAATCTGGGGCTCCTGTCATTCGCAAGACTGGGAATCAAGTAGCAATTGCTACCCATGTTTACGGAAGCGGCGACAAAAACCAAGCAAGTGTCATTGGCAAGTATGGCAATGACTATGATCTGTTGATTAGCGTTCTCACCAAGAGGTATCCGGTCATCGGGACCTATGAGGGAGCCAAAATCGTTAATCCCTCATCCTCTACAAGCAATGGCGCTCCACCAACTACCCCGGTCCAACCACTATCGAAAACACCAGTATTCAATTCAACTGGTTTTATTACAGTTGAGAGGTCTTCCCAGGAGGAACAAGCCGAAGGGTTCCTCGACGTGCTCAAGAAAGTTGGCAGCGTTGCTAGCACTATTGGCCAACACGCCTTGCCATTCATCTCACCCTTGCTTGGTCCTGTCGGAGGACCAGTGTCTGCCATTGCCGGAGCAGCTCTTGGTACTCTAGCTAATGCCTGTGCCGAGTCTGCCATGGACGGAACGGTGGCGCCACTCAACAATACTGGGCGTGCGGCCACAGGCGCAGTAGAGCGTGCCGTTCTAGCGGAAGCATCACTCCAAGCTGTTCTCAAGATGGAGAATAATGACGTAACCAAGAAGATCATAAACAACATGCAGAAGACTTATACGAACTTGGCACCCAATGTCAAACATATCGCACCGAAGCTTGCGCCCGGCCTGTTGAGCTCCGTCTCCAAGATTAATACCAAGAAGAGTTTTCTGCAGCATGAAGAGGGACTATCCCGCAGACAGGCCCGAAGGCCTTTGGGGGGCGACTGGACAGAATCTTCATTTGACTCGAACGATTTTGTTACTGGCATGATGCAGCCAACTAGACCCCTGGAAGGAGAGGAAGCGTTCTTCGATGTATTCGGCAGCATGTTGCAAACTGCCTTCCAGATCGGAAAGCCTCTCCTTCGTGAAGGGGCCAAGGCAGGCCTTGGTCTTCTCAGCAAAGCCCTTGCGGAGTCCAGCTTCGATACAGAATCCAGTATTGATAGCAACGAAACCCAAGCCGCAGAGCTTGTGGCAAAACGTGCCATCATGGCCGAAGCCGCTTTGCAATCTGTGATGAAGCTCAACAAATCTGAGCTTGCCCAAATAGAGCTGGTGAACGACCACGGGGACACCCACGAAGAAGGGTTTTTCGACTTCGTGAAGACGGCGGCCCAGGGGATTGGCTCCGTAGTGAAGGTTGCTGCTCCCTTCGTGCTTAACAACGTCGTACCTGTTGTTCTAGGTGCCCTGTCAAAGCCTGCTACTGAGTCGGCTTACCTGAAGCCGTCTCCCAGCGGCTTTCAGACCACTCTGCGAAAGAAGACATCCATCCTCAGTATGGTCAATGATGGCACTTTGAAGGTGAGCGCTCCGAGCCCCCATGTGATTATAGCTTCCCATAGTCCAGCACGGCAACCAAGCACACGACGCGGTACTTTACCGGCGCTTCGATCTGTTGACTCCAACGAGGACTTGCCAGTTTTCCAAGAACTTTAAACTCATTTACTAATACATGCTTTTGCAGGCTGCGGCATAATTGAGCATCTAATGCGACCTGTTCATAAAGGTGGTCACCCGAAATAATGGCTACAATAGCTATAGTAACACTAAGGAATATGACACACTGATCTCGTCTATTCTGTTACTATATGCTCTGTTGGATCTCCTTTGTCATCCATTCGTATTGTCAAACTTTTTCATTCCTCCTGATGCTCGGAATCTGATTATTATTCGGGCTATTGCTGTACAACTAGTTTTGGATTCCTATCTTGTACTACCTTTCCTTACCCTCAAAGTCCAAAAGAACAAAAAAAACACTTATGTACTATTTATGGGACAGGACTATCTTGTCCTACGTCCGAGTTTGTCACTCCTTACAATTACTTAAAGGCACATATTAGAAAAGCCCAAAAGCGCAGTCAACAAATGAATATATATAGTTCTGCTCAACTGCCATCCCACTTGTATCGTGATATGGAACTAGAGTATAATTGACTTATATAACAGGGAGGAAGATTTTAGCAGCACTGAGTCCCTGGCTCACCTAAACCTACCCCGATAAGCAACATAGTATCTGGAAAATTTTGCGCGTGAATATGCATGAGGCGATTCCAATCAGCTAAAATATCATCACGGAATGGCTGTACTCCAGCGCAATCAGGGTAGTGGAGGTGATAACCACCATGTGAGCCCTCGAGAGAAAGACCTCGATAAGCCGGATTGGGACGCTCGGGGATTAATTCTTCAGGTGTGTCACTCAGCTGGCATTCGCCTAGAAATGAGACCGCGGCGCTTATAACCCTTTTAATGTCAGGCGAAGTAAGCAGTACCCGGCCGATAGTGAAGTTTTCACAGTCATAAAAGCCTACGAAAACCTGAGAGCGCTGCCTAACGTGAAGGGGTAGTGGGATTTCAAGGCTCCTTCGGGGATGGCTTTGAGAAAATTGCTCAGGAGATCGATACGCCGGCACGAAAAGGCCTCGAGTACCCCGTGAAGCTCTTCGAATTGGACTTTCGGTCGACTTCGACTCAGGTAGACTTCTGGGCCCTTGAGGCAGTGTTCGACGATGATTGATTCGAGTTACATTAGCGGACGAAGTAGGTATCTGTACAGATAGACTCCTGTGAGGGGCTGAACACGTAGTGCTTAAACTTGGTGGGTGGTGAGATGACTTGCTTCGGTACAGTAACATTTTTAAAGAGTCAAAACGACCGGGCTTGTCATATGACATAGAATCATTTGAATCTTTCCCATCTTGGCGGCCATGGTCCCTTAGCGGATGATGTGAGCTGACACTTAGTGAGTCTTCAGTCTTGTCAACGTTAGGAGAGTGCATTATGAACCCAAGTGTCCGAATTTACTTCGAAATTTTTGATATGGTTGGCAGAGTTCCAGTGATCACGAAATTGTATTTATAGCAGGAAACAAGGTCATTGTATTGTTTCCTAGTTCAAAGCCATTACCAATTCAACAGCCACAATGTTCTCTTTATACTTTATACACGTTCCAGATCAAAGGCCTTGTTTTGGCACCGGCCTACCGTATAAAGCTGTCTTTTGTCATCCAGATTTGCAAGGTTAAAGCCCTGCTACCATTCACGACGTAACATTGCAGAAACATCAACCATAAGGAATAACACGAATTTCTACTCCAACAACATCTGTTTTTACCGATATCTTTCTACCAGTTCTGCTAATTATTGAATCATTACATCGATCGAGCGACGTAGAGCCAGATAAACATATTTTCATATTCAGGCACAAAATGTCCGCAGACACGTTGCGTAATGAGAATCCAACGTTCGGTGTTGAGATTGAATTCTTAATCGCAACACTCAACGAGGATGATGAAGACCCTCATGCGCATGTCAAAGGTATCCCACCCGTATTGCGTGTACCTCAATTCAAAGATGCTGATGACTACACCCACGGCAAAGTCAGAGAGGTTTTGGACGAATGCTTCGGTCTTCCTCCTAGAAGCTCCATCGGGAGTTCGAAGCCTCTTACTACGCTAGACACTTATAAAAAATGGAACGTTGGTACTGACGCATCACTTATACCTCCAAGCGGCAATGAGCAGTACTACTTCGTACCGGTGGAAATAGCCAGTCCGGTTCAATATGCGTCCCCGAAAGGATTTGACGCGATTAATTTCGCTATCTCTACTATTACTAGCCGTTTCCGCTGCGTAGTGAATCCCTCTTGCGGGATACATGTTCACGTCGGCTTAGGCGCCAGTAGGCTTCCCCTCGAACACGTGAGGCGCATGTCTAGTCTGAGCTATGCTGTCGAGCCGTTGCTTTTCACCTTACAACACCCGGCGCGTTCAGTTAACCTGAATTGTTGCCAACCGCGACATTATTCTTATTTTGTACATGATGGCCCTGAGACTGACCCCGAAATCCCCCATAATGACCCTTCTTGGAGCAATAAACAATTCGGGTGCATTCCGCTTGGGCGAGAAAGAAGACACGGTGAAGCATCTTTAGTAGTAAGGGAACCACACGACAACAAACTTTACGTCAACGCATTTATGGAAACAAGGGAAGCGGGCCATTATGAACCTTTTACCAAGTATGGTGATACAAGGCACACAACGCTTTTGTCAAGCGATATTGTCGACGAGATCAATAATCGTATCTCAGCAGTGCAGCTGCCCTCGTTATCACCAACGGCCCCGTCTGAGCCGACCAGACAGCGAGAAATCCCGCGGCTAAGACTTAAAAAGTACGACGAGGCTACCATAAAGAAATTGAATAAAGAAAATGAACCCTGGGGGGCGTCACTCTTAAGCACTGGTATCGCCCTTCGCATCGCCAGCGGCGACGGCCCCGGTGTTTTCGAAGCCACAGAGTGCATTTATTCCCAGCCTAGCAGCTGTTATATCGGTAAGCTTCTTTCAAACCTTAACGTTGACCGGTCCTCTATGAGCTTCCACAACTACCGATGCTGGTACGCAAGTTCCCCTGTATCGAGCCCACGGACAATTGAGGTCAGAATCGCAGAAGGGTCTTTAGACGGCAATTGGATTGCTACTTGGGCTAAAATTGTTACCGGTCTATTCAGGTTCGCTCTCCATTCTTCCCCGAGCGATTTTATCGATGTAATGACAAATTGTGAAAGGGCTACCAAAATCGATGGTTCTTATGACATCGTAGACCTTCTTGACGATATCGGGCTGTTTGCCGAGGCGGTGGCCGTCGAGAAAAGGCTGAAAGCCCATGAACGCGCTTGGGATATGAAATTCGTGGAGCCAGAGGCTTAGAGCCTCATCGTTGCAATAGCTCACTTAGTTGTGCTTTGAAGCAAAGCATCTTGTCTTAGGGCAAAACGAGTAATGCCCACTGTTAGTTTACATTTTCCATAGCAATACACTTAAATTGAATCTCTTATTAATTTTGTCTTCTCGATGCTTTTTGGGAAAAGAATAAAATATTGGTAAAACTATTCGGCTAGTGAAAACTGTTGGGATGGCAAGCTTAATACAAGCTTCTTTTGTAGACGGGATGCCATTACAAGTTAGCCTACCTAACTAGGTACCGTGATACGTAAGTAGGAATGCGGATTGATAGATGGATGATAAGACACATTACCGTATCGACATTCCATATTTCCATTTAAAGCACAGCTTTACGCAGGACTCAGCGTTGAGACACAATGATGCAATCAATGTAGCCAGCCCACTTTCTGACTTGATTTTTTCAGTGTGGGGTTCTGTGGTCTCAGCAACACTGCCCACGACTTGTCCACGAGATGACTCTGCGTGCCGAAATCCGTTTCAGATAACAGAAACTTGGCTCGACGATGTGACCCAATTGTTTACTTTTTCGTTATAGAGCAATTTCTGCATTTGCTTAGCGACGAAGCTACGTACGCTGCCTACTCTATATAGATAAGTCAGTAAGTAGGTATAGTCGCTAGTGTGGTATTACCGAAGACAAGAAGCTCAGACTTGGTAGGTCCGGCAAGCTCGAGAACGGTTGCCAGGGTGCACGTACAAGGATCTCTTCTGCATGAGTGATGGGGCCATTACGTAGCTGCGTGTGTAGTTCGGCAGAAAGACGCTCACAGAAGTATGGTAGCATTGTATAGTATCTGGGTGTAGCACTTCACAAACCTAATGCCGCCGATTCGGCCCGTGTCACAGCATCACCCCGGTTTACACAGTTAGATACGAGAAACTAGAAGAGGGGAAGCTCGGACAGGGCCGCAAACCAACGGCCGCTATAAGGATGGATGGTTTAGTAGAGAAGGCAACGAGTGAGTGAGATTTGTCCCACTTCCGCCCGACTTAAACATACGAGAGCTGTCTCGGTTGTCTCATTCTCTGAATGGCACGTTCTTCGCCGCGGTAAAAATCGACTAGTTATCTGCACTTGTAGATAGCACCTGTCTACTTTGCAGGATATTAGTGGATGGCAGCGGTGCCGGGGTCGGGGCCGTATCAATCATGTCTTTATCTCAGTCCCGAACTGATGCAGGGGCTTATCCGATGGCGCCACTGTTTTGAATATAACGTGCGAGGAGTCCTACTAGGCAGTCCGATACATCAAGTCGTGGCTATTAGCCGCGTGCACAGCGCGTACTGCACAGTGAACGGACCATGTGTGCCGCTAAATTGCTACCACAAGGAGAATTGACCAAACAGGGCAAACCAAGATTGTCCAAAAAAAGAAGTTTAGCCACTAGCCTGAATCGCGATAGTGCGTCTGGCCGCTAAGCCTCTGCACCTTACCACTACAGGCCGCTGCGAGCATCTGGAGACTAGCTGGAGACGGGTCCCCCCACCAGGCCATGCCCAAAACATCCATGTGCGTGTTTTGCCCGCCAACGGCTTCTGACTACTTTCTGGTCCTGGTCAGAAAGCCCAGTCAACTGGGGGCCAAACAACAGCTTCGCTGCTGGCACCACTTCAAACTCGCCATCCCATCGATCCACGATCCACGATCCATTATTGCACTGCCGCTCGTTCCTACAACAATCCGCATTCGATTTCTCACCTATGCGCATCTAAATACTTGTTGGTCTTTGTCTTGTCATCTATTCGACGACAGCTTCGCTCGTTACCTATCGAAACCTTCTCTTCTCTCGCTATCGCAAACGCCCCCTTTTGCCATAATTTTATACTTTTGACCTGACGCGTAATCCTGCACCCTCCCATCGCATCGCAGCACCCAGCGACACATCAGCTCACCGTCACCCATCGCACTGCCACATCGCTATTGTACCTATTCTTGTCATCTGAAAAGGCCTCTTTAGACGAAATTCGACCGAGCCACCGAGGGATGTTGCCAATTTAATCATTTTCTATCTTCGAGGGAATCCCGTCGTTTTGCTCGCCTCGAATCGAATCGCATTGCACCACGTCAGCTCGGGCCCAACTGATTTACCCCTCAGTATTGTACTCACCCGCGATGGGCAAGAAGTGTGAGTGTTTGTCGTTGTGCTGCAGTCTCTTTTCGCTACCCATTGCTGACCGTTGTCGTCGGTGATTAGGGCGCTATGGAGTTATCCTGGATGCTGGGTCATCGGGCACCCGCCTCCATATCTACCGATGGCAAGACCCGTCCAAAATCATAAAACACGCATCTGTAGAAGAGTTGAGCACCTTGCCCAGCTTGGAGAACTATTATACAAAGAAGATCCGGCCCGGCGTCTCGACCTGGGGCGATCACCCTGAAGATGTCGGCCCTGAGCACCTCGAATCATTGATTAAGAAGGCGAAGAAGAAGATCCCCGACGACAAGCATGCCGATACTCCCATTTACCTAATGGCCACCGCAGGTGTGCGCCTACTCCCCAAGAACCAACAACGGTCTCTCCTGTCTGAGATTTGCACGTACTTTCGTCAGGAGAGCCAATTCTCCCTCCCGGATTGTAACGCCCATATACAAGTCATTCCTGGCGAGACCGAGGGTTTGTATGGGTGGATAGCAGCCAATTACTTGCTGGGAGGCTTTGACAACGCAGAAGCACATGCGCATGGCAAGGGTCACCACACATATGGTTTTCTTGATATGGGCGGTGCCTCAGCCCAGATCGCCTTCGCACCAAACACCACCGTCGCCGAAGAGCATGGCAATGACCTCAAACTGGTACGGTTACGGACCTTGGATGGGGCTCCTCTCGAGTACAAGGTCTTCTCTTCTACGTGGCTTGGATTTGGCGTCAACCAAGCCCGTTCGCGTTATGTGAAACAGCTGATTGACAGTATTCTTATTGATGGTGAACATGAAGTACCCGACCCATGTTTACCAAAGGGCCTGCGCGTTACCGAAGCAGGTGATGTCGTCGATGGAAAGTCGAAGCAGCTACAGCTCGTCGGCACCGGCGAGTTTGATGAGTGTATGCGAACGACCAAGCCTCTACTTGGCAAAGAAATGCCTTGTAAAGATGATCCATGCTTGTTCAACGGTCAACATGTGCCGCCTATCGATTTCGACGTCAATCACTTCGTGGGTGTTTCCGAGTATTGGCATACTACCCATGGTGTCTTTGGGACTAAGGAAGATGATGAGGCATATGATTTTAACACTTATCAAAAGAAAGTAATGGAATTTTGTAGTCGACCATGGGGGGAAATCGAATCCAGCATAAACGCGAGAAAAAACGACCCATTCAAAGAGGCCCAAGAAGCCTGCTTCAAGGCATCCTGGCTTATCAATGTCCTTCACGAGGGCATTGGCATACCACGGGTGGGAATCGAGGACACACCCACACCGGGCATTAATATCACAAAGGCAGTCGGTGAGGCTGCTAAAGAGAAGGGGTTCTTGAACGCTTTCCAAGCTGCCGACGAGATTGACGACATGGAAATCAGTTGGACACTAGGGAAGATGGTTCTTTATGCAGCAGGTCAAATCCCGCCCCAGGATGACTACCTCTTACCAGTTGGGTTTGGAAGCAACACAAAAGGCATCCCGGTCGATTTCCAGCATGCGGGTTCAACATACAACCAGAGCTCTGTGGAGGAGTATGAAGATGGTTGGTCTGATAAGGCTGAGGACTTGATCGACCACGCCAAATCCAGATCAGCCTCTGGGTTTTTTATATTTATTTTAATTATTATCGCTGTCGCCCTTATTTTCAGGAAAAGAGATCGTCGTATGCGATTATACAGCCGAATTAATCACGTCCTTCGCCGTCCACGCCGACCGGGAAGCCCCCGAAAAGGAGGCGGCGGGCTTTCAGCGCTGAGGAGCAAGCTTTTCGGCCTAAGAGCTCATAACTATGAGAGGGTGTTAGAGGAAGGTGATGTTGACCAGTTTGAGCTGGGAGACGTCTCTTCTGACGATGACCACTCCGAAAGCAGTACAGGGGCTCGTTTCGGCCGTACCTCTGGGCTTGCTACACCAAAGCTCAACGTCGAGTCTTTTGATGACTTGAAGAAGGCTATACCGAGCCATGCGATGGACCGGAGTGGCCTCGTTGTCAGAACAGAAAGCCGCGAGAGACTGGTTCCTCACATGCTCCACGCTGGCAGGAGGAGTCGGACAGGCAGCCCTACAAGGCTGAAGAGCCCGCAATTAAGCCCACTTTCGGAAAGTTGATGGGAGGAAGGCGGGGGTACAATTCTCTGTATCTATTTTTATTGCACCCAGCGTTGTCGGTTTTTTGCTTTGACCCAAGGGCGCTTCATATCCATGGTGTAGATGACTATGACCGGGAGGTTTTGATGGTTTTTATAGGTGTCAACTGGATTGGAGTTTGGCGTGATGAGAACAATACCTATACGGATTATAGGATTGGTGTTGGGAAAATTGAATCATTAACTGTTCAACTTGAGCTGAAGCTATTACCGTGATTATGATTATCTATCATTTTCAGATAATAAACATACGCGCCGTTTGGCCCAGCGTCTCTCATTCTTCCGTGTCAAATCCTATGCTTTGCTGACCTCGCTCACAAAATCTTCTGCCAGCGGCAACCACAGCCGCTATATGGCACAGCCGTAGCGTTATCAAGGGTTCACAACGCCTGTGTCCATCCCCTCCCGTATGTCGAGTTGGTGAGTGGCTAGCATATACGCTGATGACTTAAAAGCCAAAGAGCACATGAATGGCTACTGGATGCAACTTCGATGCGATTCCAGAGAATTCTTTGCATATTCGGCCATCAGCGGCTGGGTCAGGGTTTCTCATCCATCCTCCCTGGGGCGCGGCGGTGTTGGTCGCACAGATGTTTCGATTCCGATCCTCCCTTTCTCCTTGATTTTCTTCTTCCCTGCTAGATTTATGCTGTCCGAGAAAAGTATCAAAATTCAGATACCTTTCGGCCGGGGTCATCGTAAATAAGTTGTTTTCGCAATCGGTAGGGATAAGGTGTCGAATGACACACAAGGCAGGCTGCAGATAGGAGGTAGATAGAATACAGTAAATACCAAAAAGCAAGAGAACGGGTAGGTATCGCATCAATCCTGCTGGCGTTCAAGAAAGCCAGGGTCATTCTTGATCTTATTCTCGAACTTGCGCCACCACTCCTGAAATGCCTTGAGCGGGACGACCTCGATACCGGACTCGCCAACCTGTCCGCTGAAGCTGGACAGGAAATTAAACGCGTTCTGGATGATGCGCTGCGCGAGGACTTGGGTCTGCGACTGTCCTCCTCCTGCCGGTACTATTTGTGATTGTAATTGCTGTATCCGTTCGGCGACGCTCGCGGCATCTTCGATGTCGATGCCTATTACCACGCCTCCCTCCGCTGTTGTCGTATTGCTTCCTCCACTACTGCTGAGCTTGAATACGGCGCTCTCTTTTCCCGGTCCCACGCCCCCTAGGAACTTGAAGTTTGCGGCTGCGGACCCGGAGCCGCCTGGTGCGAAGGCGGACGGGTTCAACGCTACGTAGATTGCGGCTGCTGTGTTTTCGGGAAGCGTTATTCCTGGTAAGAGGAAGACGGCGAGATGGGCGAAGGGTTTCGGGTTCGTGGGGGTCGAGCTCGGGATGAAGTAGAGGAAGGATGTCGGGTTTGGTTGTGAGGAGGGCGTTGTTATTAGGGGTTGGCCGGCGGGGAGGAGGCCGAAGAGAGGTTGTGTGGCCATTGTTCGGGTGTTGGGTTTGGATGAGCTTGTTTGCTGAGGTTGTTGGTACTAGTGTTATTATGAGTAGAGAGTAAGGAAAGAAAAATAGTCGGACTTCTTCTTTATTTGGTTTATTATCTTGAAGTGACACACATCCCTTGACACCAAGACCCTATTCTTCGAGACGATAGTTCGATGTATCAAGGGATAAGTGGAAGCATCTGATTACAGGTACCGATACAAGTTTTAATTGCCCCTCTGTCTCAATTGAAGGAATTTCCTATATTCATCCCGTTGGCTTGGGTCAGTCGAGAAGCTTCGACGTCACTGGATGTTGGAGGGGCAATGGGGACCCAGAAAATCGAGTCCCATCCTCGATTGAGTGAAAGTGGGATAGATGGGATGGGAATTGTTTCCCCGCATAACACCGACTGGGTTCGGAACTAGGAAAACGTATGCGCTCGGATTCGTCAATTCGTGGTTTGCATAGATGATATTTAGCTTTTTGCTCCAATAATTGGTAATGGAAGTCGCAGATCAGGACGGGACTTACCGACTTACCTGTATTATAACTACCTATCGAGAGTCATGTTAGACCTGGTGTAAGCTGTAGCTCATGTTATTGACAAAGTTTCGTGCGACGCTGCTGGTATCACCACCAAGAGATCCGACATCGACTAAAATAACGCAAGTTAGTTCTTCTATGGTGTTGGTGACGAGATCTACCAATCTTAGAAATTTTGTGATTAGACGTCATATCTCATACCAGTCCCGTCTAGATCGGTCTTCGAGAGCTTCAAGCAAACACTTGACTGGATCTTACCCTTCAAGATCATTGGAACAGACAAGACGACTACATCCTAGCTCCAAATCCACCAGAACTGAAGTTTCTGATATTAGTCGGATTCTTCAACGACATAGACCACAGCACCAAAACAGAGTTTCGCCAACATCCACTGGCGGACACGCAGGCACCATGGAGAAGAACATGAGCTATCTCGATGTTATGAAGCTGGCTGATACGTGAGTTCGGACTCCTATAGTACATATTTCGTCTCTCAAGTATTTTCTCAGTTTCCGCCTTTTTCTTGGTGTCATCATATAAACAAATCCTCGTAATTCCCCTTCACTAGCGAAAGTTCACACGTCTAACATATTATCACAGATTTCCTTACGAGGACAAAGAGCCAGAGGCATACCATGAGCTCTCCATGACTCTCTACAAGCTAGTATGGAAAGACAACAACGGCCCGGTGTTGGGTTACATGCTCGCCTCAACAGTGAACCGACTTCTAGCCGTGCCGGAGTCTATCCGAGGTCCAGTCATCATAGACGAGTCAGCGCAAACCATCCGCGCTTTCGAGCAGGCCACGGAACCAGAACGCAGTGCGGCCGTAGCAGCAGTGATGCAGTACTGGCGCGAAAACGACACCTTTGAAACCCTGCGCGGCTGGCGCGACGAACTATGGCCCGTATACGGCAGCGACACTGAGGTACTGTACAGCGCGGAGCGCAGCGGGGTAGGTTTACTAGGCTCCATGCGGTACGGCGTGCACATGATGGGCTACGTGCGCGACGAGACGGCGCCATACGGGATGCGCTTATGGGTGCCGCGGCGGGCACACAACAAGCCTACGTATCCAGGCATGCTGGACAATACAGTGGCAGGCGGACTGATGACAGGCGAGGACCCCTTCGAGTGCATGGTGCGCGAAGCAGACGAAGAGGCCTCGCTATCGGAGAAGCTGATGCGCGAGCGGGCAAAGTTCACGGGCATGGTCACGTACATCTACATCACGGACGAGCGGTCGGGCGCCGAGGCGGGACAGATCTACCCGGAGACACAATGGGTCTACGATATCGAGCTACCGAAGGACGAGCGGCCGACGCCCAAGGACGGCGAGGTCGCCGAGTTCTATCTCTGGACCGTCGACGAGGTGCACGAGGGGCTCGCCAGGGACCAGTTCAAGCCCAACTGCGCCCTCGTCGTCGTGAACTTCTTCATCCGCCACGGCATCATCACTGCCGCCAACGAACCTGACTATGCCGAGATCCTACAGCGCCTCCACCGAAAACTCCCTTTCCCTGGACCCCACCAAGCGTATGCGGCCTCGTTGGAGGCACCTGCTGCTGCCCTCGCTGACGCGGCAGCTACTTTGGCTTCCTAGCCGGCCCTGTCCCATGTTCTTTACCAAAACTCCTATCCTGATCTGTCGTTGCAGACGTACATTTGTAAACGATGGCGGTAGCGGGTGGCGGTCGGGAATCGAAGATAATAATGTTATTAGGTTCGGGCTTTAGATTGACCTGCATATAGATTTGGCGCAATGGTGGCACACTCAACTCCGTCTTTAGTATGGCCTTTTCCGCTAGACTCTCTCGTGTTTTGCAACTATAACTCTCCAGTTCCTCCCCAGGAACCTGTGATTATTGTGTATCTCCTTGAAGATCTGTGTCCTCGTGGTAATAGGTGTAATGGTGCTATCATTTCTTTACGAGGAGATAGGTGTTGTCCACGCGCAGCGGAGTGAGCTTCGCATAAGGACCTTCGAGCATCATCAGCAGACCACCGAACGATATGTATGCGCGACTGATCCAGGTTTGTCAGTTTTCAAGCATTCAATAGTGGCTAGGTTACATTTCCATAGCTCTCATAGGGGGAGTTCGATGGACAAGGAGGTTCAACTCACAGTGTCTGTCCCTCAACGCCATCCTCGAATCTGTAGATCTTGCCGTGACAAACGTAATCGTACATGTCGGCCAGCGTGGACTCGCCGCGCACGTCACGCCATCCCCGCTCCTCGTTGTCGCGGTTGCCGTCGAGCGCGAGCGTCGTCGCGAGAACGACTTGCAGGTTCTCGCCGACTAGACACGGGAACAGCTCGATGTTGATGTCCAGCGTCATCTGCGTCTGGTTGTCGGTTGAGTTCGCCGTGATGCGCGCGACGCGGTCGTACTTGGACTGGTCGTAGTCGGTCACGGTGAACTGGTCCTCGAAAAGTTGCGCGTCGCCGGTTGCCATTTTTGCGGTTGGAGGTTTGTGACGTTAGGACTGGCTCTCGGGTTTGAGATGAAGGGAGTCGGGAAGGGATTGGCTAGATAGAGACTGTGGCACAGCTTCACGAATTAATTGATTCTAAGTAGGAACGTGCTTAGGTAGTAATGTCGTTGCGCCGAAGCTTGTCGCAGTGCTTCAATTTTGGGTATGTCTGCCAGGTAATCTTTGTTTAAGTGATGGATGGATGGATGTAGCATCTGAAAGCGGTGAAAAATTTACTGGGGCTTTTGAAGCTCTGCTGCCCCGCTAAGATGATCCCTGCAAAAAAGTTATGGCGGGGTTCACTGTGTTTCGTTTATATAACATTGTTGTTAGTCACCATTACGACCGAACAGTCCAATTCTCGTTTAATACTTTTTTGATGCCTAAACTTTTGGCAAGTTACTTTTTGAATCTATGCTGAAATCATGTCGTTAAGAAAACGGAATGCTGTCATCAGCAGCTCTGGTTCCGCCCAGGCTTCGCATACCAAGACCGATACTACTACACCTGTTCCTGGTGTTCGCCCATCGCCTTTAGACGGGAAACCAACAACGTCCTCAGGAACTGCATCTTTGGATAATCTCTTGGCTGGCCACTCTGGTATCCCTATGGGTACCTCGCTTCTCATTGGGGAACATGGCACAACGGACTTTGCTGGCATGCTCCTTCGCTATTATGTCGCCGAGGGTTTGGTTCAGGGGCATCAAATTCATGTGCTTGGTTTGAATGAGGGCTGGCGAGCAGAACTACCTGGGCTCTCAACCGATTCCAAGTCTTCTAGTAAATCAGAAGCCTCCTCAGAAGATAAGATGAAAATTGCATGGAGATATGAGAGTTTAGGCTCCGCGGGGGCAGCCAGGGGTATGCTATAATCCAACTTACTATGCATCAACTCATAATCAACTTACACGACTCTAGATAGAGAGGCGCAGCGAGCTCGGGGTGCGTCTAATGTCGGCGCTGCTACGACTTTCTGCCATACTTTTGATCTGACGAAAAGGTTGTCCCCTGGCGATGTGAAGGGCCAGATTGGCTTCCACCAATCCATGACTATCCCCATTCCAAGAACCCAACCGACCTCTCCATTCAAGGCTTTTATCCAGGATCTGGCATCGAAGTTGGCGAACTCCCCACCGTCATATGTCCATCGTGTGATAGTTCCCAACCTCTTGTCGCCAACTATGTACTCGAGCTCGTCTTCCCTTCCTCAAGAAGTACTACAGTTCTTACACGCCCTGCGGTCTCTGTTAAGGCAGTATCCCAAGGTGCTGACCGCTATTTTAACCCTGCCTCTTTCCCTTTATCCGCGTACGACAGGGCTTACACGGTGGATGGAATTGCTGTGCGACGCTGTGCTCGAGTTCATACCGCTGCAATCCACAACGATCCATAAACCTCCACCATCCTCGAAGGGCGAGAAAAAGGATGATGAGAAGGTTCAAGGACTTGTTAAAGTCCACAGTCTACCTATCTTCCATGAGAAAGGAGGCGGGTCACATTCAGCACTGGACGATCAATCTTTCAGTCTCAGTCGGTCAAGAGGACTGATAATCAAGCCTTACTACCTCCCGCCAGCCGACAGCGAAGAGAATGAGCCGAAAGCAGCCGATGCAGGAAAGCCAAGTATGGATTTCTAGGTCTACATCAAACTTCTTATTGGAACACTTTTTTGCCGAGGGTTTGAATTGATCATGGACGGGCACGAAGGTCTGGTCCGTTTCATAGGCATACACCTTTATAGTCGCATAAATCGGATTGTTGCATGCTTGGGCGTAAACTAGGTATCGGTCGGGGCCCCACCACAACCTTGAAGTCCCCAAAACTTTTCTGCAATCTAAGCTGAGCCAAATTTTCTACCAACACTCAAACCACAACAATAGGTAAGTTAACAGAATTTTCCTCTTTTGCTCTCTCACTACTATGATTACACCTAATCCATATCTGTCAATCCACTGAACAACATTTTGTTGATAACATCTATATCTGGTTTATGATCGTACACCTTTTTGCTTAACCATTCGCAAGCACGGAGAAGCTCATCAGCTAATTCTTTCCCAGGCAGTGTGGTTGCCAATGTGACCATGGCCTCCACGTCACCCCATGATCGCCCTCTTGTGAGGATATCAAAGGTTGCCGGGAGATATTTGCTTTTCGACATTGACGACGTGATGTATTTGCGCAGGAACTACAACATTTGCTCCGTATTCGTAGGAACTATCCCCCAGAATCCTCAACAGAACGTCTTCATGGGACTCCCCTTGGAGCTTATGCCTGAAGAAGCACAAGTTTTGGTTGAGAAAAATGCAGCCTATGTCGTTGACGATGCCACGTTCCATCCAG
This sequence comes from Xylaria curta, assembly GCA_022495235.1. Classification (NCBI taxonomy): domain Eukaryota; kingdom Fungi; phylum Ascomycota; class Sordariomycetes; order Xylariales; family Xylariaceae; genus Xylaria; species Xylaria curta. The sequence goes on from MU375956.1 coordinate 120,029, forward strand.
CGCGACTGGCGGCATTGGACGAGTCATCACGACGAGCGTACCTGCAGTCGCTTAAGAATGAGGGTAAGAAGATGCAGATGGCTATGATCGAGATTAGCAACCGCAATAAACCAATGCAAGAAGGGAAATCCAAAAAGAAGAAAAAGAAGGAACTGCGGGACTCGGCTACCAATACGGTTCCCGGTGATGACGCTGAAGCAGATGAGAACATTAGGATCTTTGATGACTCGACACCCACATCACGCAAACCAACCAAGGAACTACCTAAAGAAGTTGAGGGTTATGTGCTCACACCCACCACTAGCAGCTTTCTCTTACAGTCTCCATCAAGCTCGAAAACAGAGCCGTCGGTCGCTGTAGACGTTCCCGTATCGTATCCTTTATTTGCTCACTTGCACGATAAGGGATATTATATGATGCCTGGGCTTCGCTTTGGCTGCGACTATAATGTTTACCCGGGCGACCCTCTGCGCTTCCACAGCCACTTCGCTGGTGTCCATTTCGGATGGGAGGAAGAAATCACGATGATGGATCTTGTTGGAGGCGGGCGCCTTGCCACTACTGTCAAGAAGGGATATCTTTTCGGTGGTGCTGTGAGTGACGAATCCGACATTCAAAAGACTGGCGAGGATCAAATATCGCGTGATGAAGGGAATGGGACGGTTAAACCAGGCGGCGGGCCAGTGGCGCCACCGGTCCGAACCTTCTGTCTAGAATGGGCAGGCATGTAGTGATGAGCTGGATAGCGCTAGATCATAAGACACTGTGTGTAACTGATGCACAGACTAGAATTGCCTTGAAAAGCGATAGATGTGTTTGAATGTGTGCTCAGTTCGCTGCACGTGGTACATTGCTCGTTTGGGGCTTGTATCACGGTAGCAAAGCAGGAGGACTATGACGTGGCGGGAGGTCCCGTCTCCAAGCCTCAAACTTTAACTTCGTACCCTCAGCCTCTACCTCCCAAAATACTACCCTGTGAATTTGCTCTTCAGGTTTTATCTGCAGGACTCGAATTCTGTATCTGGACCTGATCTGGACATTACAGCTTGCAATAGCTAGAATCCTTGTCAATAACCCGCAGCGCCAAGACCGCGACGAAACGATATGATTCGCCATCATTTCAAGGCGAGTGCGCAACTGTTTCCAAATTCAAGCTTCTAAGCTGCAAGGGTCTACCAGCACACGAGATACGACGTCATCGTCTCAGAGTCGTCTCTTGATCCCATCACTTTCCTTCGAGATTAAGTTCAGGACGAGATCTCCAACACAATCGTTGGTCGCGTTGCCAATGAGACGCACCAAAGATCACATACAAACATAATGTCTGCCAACAATAAACACGTACCAGAAGTCTCCATCCATGACATAGGACCACCGCCCGTGGAGGAAGACTACGTGAATCCTGCAAACAAGAGTCCCCGTTGGCTTCTAGGCGCCCACGCCTTTACCCTGCGTTTTCTAGCTAGCTTTGGTTTCAATCTTGGTAACCGTTCAGGTCTACCTGCACCACCTCCTACAGAAACGATATGGCTGGATTCTACACTGAGTGAGTGGAAAGGCAAGGAGACGATCAGCGCAAACATATGGGTACCGCCCGATAGCTCACAGTCATCGGGTACTGGGAAGAGGCCGGTGGTGATCAACTTCCACGGCGGCGGGTTCATTTTGGGCCGTGGAACCGATGATTCTCGATGGGCGGATGCACTCGTGAAAGGGCTGGGTGCCGTGGTCTTCTCAGTCAACTACCGTCTCGCCCCGGGCTATCCATTTCCCACGCCAGTAGAAGACTGCACCGACGCCATAATTCAGATATGTCGGCTCGCGGACCGCTACAACTTCGACACAGATCGCATCATACTCTCCGGCTTCTCTGCCGGTGGGACTCTAGCTACGAGTAGCTGGATCGTCTTACAAGACCCCGCGAGATGGAACTACGAAATACCGTCACCGATACCCAAGATCGCGGGTCTCATCCTCTTTTACCCTCCGCTAGATTGGACGTTAGACCGATATCAGAAACGAGCCGCCTGCAAAGAGCCTGATTTGACTCTGCCCAGTAGTTTGACAGATCTGATCGATGCGTCGTATCTGCACCCTCATCTTCCACGGCGCGAACGAACCGACATACGCTTGTCGCCGGGATTGATGCCCGATGAGCTGGTGGACAGGCTACCGCCCATCCACTTGTGTCTCTGCGAATACGACATGCTCCTTGCTGAAGGCCAGCTGTTTGGGGAGAGACTCGAGAAACGCGGCAAGAAGGTCAGCGTCCGTGTAGTTGAGGGCGAGAAACATGCCTGGGATAAACCCTTACCATTAGGTCCAAAGGGCTCTGTTGCGTTTGAATACGATATTGCGATAACTGCTGCGAAGAGCTGGCTTGAAGATAATAAGAACTTGGACAGCCTACATGATCCTGACCTTTCACAACAACCACAAATCCAACCCGAAGAATAATACAGAGAAATAGATGCCTAGAAACGCATACAACAACCGATGATACAAGATACCCGCAGAGACTAGATAACGGCGGACAAATTATTACCAGAGATGATAACACTACTTCGGGCATTATCAACACCTACTATGACAAAGGAATACTGCCTTGAGGCCAGGACAGTCCCGACGCTCACGATCCATATCATGGACGGGACTCTGATTTCTGAGCATTGATACACGAAACATCATGTGAACGACACCACCTATACCCAAGAATATTAACATACTTGCCTTTCACGCTAAATCGACGAAACTTGCTGCGAACTATCCTGCGGTGCCGTCCGCTTCTTATAACGATGGAGAGATTCTAGAGGCGTATTATTCCCTTTTAATAAACATGAGGTTCAGCGTAAAGAGTTAAAGCAATCGACGAGAAAGGAGCTATACACGACTAGAGCATTAAGCGATCCTATTAGTTGGTCAAGGGGATAAAGACAGACTAGATGCAGATATATATACGTCATCATCTGAATACAAACATCAGATTAATACAACAACTAGACTGACTTTTATGTTAGATACCTACCGCTGTAGGGAGTATCGACGACCATAGCGTAAGTAGTCATACATGTCATTCCTATCGTAACTACCATTCCAGACAGGTGTATATAGCAAGGTTCCTTTTTTAACCCGCTGCTAATTCTTATCGAGAAACTTCATAAATAAGTACTCTATTCTAATTAAGGTCCGCATATGGTATTTTAGACGTCTTCCTCTGAGGCATTATTAGAAGAGAGTGTTGCAACGATGTTGTCTATCATAGTAGATAGAAGGCATTCATAATTCATCTAGCGCGTCACCATTCTCCGAATCATCGGATGCCATATTGACGTTAGGAATGAGGTCTTAGAGAGACACTTGAGGACGCACTCGGCAATCTGTATATGGAAGAAAAAATCCTGTCCGACTTCCCACTCCGCACCTAGACTATGGAGATGATACGGAACTGTCGCGACTGTTGGATGACGGCAGAAGCCCAATCCACGAGTTTTCTTTCCTAAATTTGATCGCCTATGACATTATCTACTTCAATAGACGACGCTGGGACTTCCAAGTCTTGGTTCATTCCCTTAGTCAATCGTTTTACATGGTGAGTAACATCCTTGGGTCGTCAACTCCTTCCTGAGTGACAATTTTCTGGACAGCGCTTGGAATGTTTGTAGGGCATGCACTCAACGATGACGTTGTTCTTTTGGGGGGAAGGGCAGGAGCAAAGAAGGAAGGTGTCCCGGGACACGGTTCCCTATCCTGGTGGATAGTATTATGTACATAGTCAGATAATCAACAACGATAATCTCTCAATTTATACGATAGCCTAACACAGGGAAGAGACAGATTTTAAAGACGACGTCACGGATGTTGATCTCACACGCAAGGAGAAGCTTGAGGCCTTGCGTATCTTTGGAAGCGCTGAACACGGTTTTGAAACCCTCCAAACATTATCGAATATCTTCCGACTGGAACCGGCCTCATCTCTTTGGCACTACTCGACAGCATCGCCAAAATTCACCCATTCCGGCTGAGCTATTATTGACATCGACGGCGTGAAACGTCGCAACGAAAGGCTATTTCTTTTCTTCAGGCGTGTGGCCATTGTCTTGAACGACGAGGAGTCGCTTCACCAAATAGCTAGCACGACAATATACGTTTCGACCAAGGATAGGGGAAAGTATCCATATCTCTGAAGCAAGAGCAGGGGAATACGAATATGGTCAAATTTTCCGGAATCGTCCCCTATCTTTGAGCGGTATATGGAACAGTTGAAGTCCCCTGACTCTCGCTACGCTGACTGCTTTGTCAGAAGATATTAAAGTTCGCCTCAACAAACACTATTCAAACGTGTAAGGGTAGCACTGGAAGCCATCAATCCTCGTTTCAGGATTCACGGCGATGTTAGACCTAGGCCAAGAAGCGCAAAAGGTTCTCACAGACCCGATATTGAGGTGGATGACCTGTCCCCGTGGAATTTTGCCAACAACAACAATACATTCACGTTTATTCAAGCAATGAGAGCAACGCCTACTGAATTCCAACAATTCTTACAATGCCTTGCTCAGGACAGCCGATTACTACGACTTTATACTCAAAACATTGACAGTCTTGATATTTCTAAGGATATATCGCTACGGGACCGTAAGCCTGGCGTGCTCTTTCCCGCGTTTTCTCTTAGCCGGCCATGAATATGATTTCGAAGAGATTACAGATGTATTAGACGAGGTGGTAACGGCCAGGGAGACGGCGGCGTTAACGAGTGAGAGATCCATTGGTCCGAGGATGAAGACGAAGTAATAGGAAGCCAATATGGCCAAACTTGACGAGAACCTCGATGAAGATACAAGATCGTCCCCAGAGGTGCACGACGAAGACGGAAGCCCAATTCAGATTTCACAGGACGAATTACATGCCTTAATTGAGGAAATCGAGGCTAAAGAAGACTAGAACGCTATAGATTTCGCAGCCAGACCTAAGGTGTGTTGGCATGATTGACATAGCGTTGGCGGTTTACCTATTATTAGCGAACAGCCCTTAGTACTGCAAGTCGAGCGGTTTTTTAGTTGTCATCACTAAAGATAGTAATAAAAGAAGCAGAATCGTCAGAATCGTCGTTATTGTTGTCTTCGTCACTGGAAATAACTTGTACGGCAGCATCATCGTCTTCATCACTGGCCGCCTCTCTGTGATCTTCACCTATTCCTTTAAACAATTTTATTTTGGATAAGTAGAATAGCGACGCCGTATAAACAGCTAGATGCACTTGATTAAATAATGAATAATGCTCAGATAATACCAAAACCAGCTGTTTATACGGCCCAAGTAGCATTCCTTGACTATACCTTACCATAACTTCTGCCTGGTGTATCATCTGGACACGTATGGTCATGTCCGTGATTCTCAGCTTCACTGGAGCAGGAGCCGGTTGAATTTCAAAATACGGGATGATTTCAAAAGCCTCTTCCCGAATAGCCGCTCGCTTGTCATCATCCTTCGAAGCCCCCCTGCGCGGCACGCCTTTTGGTTTCCCACTGCGGCAAAGATACGGAATACACACAGATCACTCACTCCTGTTAATCATAATGAAGACATCGTCACTATTCTCGGGTTAATAAATAGCTGGTTTCTAGTTACTTACACTACAGTGGCCGGTATACGTAATCCGGCTGAGAAACGTTGTTTTTTTCCAACCACCACCATCATGCTGTATATAGGTAGGTGTTGTCCTCCTGGGAACCCCTCTACCCCTCTCAACGCCAAACACATCCACCATGATGACTATCTTCCCTTACGATCGAGTTCCCGCATTCTCTCTCCCTCCCTGAGCCTCGCATTCGCGAGTTGATTGAGCGGCGTGTCAAGTGCTTCTCCTGCGATTATATTACCAATCAACAATTTCATTATTTTATGATCTTGTGGGCTCCGCAGCCGCCACCGCCGCCGCTGCAGCTCAGAAAGCCGCTCGGATGCGTGCTCGCAAGCGGGCCGAGGCCGTTGAGAAGAAGAAGGCCGCAGCTCAGACCGACGGTCCCGCTGACGACGTTCCTGCTGGCGAGGAGGATATTGTTGCTAATGCGTAGCTGCTCGTTGCGTGCGCGCGTACCCTACCACGGCGGGAGGTTTCTCGATTCTGGGATAGGTAGTTAGGAAAACTAGCCTCAATATCTTACCGGGAGGCTCATTGCAAGCTGCACCCCAGAGAACACATGTGTTTTGGGGACAACTTCAGGTCTGAGTTGATGCATTGCCTCATGCTTTTCGCTATGCGGGTGCTGGCCATTCTTCGGGAGGCTGAAGAGTTTGGCTCAAGAGTCCCGAGTCTATTGAACCAGCAGTCAAGAAGCATATAGCACAGAACAAAGATGGCTCTTGGTCAAGAGAATCCTCACTAATCTTGAAGTACCATTGGAGAGCACGAAGACTCATAAGCAGCTCTCAGATCAACTCATCAAGTACCTCTACGCAGAAGCAGACGTTATCGCATACACCCTCGGCAATATTATCAAAGCTCAAGTCCTAATTATCAAAGAAGAAAATCGCATGACAGAAGCGAGCGCACTCATTCCACTAACAAAATTCTAAAATATCATGGTCCGCGTTTTTTCTAGAGACAGCAAACAGATGACGCCGCTCGTATTCTCGGCAAATTTACACGCTAACAAAGACGAAAAGAAGAAACTCCTCAACCCTTTAGCACAACAACTCGAACTCTCACACATCATTATACGATTTTCGGACATCGAATTAGCCTTTTCTCTTCTTCAACCTTCACCACTACTATCATCAGCAATACCACAACCACCACCACCATCATCATTACCGGCAGCAGCAGCACCGGCAGTAGGAACAATGGCATATGCTTCCTTTTATTCCTTTCGTACATCGATTGCTAACCTTTCCGTACGAACAGTGCTCCCGCCCCTCCCCAAGCCCCAGCCCCAGCCCCAGCCTCCACAGGGCTCCGGAATTGCTACGCAAGGTAGAGATTTTGTAAACCGATTCGCGCTACTATACGATCATGGGGAGTAGATGGTGGCTAACTCATCTTCATGCCCGCTACAGCACGATATCGACCGATCCCTAGAGACCGGCATATTCCATCTCAATGAAGCGACTGCGCAACATCCTATGCCGCCGCTGAGACTGTTCTATGAAGACAATACAGGATTGGAAACTCTGTACTCCAGAGTGCCCCAAACTTGGCATAACGATGCGAGTTTGCATGCCAGATACGGTGGACTAGTTGTGGGCCGTGACCACGTCCACGTATGCAGAGGCTTGTCCATTGTACAACTTGAACCAATTACTGGCAAGTCTATCCCTCTGACAAATGAGATACCAGGCAGTCCCGTTATATTTCCGGTCATAATTGTTTAAGCAAGCGTATTAGCTGTTTATGCGGCTCTATTATTCACTTTCAAGTCGCCTGTTATTCATATAACAAGTAGATGTTGATGTTGTAGAAGAGATAGAATGGTTAATCAGATCTCCTAGTAGTAAAGCGTTGCTCGGTTTTTTGAGTTCTATACCTCGACTTCCAAACATATAACTGCCGATCTTGTCGGCATAATGGAAGAACGGCACAATGTAAGCGGCTACAACATGTTTATGATAAACATTACTGCCAGTCGAGTGACACCATGTTTTACTTTTTCGTTGTTGGCCGTTGGCATTATAATATTCTTCAACGTCTTTTTGCCACGTGCTCGGTCGCTTGTTGAACTTTTTCTCCATCATCACGTTATCAACTCCTACCATGACATTCAGAACTCCGGCGGACCTCCTCGAAGACTGACGCGAGGTATGACTCTGCAGATTCTTGTAGCCTCCAACGCTGAAGTCTGGAATCGAAAGTCAGACTTAAATTGCTGGGCGATTGCATGAAACTATTCGTGTAGCGTTAGTATGAGAGTGAATTGCATGATTGCTATAGGGTAATATCAGTAGGTAGAAGGTACGCGCCGCGTAGCCTGTCACTATGCATCAGTGGCGATGAAGAACGATGACTAGGTCGCTTTTAAGTAGGTAGGAATGGGCTGTAACTTACTAGACGCTGGAATGGTAATTTTGGCAAAAGTAGCTTGGTTGAATTTTGGTAGTGACGAATCTCTGTTTGTCGAGGTTCTATGCTATTCGACGCTCGTATGAGTGATGCTCTGATTCTAGAGCTGTTAACGTGTTATCTGCTCTGTTGTTCGGAAACATGATTGAAAGACCCGTTTTGGCTTCTATTCTCTGATTATCGGAGGGACCTAGCAATGGGTAAAGGCGCAGTTCGTAGTAGTGATTGTCTGGGTGATTGGACTTGGCTCGGGTCGATCAGGGGCGATCGTGATATCCTATTATGGCTATCTAGAAAGAAAGAAGGAATAGAATATTCACTTTATAACAGCAGTCTTACAGCTCAGAAATCTCCTCAAGGACTGTGCGGTATTGAGAGATAACCTTCTGCATAACTGGCGAGTTCTCCCATCCTTTGAAATCTCGGCGTTCTGCTTCCTATCCTATCCTATATATACATGGTCAGCAACGAACAAAATAAAAGGTGCGCATAAACAATACGGCCAAGAACTATAAAAGACCAAAGAAAATAAGCGAGAAAGAGAAATCAGGGTTGTGCTCTACCTCAAGCGGTAATACGGATACGAAACACACATGTCAAAAGGTCCACGGCTTTTCGAGCTTGCACAAGCTTGACGGGGTTTGAAATTAATTGATTCAAGCATAACGCGTGCAGCAATAGCGGAAACTTGCTGTTGACGGTTTGTCTCGATGGTGTGCTCACTTAGAGCACTCTAAGCGCACAATAAAGAACTCTCTACGAAACACCCTCTCTGACGGTATCAGCTGGCCCTCTTGGATCAAGACTTGCAAGGATGGGAAAGGGGCGCCTGTTAACTTTACCATCAGCCTAGCTGATCATCTTAGAGAGGAGTTCCGCAAATACAACCTCCAGCCCAATCCTGTTCACATCATCAACGACCTTGACGCGAACCTGCTTGGGGATAACAAGACGCAAGAAGGCCAGATGGAGCTTCGCAGTATTGGATCTGTACAATCCCGCGCAGGGACATCAAGGGGTGTACGATAAGAGAATCGACAGAGAGATTGTGTTGCAAAGGATATATACCACGAGCCAACAGCGCGCATGTTGATAAAGCTGCGAGTGCTAGGACAAGGAATAGAAGCACTTAGAGATAAGTCTTTTGATCGCGGAGAGTTGCCTGTTGCTGAGGTGGTGGACCACAAGGGTAGGCTGGTGGGTAGATCGGACTCGTAGACTTGTCTAGCATATCTTCACGCAGATGAGTATCGAAAGGAGAGTCGCAAAGGCAGACGATGTGATCGAGGTGGATGTTAATCCAATAATTGAGGTCAGAGGGTAGGTTAGTATAGACGATCTCCATCTGTCGAATACTCTTCAGGATTCCCTCGTCGGTGGCAGGGTTCGTATTGGGATCTCCATAGAGAATGTATTGAACGGTCAGAAGATTAATGGCGCTCTGCAGGTTAACGGCGGTGTATTCTTCCACCTCCTTGACTTTTAGGATCCAGTCGATGAACTCAGTGCTGGCTTCCCGCTTGTCATCCAATCTCCTCGATCAGTGTAGGAAGAAGGATTGCTCATGCCGCCCATTCTTAACACAAAAAGAAGATATCAATAGTTAGTCCTAGATAGCAAAGCCGCATACTCAGCTAGCCACGCCTAATTAAACAATAACAATGCCTGGATAATATCCTACTAAACTCTGAAAACCTAAAATTCGGTTTCTTATACGTCGGCAGCGGCATGTTTATAAGACGACATGATCAGGTTGATTTGGTCGAACCAGTCGTTATTGTCTTAAGCATAGCTGGTGCAGAGCCGCCATATTCTATGCCTGAAATATTTGACGAAGGAAGCACATCAAATCTTTCCTCGCTATGCATTCTAAAACAATAGCCAGGTTGTGTGCGGCCAGCTCGGCCAGCCCGTTGGTTTGCCGAAGCTTGGGAGATTGGTACCAATCCCAACCTATCCATACGAATACGGGCGTTCCATTAGCTCTGCTTCACAAAACCAGAGTCGATAACATACACAATGCCGTCAATAGTCAGGCTTGTTTCAGCAAAGTTATCGATTGCTGGGGCACAGTTCCACGCAGGCGAGGGAGCACGGTTGCATCCAACGATGCGGGAAGACCACCCAGACGAGGGGGCACTATACCTCCGCACTCGTTATGCTATGGCTTCTTCCGCGTTTGTAAAGCTTTCTTCGCACCCGCTGATCCCTCTCCTACACCCGCTACACCTGGCAATGTTTCAAAAAGTTACATTGACATGGTTCCTCTCACGGGACGAGTCGAGTTAGGTTAAGGCGAACGGGCTCGAGGGATATCTTCGTCTAACTCATCATTAGATGATAAGTGGACCCTTGCCCAACGCCTAGCAGCTTAGCCTGGAAGCCCACGATCCGCTCGATTAGGATTGCTACGTTGATGGACAGGGTAGAGGGTCTCAGATGTAATGCGGCGGGTCGGGGTGTTTGACAAGGCAGTTGATTTTAGGTTGAGAATCTTGAGTGAGCGGTGATTTGCGAAAGCGCGGGTATCAGATTGCGGGGGACTCTGCAGTATTTTGAACGAAGGAGGTTTCCGAGCTTGTCCCTAGACCTCTTGACACGCGTACTCTGTGAGGGATTTTGTTCTTACGTTCCTTCTTACGCACGTCCTTAGCTTCTGCTTCTGCTTCCGCTATGTTCTTCATTGTGGAACATTCCGCAGCTTGCCGTTACAGCTCGACGTGGTGGGTGCATTAAATGATGCGGCTTCTCATAGTAAGGTCCCATCCCCTTTGGAACCCAGCGAAACGCGTGCAGCGCAAGGTGACTGGCTCAGGGCCGATTCACGTGTCTTTCTCCGATGATCATGATTCTTCTGTTGCAATGATGGAACAGCCGTGCAAAGAGAACCGAGTTCCGAGTACCAAAGATACCAGCCACGCTGATCTCAAGACAAAGGCTAGTCTTAATACCATTACCGACATCGACTTTGATAGTCAGGTTGCTGATGATGATACCGGCGATGATGATGAGGATGGCGGCGTAGCCGAGTTATCACAGCCATAGGAGGTCAAGAATTATTCCAACTCGGTTCTTGACTATCGAGGCCGATACGCAAACTGCGATGCTAACCCCAAGCATTAAAAGGCTGTGTGCGTTATGTTGGGGTGTTCAGAGCCTAGTACTCATATAAACCCCCGAGGATTCGCCAGACCCCTTTTGAATATCAGGCCTATAGTGCATGGCAGATGATAACTCAAACAGTTGCGCACGAAGTTTGGGCTGGATTTCTGGTTTCTCTACCCTAGTAGAATAGCGAGGCCGTATAAACAGCTAAATCTAATTGATTAAATAATGGAACAATGCTTGGACAATATCATTATTTGCTGTTTATGTGGACCGGGTAGCATCGGAGGCTGCGTTAATAGGAAATTTGTACTAGCCTGAGTCAAGTTTGGTCTACTCAAGATTTGCTGGACGCGTATGGGCGTTATATCGAAGGATTTGCGTGCCATTTGTTCTGGACCGGCACACTTGTAGCATCTCGAACCGCTCGCCACATCGTAGCAGGCGCCCGAGGAGTTGCCCGAGGACGGAGAGCCGCGGCCGATTCTTGTCTGAGGAATTTGCGAGCTGAAAAGGGCTTAACGCTGGTACGAGTATACTACCTCTCAGACGGGTTCTTGGGAAAAACGGGCTACGAGCCTCTCAATACAAATCTCTGCCTGTTCAGTGTCCAGTGGTAAAAGGAGGTTTGGCTGAGTGTTGGAAGGTACGAGAGAGGGACATATGTACAAGGTAAGGACCCCTTGCGGTCTTGCAACATGTGTCTGGGGTTGATACTGCTACAGCGCCTTCTTCGCCTTGTGAACCCACCTCGCTATTCATTGCTACATCAATGCTTGGAACTCAGGCTATCTAAGTAGGTAGTTATCCCTACCCTAATTCCAGATTTGTTCGCTTCTCTCCCTATATCTACGGTTGATCATATCTTTATGTTATCTGCCCTGCCGTCCGGACCTATGATTAACAGACTGCTCTTGTTCTCTGATTGTCGGGGGGAGTTAGCAATGGCAGATGCTGAGGTTCCTTACTGACATGGATATAAACCGCTCTTTCTCTGATATGCACTCTTCGATAGGGGGACAGTACAGCTCTTTAGACCCATTCTCTGGCGAGTACTTAATCATAATCTGCTCCCCATTTCCAAAATTCCCCCTTTCCCTTTTCCTCCAAGCACACAAAAACATATGCTTAACAAACATCATATACAAATTACCAGTTACCTCCCGGTCGACCCAGCTAAGCTCAATCACCCAGACAATCACCACTACGAACTTCGCCTTATTAAAGTATCTTATCGGCCCGGCTACTTACTTCCTCCATACTCGAATCTCTTCAACTCTACTGCCATGTAGGGAGGTAAGTTTTAGAAATTTTTAACAAGATTGGGTTGACGGGTAATGCGATAGTGGCGAGTGACAGTAAGATCTTGAGAGTAAGGTCCCCATCCCTTTAGACGTTGCCTCACCCAAGTAGAATAGTGAGGTCGTATAAACAGCTAGATGTACTTGATTAAATAATGAGCAATGCTCGGATAATATCATTCACTTGTTTATGTGGCCCGGGTAGCATCTCCTAATTACAGGGTTAGAAAAAATACTATTAGTATTTGTACTAAAGCCTTAGTATTACTAATTAGTACCAGTATTAGTACCTAGAAAAAAATACTAAATACTAATTAGTAATATTAAGAAAATACTAAGTTAGTATTTAGTATTTCTTAGTATTATTAATGGGTTATTTTTAGAAATTTTAAAAAATATTTTAAAAAAAAATATTTTTAAAAAATTATAATAAATCGAAAAAAAATCGGAAAAATTTTTTTTTAGCAAAATAATAAAGCTTAAATATAAAATATTTTTTTATATTTTTTTTAATTTTTTTTTTTTTGATAATAATCTTTAGTATTAATAATACTAGTAGTATTTTAATATTAGTTTTAATATTAGTCCACATTTTTTAAAATTTTAATATTTAATATTAGTACAAGCAAATACTAATACTAATTAATAATTACTAAGTTAGTATTTAGTATGCCTTGGTAAATACTAATTAGTATTTAGTATTTAGTATTTAGTACTTAGTATACTAATTTCCAACCCTGCCTAATTATGGCTAAGCTAGGGCCTGCGAGTTCTGTTCCTCCTTTTCCCATATTAATTCTCTCTCTCGTTAATGAATTCTCCCAGTGATAGCGGATGGGTTAACCAGGAATCTAGAGCCATTCGGCGTGATCTTCAATGTGAACAATGATATCATAATCTTCGATCTCGTCTTGTTTGGCGGGATCGCAAAATTTGAACCTCATCAGGTGTTCCGCTTTTAGCCCATGCACGAAGGTCATCAATAATAGCCCGCATATTTGTCTGGAGATTCATAAGATCAGGGTTGTCTTCTAGTATTGGCCATTTTGCATTTGTCTCATGAATCAGCTCTTGAGCCGTCTGGGGACGTTGAGCTCTCGGCCATTCTGATCACAAAGCCGGAACCGTATCACAGAAAATAGGGAGATGCAGAGGGAGGCCATGAGGGCGTGATTCGAGGCAGAGCCCGTCGGCAAGGTTACCCACGAATCGCCGTTCTCACCGGCGCCCACGACCACCCCGGCAAAGCCAGGGGGCATGGGGGGAGGCGGGGGGCCAGCGGGCAACGCCGCGGCGGCAGCAGGCACCAAGGACATCTGCTACCTTCGTTAGCTATTGAACTCACGCACGAAAGAGACAAGCGTACGATGTTGTTGTTGCTCCTGCTGCTTCTGTTTCTGCTTCTGTTTCTGCGGCGGCGGTAGTGATGATGGCAGTGATGATGGCGGTGGCGGAGGCACAGGCGCAAGCAGCTGCTGGGACGTCAGTATTTCACTTCCTCACGAATGCAGGCATACTCGCGAATTCCTCAGACAAGAATCGATGACCCCAGACCGAATAGCACGCAAATTCCTTGATGCAATTCCTAGACGCGTCCAGCAAAGTCTTTCTTTCTCGGCGTGCACTGCCCTAGAATCTGACCTCAGTCAAAAAGGGCTCAACGCCAGCGCGAGTATACGTTAGTTCGTCGAACATAGACAGGTAGTTCTCATATGGGTTCTTGCGCACAACGGGCCAAGAGCTTCTCGATACAAATCTCCGCCTACTAAGTGTCCAGTGGCAAGGGCGGTTTGGCCAAGTGTTAGAAGGTAATAAATCGTCGAAGTGCTTCCTCTGTTCCTCCGGCCGAAAAGGGGGCAAAAGCACCCGCCAGCTACGAACTTTTGAAGGGGGTTTGATGCGTGGGTCCCCACCCCAGCGAGGGACACGTTTTCGTCATTGTCGTCATCGTCGTCCTCGGCGGCAGCGGCTTGGGCGGTGAGGCGGGCGGACCGGCGCGCAGGCGAGGCGGCCGGTGCGGGAAGGGCGAGTGCGGGCGCGGGAGCGACGGGCAGGGGCGGACGAGGCGACAGGAGCCGGCGTAGGAGTCGGCAGGGAGGAAGGCGAGCCAGGGGACTCCCATTGATAAGGGCGGCGCTCGACGACTAACAATTTAGTCACGCACATCAAAATTCTTCGGTGGGTGCTTATTAGATATCTTGCCTGCTTACTCATTAACGTTTGTAACACCAAAAGGCTTTGTCTGATGCTACTATCATACTCCGCAGTGGCGATCGCTTTATGATCACTGGTGGCAAGAAAATTGAGGTTTCCGTATCTCTGGATCTTTTGACACTCGTGGATTGCGATGGGTTATTCATGTCTTCGTGCTTGCGTTTCTATAAGAGATGATGAAAATAGTAAATCTTTTGTTTCTCCTACTACGAATCAAAAGGACTATAATAATGCGGTTGTCAGTGCTATAAGCGATAACAAGTAAAATAGCAAGTCCGCATAAACAGCTAGATGCTGTGAATAATATTGTTATCCAAGCATTATCTATGTCTCAGATAAGCAACGAAGTAGCTGGAGTGAACATACCACTACCTCGTTCTCAAAATTGCCACACAACTTCTGAAGCGACACCATGTCACTAGCGACGATATTTGGCAAGGTCGAACTAGCCAATTCAACTCTTGTATTATCTAGCGGAATAATCCCACCCTAATGGGCCTTGGCTGTCTCGGCATTAACAAAACCAGACATCGTTGCAAGAACGTCCCATTCGGTCTAGAAGCAAATCAATTAGTCAGAACCCGTAAATGAAAACATGAGTAGGAACCGAATGCACATACAACTGGCTTCTCCTTAAAAGCACCCTAAAGGTAGCTCCATGATCTGTAGCCCATGACTACTTGGTGCCGGTACGCGCAAGCTCATTCTTGATGACCTTGCCCAACTTCATAGTGCTCTTGACGGGGGGTTTCTCTGACGATTGATTGTGTGCCAAATAGATGAAATCCTGCTCGCCTTGCAAGCAGGCCTCACAAACGCGTCTTGTGCTGTTTGAAAGCTTTCATCCAGCCCCTTTGACCTATCTTCACGCAAAAGGCTGCTTTGTGGTTCTTGGTACCGTATCATAAAGTAAGAATTAGCAATCCGAAGCAAATGTTGTGTGTTGACCGATCGATATGTGGAGTATAACGAATAGTTCTCATCCTAAGTTTTTGCCGAGATAGGAAAGGTTTGGAAAGAAATGCTGCTATGTTCCTAAGTTTCCGTTATGTTAGCAACTAACAGTGAAATATCTAACTTTGAGTCGATGACTTCAGGGTCCTTTGGGCCCTGCTTCTGCTCATGCTAACATTGATGATCCTACCGAGGAGCCCAAATAATGAACGCCTGAACCGAGCCAGACGGATATCACCCTCGAAACCAACACCGCCACCATGGACAAAGAGGCGTGCTGGAGTGGGTATTTACGTGGTTGATCATACCTCGCTGACCGAACAAGCATGCAAGAGACGTTCAATCCGGCAAAAGATGGAGGGATTCCCACTATGCGTCTACTCAATAGTCTCTGGGACTGTGGAAACCGGGGCCTAACTTCTTCACGTCGATCGGAGGAGCTCGGTGTTTAGTAACCCGGCGGGGCGATCTGGCGGGGTCGGATGGGACATCCCACCTCCGCGCGATGGCGAAATAGTACGCTTCACGTCGTGCTTTCCTCCGGTTTCGAATGCAGGTGTCTCTTTTAAGCCACCGTGAAATACTTTTAAGTCGTATTTGTTCTTATTAGATCCATTGCCCCGCCGTGAGTCAGGGTACTTGGCGAATCCATTATTATCTATCTATATGCCCCTCCATCGCACCGCAACCTCAATCCATCGCACGCTACGCACACTCATCAGACCAGCAGCATCAGGCTCTGTGTTTTTCTCACTCCAGAAGGCTATTAAAAACACTCCAGGAATCGCATCCCGCACCATGGCTACGGCAGTCGCGAAGCGCCTCGCGGGCAAGACGGTGGTGATCACGGGCGCGTCGTCGGGGATCGGGCGTAGCACGGCATTTGAGTTCGCGCGGACGGCCGCCGCTGCCGGGGGTCTCAAGCTCATCCTCACGGCGCGCCGCGTTGACACTTTGAAGCAGATCGCCGCTGATATCACGGCCGAGGTCGGCGAGGGCAATGTCAAGGTGCTCCCTGTCCAGCTTGACATCAGCAAGCCTGATGAGGTCCGCGGCTTCGTAGAGAAGCTGCCTGAGGAGTTTAAGGAGATCGATGTTCTTGTGAACAATGCGTAAGTTAACTCAGTCTTCTGACCTACCTTGATTGTTGGGGTTGCACCTTGTGGAAGGAGAAGCGCACACATAGGCAAAAAATGTGACACGAAGAATGATAACTAATATGTAAACGCAACAGCGGTCTTGTCAAGGGCGTCGCCAGGGCGCCCCAGATCGCCGAGGAGGACGTGAACACCATGTTCAACACCAACGTGACGGGCCTGATCAACATGACACAGGCGATCCTGCCCATCTACTTGCGCCGTCCCAACGGCGGCAGTGGCGACATCATTAACATCGGTAGCGTCGCCGGCCGCGAGCCCTACGCCGGCGGCAGCATCTACTGCGCCACTAAGGCCGCTGTTCGTAGCTTCACAGATTCACTGCGCCAGGAGCTCATTGCCTCGCGCGTCCGGGTGTCGGAGATCGACCCTGGCCAAGTTGAGACGGTAGGTGCTAGTTTCCTTTCTGAAAGTAACTGAATTTGCTTAGATATGCTAACATTGACATAGGAGTTCTCTGTTGTTCGGTTCTATGGTGATAAATCTAAGGCTGATGCCGTATATGCGTGAGTTATGCCTCGTCTGCAGATTAGATCGGCTTCTTGCTAATGACACGTGCAGTGGCTGCGACCCATTGACTCCTGATGACATTGCCGAGGTTGTTGTATTTGTCGCCGGAAGGAGAGAGAATGTGGTGGTTGCTGATGCAATGGTCTTCCCCAACCACCAAGCTGCTGCTGGAATAATGCACAGGAGGTCGTGAAAGGATTGTAAAAACAGTTGGATCCATTTCATAGACACTAGATCAGGAGGCAATTCTGAAATAACTACAAAACGTGATCAAATTTTCTACGTCTCTACTAGTCACGAAATCAAGTGTCTACCAATCATGCTTTACCTTCGGCAGGGCACGTTTCTTCTAGGAGGCCTAATATCAAGACAGGTTAGCTATGTATTGTACCTGCTTGTCTCGAAACATGGTATGATAGCTTTATTCAGCGAACCGTTTTACTCATTCACATGTGTCGGCTCTCCACCTCCACGCCTCAAGACGAGACATGAAGATAGAAAACACGGAAGCCAGCATGATACTACAAACCACTCTAGCACGAAGCATGAGCAGTATGATAGAAACTCCACAACCAATCATCATTAGCCCAGAAGGGTCAACTCCGGTGCGGGAGGGTGGCTCGACCCATTGTGAGATAGTTGAATGGATAAACAGTTTTCATCATGATAGGAAATTTTAGGTAGATGGAAGATGGCTTACACATTATGCGTCGGTGCCAGGCACGAATATTCGGATAACATTTAGCATTCTTCATATCTGAGCGATGGTCAGTGACTTGTTCCATTGCAAAAGTTGTTAGGATGGTTTGAGTAATAGTCGTTGAATCAGAGTAAGTTTTTGGTATATGGGTATCTTCATTATGTTCAGAAGCAGAACTGAATGATGTAGGTCTCATCATAAAAGCGACAGGAAGAGGGTGGGATTGGGATGTTTATAATGACTTACCAAGTAACTGTTTAATAAAGAGGAAGGATTCAATAGTTTAATGTGCACGCTATGTTACTAAAGTCATGGTCAGCTGGTGGCTCACGATATTGACTTCAACCAAACGCAGTCGGGATGATGCTTCAGATGGTAGTGCATGTTTAGTTCGTTACGCTCAGGAGATCGCGAGAACAGTGGAAAAGAATTCATCAATAGCGATGGGATGGCAGGGCAAGGAGAGAGGCTGTTTTGACAAGACAATGGGAGTGTTTTCTTACCTCTACTGCATTTACTCAATGAGCAAGATCCCACAGGCCTCACCTGAAAAAAAGGTCATACCATCAAATCAGCTGGACAATACATAGTCTCTTTCCATTGTTGCTGACTTCGGGCTGATTCTCTCGGGCTGCTTGGGTTGATACTTCCGTGGGATGCAGTATGTGAAAAAGTGAAGAACGAAGATGCAAAATTTGGTTGAATGAAATTTAAGGGAAAAGGATGGGCCCCTAGTTAGATCTGGTTAGATAGTGGGACCTTAGATTGGTGCTGGCGGGACAATCGATAAGAGCTAGGCGGGTGGGTTCCGATATTCATATGCGGTCTCAGCAATTCTGCCTTCAACACCAAGCAATAGCTACCTGTTGGTCCACGCGATTGACATCGGCCCAGGTGGTCACGCCCATAGGAACTCTACAATTAAGTCGCCATGGCCGACCGGAGGAGGATCAATGGTCCTGTGGGAACTACTCTGCCTCCAGTTTACGATAGTCCACCACCACCTCGGAATAGCGCGGAGAAGCCCGAAAATGCCATCCGCAAGATTTGTACGTAGCAAGCGCCACAATGAGGTCGACTTGTTCGTCTGATCGCTCGCTAAACCTTTCATGCGTAGTTCTACAAACAGGTGTCACACCGTCCGCTTCGGGATCCGCCTATCTGGAGCTTGTGAACCCCAATCCGACCGGCCCTAGCAATACGAGTCTCAAGTTAAGCTGCACTGTTCACGGCCCACGGGCTCTTCCACGATCCGCGCCCTTCTCCCCACACATCATCCTGACAACTCACGTCAAATATGCCCCCTTTGCGACGAAGAAACGGCGCGGCTACCTGCGGGATTCGAGCGAGAGGGATCTTGGCGTGCATTTGGAGACCGCACTACGAGGGGCTATCATCGCGGACCGCTGGCCCAAGAGCGGCGTTGATATTATCGTCACGATAGTAGAGGGCGATCAAGATCGCAATACGGCCGAGAACCAACGGGACGACGGCTGGGATACGATGAATGTGCTCAGCGGCTGCATCACTGTGGCCTCGGCCGCGATTGCGGATGCCGGGATTGACTGCGTCGACACGGTGGCCGGGGGCGTCGCAGCACTGGTCGCCAAAGATTCAACAAGCCCACCGTCCATCGTCCTCGACCCAGCCATCGTCGACTACCACAAGATCTACGCAGCCTGCTGCATTGCCTACCTTCCTACACGAGACGAAGTCACCAACATCTGGTTCAAGGGCCAGTTGCCTGGAGCCGATATTATGCTGTACAATAATATGGTCGAGAGATGCTTAATTGCATGTCGTAATGCCAATCATGTCGTTGTAACGGCTCTAAAGAAAACAATACAACCCGAGGAAGAGACGCCATGATCATGCCGGTTTCGACAGATAACCATTATTCTGCCGTAGGGGCATATCTTCGATAACTCAATTGCGTGCACGAGCTCATATGCAAAAAGTATATGGAAGCTGAGTCAGATCTACTACCCGTACGATCGAAATCGAGCGTGATGCAGAGAAAACTCAACGTAGTAAGCGACAAGGACGCGATTACTAGAGAACCATCTTCACTAAGGCTTGAGAATTATAGGTGGTCTGGATGGAGTATGATGGAACCGAACAGAGAACCCCAATTTCGAAACCATATAAGCTTACAGCGCGATTTGTTTGCTAACAAAAGTTTCGCCAAAGACAGACATCAGTCAGGCTGCCCGATCGAGAGAACTTGAGTGAGATATGGCGTGGGAGGCGTATGGGTCGGTCAAGTGCGTCAGCTTGAAAGTGCCCGGGTATGCTTAATCTGCATGCATGACAAGGATGTTCAAGATCAAATATATTACATGTCAAGTTAAATAAATAGAAAATAATGAAACGACACACTGGTCAAAAATAGCATGTCTCAATAAAAAATCATATCAACTGAGGCGGTTGCAATATGTGATTGGGAATTTGGTAGTAGGTATCACGTAGTTAACATCGCCTACCTCTCACCCTGTCTCGCGTGAGGTGTGTTAGCACTTGCATGCATCCGCATCGGGTATCTGACGTTGCTCCTATTAACGTATTTAATTAGCACTGGCGGGAGATTTACAAAACACCGGGGCAACCGGATCATTCCTGTTGAATGGGCGAGCTGCCTGGTTCGGCGCCACTTTATCCACTTCGGATGCCGTCCCTTATTATCAAGTAGAATAGCGTACGAATACGATGACAACAATGTTGCCCGACGCATGATCAACAACACGCCCCCAATCTTGCATCTTTTGGGGGGTGGTCAGGCACAGCTTGTAATTAATGTGTCTCCGACCCAAATGTCTTACCACTGAACAAGTTCAGCTGAAAATAGTTGAATTCTCGCCGCTTCCGTCGTTTCCCATTCCACCGCTGGACCGCATTCACATGACCGGCACCGAGAACGCGAGGGGTCCTAATAATCTGAGACTCGACGCCACCATCACCGCTCTCGCCGCTGCGGCGCTGCCGTAAACCACCAGAACTCACAAGTACAGGCCGCCGGCCCCGAGAATGGCAGCGTCGGGTGCCGCCGTCGTACCCGTCTTAACTGCCACATTCGACAACACTAGCATCTGGGCCAACTTAACGGCCTCATGGACACGTTACGCGCCGTCGCTCGAAGACCTTCTACTCGCCGGGCCTAGGATGCTTACACGCATCGGCTCCATAATATCCTTCCCCGAGGCCGTCGACAGCTTTGGCCAGCGCGTCATTCCCGATCCTACCGGTTCCGACTACTTTGTCACCGTCACGGCCACAGCTACCGAGATGGCTGCAGACATATCGGAGGCTGTGGCCAATACCGCCAACGTGCTGGAAGACGATCAAGACCCCGCCGCCCTCGTTTCGCGATTCACCATGGAAGGCAGCGCCAAGGGCTTGGGGAGTGTGTTCAGCTATGCAACTAGTAAGTGGGCGCTTTGCTGCATCGCTATGGTACGTCTCTGTTTGCCCACCCCATACTTCATACTTCCATCCAACATATTGACATGAAATGGTAATTAGGCCATCATCTTGAATCGCACCCACATATTCGCCGCGTCCCGGCGACGACTACGATTGACATGGCCCATCCGTCTATTCCTTCGTCTTGCGCCGATCATTTTGTTCGTTTTCCAGTCCCGGCGGCTGCTGCAGGCGATTCAGTGCCAGACCTCGCCCGACTTCGCCGAAATGCGATGGGGTAGTTCTACCAAGACGTCCGAGTTGATGTTCGCCGAGCCGAGTGGGTATCTGCATGGACTCAGCTCGACATTGCTGCTCGGCGCGAGCGATTATGATAGCTGCCGTGCCATTAACATGGTGCCTGCGAATAACCAGGATTTCTCTAATGAATTGCGCGGGTCGCTTTCGCAGCTTTGGCCTTTGTTCCAAACCCTCTGCCTCAGCCACTTTGTGGAGACCGTGTCCTGCGCCGTGCAGGGACGGCCGGTGGCTGTCGAGACGGGCATGACATTGTTCGAGCATTCATTGGCCTTCGCCGAGGCCGATGCCGCCATCGGCAATCAATTGGGCTGGGGACTTTTTTCGAGCGGGAGCTCATCAAACGCCACTTTCCAACAGGCCTCTGGCGCCAACATCGCCATATCTAGGTCTATGATCATGAAGAGGGTGAACACACCGCCCGAAGTGCTGCTCATTGCTTTCATCTCTTCCATGAGTCATATCACAAGTCACATGCTGGGTCTCTTTGGCCTTCAGAATAGGTACCGGTTATTCAGTACGGGTTTTTGGGCCATATGTTTCATGGGAAGTCTACTCGTAGAGGCTTTTCATTTCTCCTTGGATGATCTATCTCACATGGGCCTCTTCCGATTTCCGACGGTCTCTATCATCGGTTTCGTCCCTCACCTCATGGTGTTTGCAGGTATCCTGATGTGCGCCTCTATATACGCTTTCGCGTTGATCCTAGCAGCCCTGGAACCCCCTGAACCGGCAACGGAGGGGCGCCCGCTTACTTTCCGGGAGCGCATCCGACGGGCGCACGAAAACATGCAAGCCAACATATCCCTTGCTGATATCCGCATCTCACGCTCCATGGATTTCTACACGGCTCTATTGCACACAGGTTTCAGCGTCATCACAATGGCCAGCGAAGCGGTATATCTTAATGAAGACCGTGGCGTTAATATTAAGGAGAGGACATGGCTTGAGGAGGATCGTTATCGGGAGCTCGAGGCTCTCCGGATGCAATGGGCGGGAACAGGAATAGCGGGAGGCTCTCGATACGATTCAGTTGGTACGATTGGATTAGTGCCTATCAAGAATGGCCAAGCGGGAGCATCGAGCGGATATGCGAGGGAACGTGCAGCCCAGAACGTCCCTAAGTCTCGTGTTGGAGACCGTCGCTCTAGAGACGGGGTTGGGGCGGCTGAGCGTAGCTCACGATGGGTCTTAGCTCTGGAGTTTATCATGAGCATCAATCGCCTTGTATTGAGGTGGCTCGCTTTAATAATGCTTAAGGGGCTTACGCGAATTGGCGTCACGCGGAAGCCGTGGGTTCTTGTCTACCTTTCTCGCTGGCCCGCGCCAAGTAAGAAGGAAGAGAAGCAGCCCAGTAAACCGTCCAAGTCGCGGTATAAGGCCAACAGGAACAGACATGGCAATCTGCTCTTTAACGACGAGACGACAGATGTCGAAGCCGAAGTGCGCAGACGACTACGACGGTCACCGGAGACTGCCGATTTCCCCGAGGAAGAACTCGATTCGAGGCTCTACGACTCATGGAAGCATGGGGAGCTCTGGGGCGCGGTAGATACCAGCGGGGACTGGAAGCCTAATGAAGACGAAGACGCAGACGACTGGGACACCACGAGTGTCATTACCTCCTTGAACGAAGACGAGAGGTCCACCGACGACGAATGGGAGGATCACGATGACGAAGTTGAGGATGAAGCTGAAGGCCAACGAACGCCCACACAGAGCAACTTCACCTTCTCACGCGAGACGACACCCGCCGATCAACTAATCGGCATGCCCGACCTAGCACGACTTCTCCATCCACGCAGTCCCGAAGAGAGACAAGAAGCCCACGCTCTCGCGGCTCATCTGAACAGCGACCGGATCATCACGCGGTCCCAATACGCTCGGATGCAGCACAATCAGAAAGCGAGGATTCTCCTCTCCAGCAGTACAGGTCGGAGGTTTCTCAACCAACGCATGACGGACGAGGAGCAGGCCGATCTGCTGGAGCAGCTCATCCTCGCGCGACGCGCCGAGACGCAACAGCAGCAAACACACGATGACGGCGGCAGAGAGGCTGAGGCGGGCCCGTCTTGTGTCGTATGCCATTCTGCGCCCCGCAAGATCATCGTCTGGCCGTGTCGGTGTCTGAGTCTTTGTGATGAGTGTCGCGTCTCTCTTGCTATGAACAATTTTGACAAGTGCGTTTGTTGTCGACGGGAGGTTATTAGCTTTAGTCGCATCTACGTACCCTAATTGGGGGCATATTTGATGTGGTGGGGTTTCATTTACATATTTCGTTCCCACACTTTTCTCTCTTTTGGGAACTTGTAAATTGATGGGTTGATATGCATCATGGATACGAGGGCGTATGTATGTACATACTACTACTTTGAGTATCCATTCATTGGGAGCCAGGCGTTTCGGGAGATACACAAGTGCCGGAACATCTATCCGGTATGCATGAAATTATATTTTCAATTTTCATTTTTTGTCGTCGCGGTTTTGTGTTGTACATATTGCTACATAACTTTGCACTGAGATTACATATCATCTGTGCTGAGAACAAATGAAATAATAGTCACGAGGGGCGTTTCGCTCGAAGTTCATTTTTCATGGTAGAGTTGATGTGAAGTACGAGGATGAAGGAGCTTTGTCTGGAGTTATATGTTTGATGTCAGGTCGTAATTCGTTACGAGGCAAGTTGCGCGTAGTGGTAAATGTCTGCATTAGGCTCTTGCTCTAGATTCAAATGCCTGCCTATCTGTATACTGAACACGAGACGAATAGGAGATATTTGGTCTATGTATTAGATGTCCCTAGTTTGGAAGGGAGACTTTTCTGCTTTTAGCATTGAAGGATTAAAACTAATATCGTCTATGCAGGAAAAGAAAAAAGAAGAGAAAAACATAAAACTATCTTGCACACTAACAGGCTCGAACCGTGACCTACGATTTCCATACTGACAAACTTAAAAAGTATCAAAGCGAAGTTTTTTGTTTCGTTTACTGTTAGGCCAGTGAACGCCTCTAAGCTACTTCGCTGGGAGAGTTTCCTTTATCATGGTATATAAAGCCTGCGTTAAATGCCAAGGCGTAGAATTATAAGAGCAATGCTGTATACTTTGAAAGTCTAGATCAGACTTAAGCTGTATTTTATAACATGTTGATTCCATTAAGGCTTTTTTTTACGAGATGATAGTTGATTACAATATGTTCAAGTGCACTTTGGTGCATAATGAACTTTATTCATTCTTTCCCTCTTAATTCTTTAGTCCATCAAGTGTTAAGCATGCTGTTTATTTCGAGAGCAGCTTTAGGTTACTAAGTACCTAGTTGTATCTAATTCAGTGATAATACTCCTCTACATACTATTAGGTTCAGTTGTTAAATTGTATCTTTCATTTCCTCAATTCAGATTACTCAACTATGTGAGCTTTCCCTTTATATGCAAAGATAGAAATTTCGAACCGGACAAGCAACACAGCAATTGGAACAACTTCACGCAGGCGGCCTTGTGTGAAACAAATTGCTATTTTTGTACTTGCCTAGGTAAGATAACCTACCTACATGCTTAAAATCGTTGCATGATTAGCTGCATGTACCTCTGTGCTACCTAGGTATTTAAATACGTACCTGCCTTCCTCTCCCTGCGCCTTCCTTTTTATCTTCAATACTCGTTGTCGTCTTGCTACCTCCCTTTGAGGACCCTGTCATCGCCTCGCTGCTACTCTCATTATTGTCCGTGGGCGTAGGC
This sequence comes from Xylaria curta, assembly GCA_022495235.1. NCBI lineage: Eukaryota > Fungi > Ascomycota > Sordariomycetes > Xylariales > Xylariaceae > Xylaria > Xylaria curta. Next base: position 145,475 of record MU375956.1, read on the forward strand.
GACGTATCTTCCTACTTATGTTTTCCTGCCAGAGTCACACGTAGGCAACTTTCACCTCCGAGACACGAACCAACGTTCAAGTCAATCGAACCCTTCCTGCCCGTCTCTCGCTTCTCATAAACTGCACGTACATTCAACCTGCGCAAGGTACGTGTTAGATATATCTGTTGTATCGCTTGCCAAACATCATCCATCACCTCATTCATTCCTCCTTCGTCGTGCCTAGCGTGCATCTCAGCCTAGTCACTTAACAACGGCCTCGAACCTAGGCGACTACTACAGGCTCGTTTCATATAACTACATTCGTCCTCGTTATCCTGCCTGTTTCATCTGGTCTTGTCCTCTTGCCGTCATGTGGTGCCTAAGTACTCACTCATTACAGATTGGAACATCAGCTATGGATTGCAAAGCAGATGATACAGATGACATAGGCATCGCAGCACAACTCGCTGCAAATATGGACACATCGACCCAGGCTGGTCAGTCGTCCCCTCAGACCTCTGTGGATCGGCTCGCTTGGGACCTCATTCAAGACTCTCCTCAGCCCGTCATATCTGAATCGGGCACAGAGAAGCGTGACTTCGATTCGTCCTTTCCTCTTTCCCCCGGCCGAGACGCCAAAAGGCTCTGCTCTCGCTCCCCTGTGCACCTCGTTCCTAGTAACGACAATGGTGGCGCTGTCGATAACAGCAATATCAAAAGCGAGGACGCTATTGAGGCACTTCAGACTGGTTCTGCATCTTCACTTAACCCACTCCAAGCAGGTTTGGTGGTCGAGACTGATGCACCTACGATCATTGTAACCTCATCTTCTGAAAAAATCAAGCGGCTTGATCATTCCTGTGATGAGATTTGCAGGCATCTTAATCTCATCAAACAACTTACTCCTAGCGGTCAAATCGATCGTGTTGCTGCCATGATACTAGTGAACGAGCTTGCGAGTCTAATGGCAACCGAGAGTTCGATTCCGCCCGAGGAAATCGATCAAATGAAATGCAACATCGCTAAAATTTACCCTATTGCGACGTCTCCAAACAAGGTCGAAATTGGCGGAGCAAACTCTCAAGCAGCCCCCTCGGCTATTTCCTCAATTTCTGAACTTACACCAGTACCTTCTGATATCTTCACTCTTCCTCCCTCCCGTGGTGCATCCGAAGCTGTTACCTCTTCTCCTAAATTCGAGAACAGATCTACACAGACTGAAGAGGCCGCAATTGATACTGAGAAGGACGCCTTGGCTTTGCCTGATGCTCGTTACAATGGCCTTTCTGACATTGATTTGTGGGAGCGGGAACTGGAGTCGATTCGACGACTTCAGCCCCTTGTTGACGGTAGTTACAAAACCGTCAATGTACCCCTCCGAGTGCCTACTTCTCAGCCAGCATCTGCAAGTCAGAGAACTCCAGTCTCTACACAACAGGGCTTGAAGTATAAACTAAGCTTCGTGCCTAAGGTAAAGCCTATCCCGGGGTATGCTCTACGATTTAATGCCGTTGCTGGTGGCATTTGGGGCAATAAAGATCATGACGTTATCAGCGTCCATGACACATCAGATGACGAAGTTGAAGAAATTCGCGCCCGCGCTTCTCATGTTGGTGGTGGAGACCGTGACACGAGTCAAATTCAATATTCAATTAGTGATGAAGACGAAGAGACCAGCCTCCACAACCCACGCTTCCGGCATGAGCTACAACTTGATGGCAACAGTTACTCTATGAATGATTATGAGGATCATGATATAGATGAGGATATCCAGGGAGAAGTGGTGATGTACAGAAATCGGCCCACGCCAGCACCGGCTCGTCATGATTATGACGACTTGGAGTATGGTAGCCTCTTTTATGACGAAGAGAGCGACTCCTCTTCTTTCATTGGTAATGAATTGGGCGAGTCTTCTGGGTCGGGAATTTGGGATCCGCCGAATACCAATGTCCATGGAAGTACTATGGTCATGAACGAGGGAAACGCCATTCGCAGAGACCGTTCACGTTCCCCAGTATATCAACTAGCCAGAGTCGTTGATAAACGCCCGTATCGAGAGGAACGACATTACAAAAGACACCAGCCGCCAGCCCAGACTCTTCGCGAGAAACATCCGGGACGTGTCTATGTGCAGGGAACGTCAGCTTTTGCTCGTAACATGAATCAATATGGCCAAGTAAAACATCGCTACATAAGAGACGAACCAGAAAGTTCTCAGTTTTATGGCTACGATATTGCGCCTAAAGAAGCCGACAGCACATTGCGATACCAAGACCGTTTTAACAATATAGGTGAGATCCCCGGTCCTAAAACTAGTCTCCGTCTCGATTTGGATCGTTACGTTAAGGACACTGGCATCAACGATGATGTAATGGGTATGGAGCGGGACATTGAAAGTGTCTATGAAGAGACATTCTACGCTGGCGAGACGCTTGATGAGGAGCAGGCATTACGCAGCAGCTGGGCTAACAAGCCAACTACGTTATACAAGGGGTTTCCGCTCGTTGAAAACATCGGATTTGTTGCCATTGAAAACCAAGCGAGACCTGCGGGAGACTGTTACTGGCGTGCTCTAGCCTACATCTTATACGGTCAGACTACTCGCTGGGACCTGATCAAGGCAGACCATCAAGCTTATTTGCGTCATGTCCTCGGTGACAAGACCCATCCACGCCACGAGCTCCATGCGAAGCTGAATACTCAGTTCTTCGAGAGCAATGGTCCAGCTATAGGAAAATTCAAGGCCAATCTTTGGCAGTTGCTGCACATGCCACATTCCTGGACCCCAGGTGCGATGCAACAAGTTACGGCTGATCTCTACAACATCCACCTAGTGACCTTTGAATATGATAAGGACAAAAACCTTTGCTCAAATGTCAGCGTTCGAGGTGCCTACAACAGCCGCCATGTGTTCATGCTATTCGACGGCAGCCACTTCCAACCACTTGCGGTTAATGAGTATCTGGGCTAGGAGTTCCGGTACCCCCGCTTGACTGTGGCTGCAACGGCACGCTTCTCGAATGCGCCAAAGGCGGATTCGAAGAAGCAGACTATCCAGCATCCCTGGCGCAATGACTGGACGAAGGAAGTCCCTCCCCCGGTGCCGAGAAATCACGGCTGTGACTTGTTCCAGCTGAAAGAGCTTATGGCTATTCCGAGACGTACTTCGGCTCAACTTCGTCGATGATCGGACGGCCTCTAGAACACGCGAGAGATTTGGTATTTCTGCGTTTCGTATATTTCGTCAGCTCTTGAAATTGTTTGGGATTTTGGAGAAGTAGGCGATCGAAACACGCAGTATGGATTTGTTCGCTAACTGGATTGAACCTATGAGGTATGCGAACTAGGTTATGAATTCTGACAACTGCGAATTCATCGTGAAATCTATTGACTGGGAAAATTGGTATTTGACATGCAATTGAGAGGATAAAGATGACCAGTTGATGGTAAAAGTTCTCACGACATTTCTAGGCTTTTCATTGCTTTGTAGTCCCTTTGGGGCCTGGCTATTTCTGCTGATTTAGTAACGCGATGGTTTTTGTACGTACTTTGCATCAAGAGGCGGAGGAGGACAGTTGAGAATACATCAGACTCGTCGCGTTTTCGCGATGACACACATATGCGATGATAAATCGTTCGTCTGAGTAGATAGACAGACGAGATATATGCATCTTGCACAAGATCAATAAAAGTTGCCATTTGTTGATTAACTGCCTGGTTATTGGGTCATACATTGTCTAGAGTGATGAACAAGAACTTGAATGGAATTATTTTAGTGATCAATTTCTCTATCGCAATATTTTCGTCTGAAACTAACGTGCTAATACAACAAGCAAAGAGGTCTTGCCTTCATGTCCGAAAATTTCTCTTGCCAAACACCCATTTGTCCAAGAGGACGTGATCGAAGATCTGAATGTCTGGCCTTCTATAATCGTAGAGTCCCGAAGGACAGGTCTTCTCTTCCAACGCTCCGTTCAGGACCGATCCTAGAGGGATACCGGCCCTGGCCATCCAAAGATAGCACCGCTGGGTGTGATATGATGTGTATGGGGGATATGTAATCCGGGGTTGGTCAACTACGGAGTAAAATTCACGTCACAGTTCCTAGTGTGCTAAATGCATCCCTTTTAAAAAAACATACCTTGACAACTCCGACAATTGGTATCTGAGTGTTGATCTCTGTCTGTCTGTTGTCTAAATTGCGATTTCGGAAAACGCAGAAGCCGTGAAGCTCCGCCAGACCAGCCTCCGAAACGCCATGCTGATGAATAACCGCAAAGAACCTTTTCCTCATGTCTCGTAATGTACAATACAATCTGCGCGTAAGCAACCCAGAGCATCTGTCATTCTCGCCGAGCGGAATGCCTTGATCGCTTCTAATCCAACATATGTTGGAATAAGGGTGAGATAGACTCGCCGTAGTGATTGCGCCGAATCGCTTCGGACAGCAAGTAGGACAAGTCTAGGATCACCAACTTACTTGCATTCTTGGCTCGTCGGTCTGGGATGGGGAAGCTGTTGGTCACAATGATTTGGTCGATGCAATCACAAGCTTGGAGTTGCTCCAGACAGTCGGCCCCGAAGACACCGTGAGTAGCCATACAGTAAACCTTCTTGGCTTTGCCTCGCTTGACAACCGTCTCGGCCGCAGCGATCCAAGAGCCAGCTTTGTCAATCATGTCATCCACGATCAGCACAGGGCGGTCCTTAACATTGCCAACTAGCGTGATCATGTGCTCGACTTTTGGGTCCTGAAGCTTCTCCTCTTCTTCGTCGGATGAATCTCCGGCTTCGCCAGATCCGCCCAGAGCGTGCGGCTCCGGTGCGAAGAACGACGACGCACGAGACATGCTCATAGGGTCTTCATCTGCTCCCTGATAGGATTGATTGCCATCAGTATCTGACTGGCTTGGCGAGACAAAGTCATCGGGAACAACGTGACCCTGGACAAGCCGTCCATGTGTTACTTCTTGAGCACGCTCATCATTGTACTCCTGTGCCTCTCCTTCCTCTTCCTCGCCACTGACTTCCTCAATAGGGGAGGCTTGAGAGGCTCGAGATGAAGTGTGCAAGGCACGTGCATATGGAGACTGAGTCAAGTTGTTCGTGCGCAAAGGTGGAGCAGCGGACCGTCTTGGAGAGCCTTGCGAATCTGCCGCAGAACGAGACGGGGGCGTTGCACCATTAGTGTTAGCATCCGAATCGCGCTCTTCTGAGTTGGCAACGGTGGGAGTTCGGCGAACCCCATTTACATATGCGGCACCGCTATCCCATCCATCGAGCTGCCTCATGATCATGCTCGCAGTCATGTTGGTGGCCCTTTTTCGGTCGGTAGTAACCAGGCCAAAGTTGAGCTTCAGAGCATCGGCAAGCGAGGTGACGCGTTTGGTTCCTCCTGGATTCTTGGAAACGACGACTGCTTCCTTCCAGTTCGGAATATTGAGCCGTACCCATCGGGCAATTAGAGGCTCTGCGTGAAGATTGTCGACCGGACACTTGAAGAATCCTTGCATCTGCGAAGCATGTAGGTCGACGGTCACGACGTGCTTGACACCAGCCACATGAAGCAGATTGGCGAGCATGCGAGCGGTGATGGCGCCACGATGTGATTTCTTCTTAGACTGTCGGCTGTAAGGGAAGTAGGGGAGGACAGCTGGAGCGGGGGGGATTGACCGTCAGCGAGGCCAGCAGCAGACTGGGACCACTCAGAGAGGCTCACCAGTGATTTTGTTGGCGGAACCTCCCTTGCATGCCGAGATCATAATCAGTAGCTCCATGATGGTGTCATTGATGGTCGGACTACCGGACTGGACGATGAAAACATCCTTATCACGAACACTGGTCAGGATGCGAACACTGGTTTCACCCTTGGCAAGATGTCAGCCAGTCTGGCATCACTTGTTGATGTTGAAAGATGAAGAGGAAGAGGAAGAGGAAGAGTGGCAGCGGGCTGGACAATGGGCTGGATGGGTTGGATACAGCAGAGAGGGTGCACGAGCAAAAGCAACCGCACAAGCAGATTGATTGTCAACGCACATTGGAGAATTGAGACAAGTCTGCCTCGGCCGGGGTCATCCCCAGATTGGCGCATATTTTGCCTGTCAAGCTGGGACACGAGGTGCCCGAGAACACCAGCGTACCTCTCATCTTGAACGAAGTTGGCCGACGATGGAGAGGAAGGGAAAAAAAGATGGTAAGAATGGAGGGGAGAAATTTATGGATTGAGCGAGGTAATGAAAGCTTGGGTGGACTAGACGAGAATGGTTAGAAGGTGGCATAGGTGGGCGGGTGTGAAGAAAACACAGAAAGAGCAGCCGGCTGGCAAGTTCTTCTCTTTCTCTCGTAATATTGTAATTGGTATTCTATGGCAGTCCGGCAAAAGCCGGCAGGTACCCGCAGCAACTAATCTAAGCAGTGACGATCGGCTGCAGGGGAAAAAGGGACCTGGTCTCTGCCCTGCCAAGACCCTGACATCCATAGGTCGTCCCTGCATGTTACACACGGGAGTATGCGTCTCGAACCAAGCGTACAATGTTGAAAGAATATTATGGTCCGGGGGATAATGGACATCGATTTTAACTTCTCCCTCCTCTCTTCCTCCTTGTACTAGTATATACTGCCTCTACTACGCTGAGCTGGTCTTACGATGGGCATCCGGGGACTTGGTGCTGCTGTCCGGCAATATGGCCAATTCAGCTCGCTTAGTGGAAATACTGCTGTCATCGATGGACCTGCTTTGGTCTACCAGATATTGGATGGGTGCATGCGTCAGAGACCGGCCACCAATGGATTCATCTGTCACCCCTGTTATTCAACGCTTGGCCGCATCGTCATTGGATGGCTTGAAGAGCTACGGCAACACAACGTGACTATGTAAGGACAAAGTTATCTATCTATCTACGTCGGCTCGTATTCACTCATTTCGCTAATTGGGCGCTGTAGCCGAAAGATTTATTTTGATGGCTACCTGCCACCGAGCAAATGGCAAGTACGACGGGAAAGGCTGCTGCGGCAGTCCCAAACAATGAAAGATCTGCTTGCTTCTCATCCCCACGGCTCATCTCGACTACCAGAGGACGCTTTTGAGGCGATAAAGTCCGAAATATCCCTCACTCAAAGTATTGGTCACTCGTCACACTCTAGTTGGCTTCCAAAGCCTCCATTTCTAGTCCCGGCTGTCATTGAAATCCTCAAGAGCTGCCGCACGTGGGGTCCGCTTGTTCAAGTTGTATCTGGGGAGGCTGATATGTTCTGTGCAGAAGACATCAGACGTCATGGAGGAGTTTTACTAACAGGCGACTCGGACTTGCTCATCACTGATCTCGGCCCCGATGGCACTGTGTCTTTCTTCACCGATGTTGTCGCAGCTCACCGGTCGGATAAATCTCAAGGAGTAATGGCCTGCAAGTTTTCATTACACGCCATTAATGACGCCCTGGGCTTGAGCAACATGGGTGGCCTGCCTCGTGTTGCCTTTGAAAAGGTGAACTGTCGAACCAGCTTTAATGAAGCAATAAAGCGAGTAAAGAATAGCAATAACAACGATAACAACCTGGAATCATCTGAATATGATGCTTTTAAGCAGGAGTACTCTATGAAGGAGTATTTGCCGATGGACCACCCTGTACAGAAAATACTATCCAATCTCGATCCAAGGATATCAGAAGTCATCATACAGACTCTGCTGCTGGATGATAACGGAACAGTGCCAGACGACAGTAGTGGTGAGAAATCTCGCGGCCCAGAGACTTTGGCGATGTTCCTGCCTATTATGATAGAGGTTAGATGTTCCGTCCCTTGTTTCTTTCCGAGTGTGTATCGAGAGGAAGACCTACCTGATAAGTAGTTCTCCAATATGCTTCTCAATGGACATCCCTACAATATTTACCGAAGAGTAATCTGACTAACCTATCATTGCTAAACAGAACCGCAACAGAAAAAGCGCATGGTCTATGAGCGAAGTTGTCCGTCAGCTTGCATATGGTGCAATGCAGACATTTGCCACTCGCAACTCGCCAGTTGTGATTGAGTATAGAGTGCTTGAGGCGTCCAATTCTCTGATGGGTAGGCAAACCGATGTGCTCGGAGCGGAGGAAACCGTCGAACAATGCAGTCTACTCGTGGAAACATTAGATCAACTTTCTGGGCGCATTCCCGGTATAGACAAGCAGTGGCTAGCGTTCGCTATCTACCAAGACGTTATGTGGTCAACTTCCGAACAACGACCGCCTCTATCCGCTTCGCTTATTAACAAAGAAAAAAAGGTGTTTAATGATGAAGATGAGTATTCGTGGGACATGATACATTTCGCTGCGCAGGTGCAGGCTTCGCTTTACTCCTTGAGAATGGCCAAGCAAGTGTTGGATGTCGTCGCTTCGCTTCGCACACTACCACCTCCAATGCGAGATTTGCGTGAGCGCCTTAGTAACCTCCCTACAATTGCGGAGTGGCCGACAGTGGAAACAATGTCAAAAGTACTGGCTACTGCTAGTGAGGCTAATGTTCTGTCTATTATTACAGATATGCTTGGTGTCACAATAATTGAGAATGCGGAAAATTCGTCGAATACCAACCAGTCCAAGAAACGCAAAAATCGAAACGGTCTCTTGAGAAGCGAGAGAGATCCTAAACGACCGACATCTGTTAACCCCTTTGCTATTCTGAGCAATGCGAGTCTAAGCTGATAAGAAGTCATCGACAAGCATCTACAAAGAACAAGTCAGCAGAGATTCACCAATATCTTCACTGCCATCTATCCTTGGCATCGAGACTGTGTCGGTTGGGATGTGAGACGTTTCCCAAGGCCACCATATTTGAAGCTTTCAAACTCAATCTGAAAAACAGGTTGGAAATATGGCGTCAAGGCAATGAAATGTTAGAAACAAGCATAGCACCTTGGCAGGTCGCTTAATCATGATTATCCCATCTGGAGATGCACTTAAGGCGCGGTATTATTCTGTACGGCAGCCTGGCGACTCGCTTTAGTAACTACATCGCGCGTTTACAGTCTACGGGTACAGTGTCAATAACTTACTGAATTTCAGCACTCTATCGCACATCGCCAGAATGATCAGATAAGAATACAACCATCCTCAACCGAAGCACCGCAATGCCGTTGACTACCGCAAGAAACGGTTCGCTGACCCGTCGAGCTGTCTGCGGGCAGGGCACAATAAAAAGGGGAGATTATATACGGCCCGTAAAACGCCAACAGATGAATGAGCCGACGCCGGAGGCAGGCATCTACGAACAGCGGAGACGGAATGCCGCGGCAGCGCTGGGGAAGTGCCCGGAGGACCAGGTCTTTCCGCATGTAGCACGTACTATTACTGCGCAACTCTTGTCTAACCTCAACGAGCTGGGTGTAACAAGGACTAGGTATCTGAGGCTTGGAAGGGGTCTTCAATATTGCAATCATCTTCTTGAGCATCAAGCAGGCCATACAGGTCTGGTTTCTCTCCTCGAGCCTTTTGCGGCGAACCTATGTCGATATACACGAATAGCCTCGTGCTTGCTTGCCTTGATAATTCAGGTCCAATTCGCAGCATCATCAAGCAAACATGGGTAGCCGAATATTTCAAACACCGAACTACAGTTCGAACGCCGGCTTGCAGATTGGTTACACGATGTTGCCGACCCAGCCACAGGAAGACGGGTAGTTGCATCTCTCTCCCTGTGATTGGTCCGTGTGACAGAACTTTGGTCTGGTGTGGATGATACGCATTGATATTGCGAATGCTAAACTAATGGTATGATCATTCTATTGGTATTATCTCCATAGAGCACCACCATATGAACTGGCTTAGCAGGAGGATGAAGGGCAGGGTCAAGCAAATAGCTTTAAACAAAATCGGAACATACACCATTCACCACTCTAGTCTTTTTGCCGCATAGTACATGTTCGTATTATGGCGGATGCATAGAAACGTGATTTCAGGAGACCCGTCAAAAGCGAGCCGAATGTTGGTATTAACTCAAACATGCCAGAATGATCTGGCTGGAGCTTTCATACATACACACTTATTTACACCGATTTTACAGAGCCACGGGGGTTCCGCAAATTAAATAGCAATGCCTTCCATGCAGAACAGACTAATGTGAGCCGAAATCGTAGCATCATCACCGAACCAGATCAACATCCTGTACATCAGCCCGCCGGATTACACAACAATCCTCGGATCTGTGAAGACTTCATTACCATGTATCTCATCCAGCAACGACATGAACTGCCTCTTCCCCTGCTCCTCCATGTGCGTCTTGACGTCCTCTAGAAGATCTTCAGTCGCGTGCCCTTTGCCCGCGGCCTTGATGATCCTCCAGGCGCGCCGGAACTCGTCTCGGATCGCGACGATGCCGTTGTGCGTAACTGTGCGTGCGACGTTGTGGTCAAGCTCGAATGGGTCCTCGATGGCGAAGAGGAAGCGGTGGCGCACCTCTTTCACATCTTTTGATTTCGTTGTCGATTCGGTTGCTGACTGTGCCGTGCCCTGCGATAATGGCGTTTGTGATTTGAGAGATGGAGATTGCGCTTTAGTGGCATCGACTTCCGTTGAAATAGATGCCGTTCCCGATTGTGGCTGCACGACGGTTTTGGCTCCAGTCCAGCCCTTCTCCGCCTTGGATAGGAGCCCTCCGTGTGTACGGAGACTCAAAACGTCCCTGCCCCAGTCGAAACCTTTCTTGGGAAGAGTGGCCATCATGTTATTCTGCGCGTAATATTCGAAAAAACCTTGCAAGAGATTACCAAGTGAGTCGTGGTTCCGATTCAACTGATTCTGCTGTGCCAATGATTGTATGGCTCGTTCATCTCTCCAGAACCGAATGTTGTGGCCTTGGCACGTCGCGATTCCTTCCAGCGCCTGGGGCGAGAGATCTGGGTCGGGAGGAGCAAGCTCTTGGAGATTCGGACAGACGAATGGCTCTACAACATTGACAAGATAATGCAACACCATCAACACATAGCCGTAACTACTTAGAGTTCCGCGGTAGGGTGTGTTGATGCCTCGTGCTTTCGCCCAATGCTTGACGAAGAGGACCAAAGGCCTCACGCGAGGGTCGGTGTAGGAGTAGCATCGCAGGAGCAATGTGTTTTGAAGAGCTAGATGGGCCGAGAAATTGACATCACACTGAACGCCAACGCCGCTCTTGGGAAATTCTAGGCTGTCGCTGAATTTGTCTTTAGGCTTGTTGGGGCTGAGCGTAGCTGGATCTGGGAGCTGCCTGATGGTATCAAGTAGGCCCACTTCATTTCGCATAAGTGGGATTAAGTACTCAAAGTCCGTGAGCTGCTGTAATGAGGGTATAGGCTTGCGACGGAGGATGGCCATGTAGCTCTGAAGAATTGGAACATCTTCGGGGCGATACCGTCCATGCTCAATGGCCCTTCCGTATTCGGTAGCCAAATGAAGTGACTTGTGCTTTCTGGCTACTGTCCTAAGAGCCTGTGTTCCGGTCAAAGCGACGAAGTCACGGACCTGATTCCTTATTTCTTCGTCTCTAATCCCATCAACATAATGTTGAACTATGTGAGGACGCATATCAACAGTGGGAGATGAGGAGCTTTTGGACAATGAGATCGCAATCTTGCCAGTCCGCCCATGATACTGTGCTGGAGATTCATATTGATCCTGTTGAAGCTGCATAATCTGTAGAGAAGGAATCTGGCGGAGACTCTCAACAGCTAGTTGGAGTTCTTTATTGAACCATACAGGATTCGTACCGAAGTTCTTACTGTACTGTAAGTCCTTCCATTGCTGAATTACGCGTTCGTACGCTTGATCTGTCTTCGGGTTACGCGAGAGTAGTTGTCTCTGCTCCCATGAAAGCACAAGCTTCTCGCCCTCGATCATCGTATTGATACCAAAAAGTGATCGATAATTGGTTAGTCCAGCTGAATCGCCGACATGGAAGGAAGGGTATGCCAATATCCGGGTTTTCAAACTTGTATCGTGTAGACCCTGGACGAAGGCGCTAGCTACCTTGTCGAGAAGGATGAAATTGGCTTCGGTAAAGTCCTGGGAATTAGAGTGAGTAATATCACGGCCATGCAAACGACGTAGGAGTCGTTTAGTGTTGTTGTAGTAACTGGTAAGTGACTGATTTGAGGATTGCTTGAGTGAAATGAGATCATCTTCATGTGGTGGTACGATCTTCGCGCTTGATGATGGCTGCGGCACCTGAGATTCCTTGGGAGATTGCTTTGAGTCAGTATCGACCCGAGAACTGTTGTCCAGAAAGGGTTCTGGATCTTCGGGTGCGTCTTCATCTGGCTCTCGCTCCTCCTGGTCGGCCCCGTCCTCCCATTTCTTTCTAGCAGCTAGTAGACTTTCTCTTAGGATTTTGTCTGGCTTTTCGCAGAGCTTGATGATTGGAACACGTGTTTTGGTGAGCAACCGCGCACCAAAGCCAGCGGCAAGAAGGGCTCCTTCGATGAGGCGAGGAATGGGCGAATCGGAAGAATCAGGCGACAGCCCTGACATAGGTGACAAAAGACCAAGGTCCATATCAGCAGCTTTCGTCGCAAATCCCGAGGCCAGACTTCCAAAACACTTTAACTCCACGGTCTCGGACCGAAATTCGTACGTAGCACCATTCTTCTCGCGCTCATAGCAGGAAACGACATCCCGACATATGGATTCAACGCGCATTCGAAAATTTTCCTTTTCGGCAATCTCGTCCGGGCCGATTTCGGCGCCGCTGATAATCTGATGACACAATTGATCAAGAAACGCGGACTGATTAGCGAGCTGCTCGGGAGTCAGGCTTGGCTGCCGGTGACCTGCTGGAGTATACAAGGCATGATATTGCTGTTGGTTCGGATTGCGACCGCCACGCGGGGGGAAGGCGTCTGCTGATACGACATTGACACCCCTGAAAATGCCATCAACGTTGGAGTGTTGTTGGTGTCTCCAATCCGACTGGTGAGCAGAAGACGTAGAGGATTGGCCATAACCTCGCCGCGATTGTTCATGGGCATGGCTGCCATGGGGTCGATTTTGAAAGGTGGCTGGATACACCGATGTGTGTGATGAGGAATTTTGCTGCTGGCTATGGTGAGGAGAGTATGGGTTGCTGTGGTTCTGAGGGGGTGTATATTGGCGTGAAAATGAATGATCAGGCCCTCTCGAATCTATGGGAATTTGGAATTCGGCATTCATCCGGCGACGCTCAGCCTGGTTAGGGCGCTTCTTCCCACCTTTGGGTGCTGGCCGGGCAGTGCTGGGATATGTTTCATCACTCGGCCCTGCCTCAGTCGGGAGAAGAGGCAAGGTTGAGGATTCTAGCTCCGACACGGCTTCGGGGCCAGAGTTGGTGAGAATGAGGTTGCGAAGACGGTCCTCAAGCGGCCCGCCAGCAGACTGCGCAGGCTGCATGATATCGTGTACTTAACAATGAATGAATAACACCGGTATTAAAACAGCGAGCATCTATAATTATTAAGGTCAAAGGCAAAGGCAAAGATATAAGCTGCTGGAGGGCGGGAACATGTTGAGTGACATGAAATGGACGACAATGTGAAGTTGACAGGGGTTCATATGTGATTTATTGTTAACCGCTGGCCAGGTTCTGGTAGTTCTTTGTGGGATCTAGGAGACCAGGATAGGTTCTACCAAGGCAAACTTCTCTGCATCCGCAACGACCAACAATTAGCTCAGAAGAAGTGAATAGTGAATGAGTGTTGGTACCCGCAAAGATGAGGCTCAAACTTGTGTTAAGACACAAGACAGTCTAACCACCTGATTGGCTGAAAGGTAGACAAGAAATGGAGAAGATTCCCACCGTCGTGGTGCTTTGCGGGGGTGTGGATACTTCAGTGCGCAGCCAACCAAAGACAAATCACAAAGAGGTGAGAGATACAGGAAGGATACCTTAAATAGCGATTTGGGAGAAGCTACAGAGCTCTGTACGAAGTAGCAACTATAGAGCATATCAGGGGGCTTTTTGGGAGCTAGTACAATGATATAGCTAGGTACCTGGAGGTATAGGAGAGAATAGGTAATTAAATACTTAGATAGCATGTACTATAAGAGCCTATATGGCAGTTTACTCATCACAGTAGGTACCTAAATTTGCAGTACTCTGACTCTCATCTCTGTGCTGTAGTGCAATTCCCTTACGCCCAATGACGTTAAGTCCCCACTGCGCTGGCTACTACCCCGGCAGATTACGGCTGGCTTCTGGGCTTGGCTTACAGTGCTACCTACTTTTCAATTGCTGTCTTTGTCATGCCTGTAGGCTGCAGTCACCCGCTGGTTCACTCTCAACCGCGCCGCATTCGAAAGCCTCAACGAACCTTCGTTCATTCATCCACCCACTATTCACATCGTCTCCCTCCCTTTCCCCCCCGACCTTCTATTCCTGCGTCTTCCTAGAACGCAAATATAGATCTATTGGAACACAACATTATCCCAGGCTTAATTTGGCTCACCGTTAGGTTCAGCACCAAGAACGCGACTATCGCAACGTTGCCGACTACGAGAACGTCGGATACTCTAGTTTGTCGCACATACCACTGGTTTATCTGCAACCTGTTACGATCTGCTCCGATGCTCGCTTGTGCCTCATAGAATTCCTGGAATCGTGGCACAGTTGCCCTCTCGAACTAACAGCGCGCGCCGTCGCTGGAAATACCCGCGGCTAGTACATCTCAATCTTTAGGCATCATGAGTGCCTCTCCGTCGGGTGGCCCTAATGGCCAAAAGCCCACGCCGCCTACCGGCGCACCACCTTTGCGCCGCCCGCGCAATACTGCCAACCCTATGGTAGCTCGGAAAAGGCCTACGCCTCGACCACTCCCCCCCAAAGGTGCTGTAATACCCAAAGACGTCGGCGCCTCCAAAATAGCTGGGAATTCCAAACAACTTCCTCAATCTAATAAGCTAGCCCTGCGTTTCGACGACCAGCGCACTAAGAATGGCGGGTGGTCGAGGCCTTTGCCCGAAGGCGGTCACGAGTATCCGCTGTTCGTTACCAAAAAGGCATTGAAGGAAGGCCTCCGTTTCCATGTTATGCGGCTTACACAGAATCGAGGTGCCAAGCAAGCTACAATTAACCCCGCTGACCAAGAACATTTTCCTCGTCCGGTGACCCTGCAACGGCGCGACCCAAGACAACCACCCCCGGGCCACAAAGCAAAAGAGGAGGAGGAGGAGCCTGCCGAGCAGCCTACGGTAAATTCCGAAGAGGCCGAACGGCAGGCTCAGCTCAAAGCCCAGCGGGAGGCCCAGCGTGCATTAGATGATGCTCAAAAAGCTCCAGTCCTCAAGGACGCCGAGAAGAAACGACAACAACAAAAGAATAAGGACGAGAAGAAGACGGAGACACAGATCCATTATCAAGCACGCACGGAGAAACAGAAGAAGGAATCAGAAATCAGATACGAAGAAGCTTTGCCGTGGCACTTGGAAGATGCTGATGGGAAGCAAATCTGGGTTGGACAGTACGAAGCGCCCTTGTCTAATCTTAAGGTCGCTTTAGTTCCCTACCCAGAGACTGGGGGCTACCGTATGCTACCGCTAGAGAAGTGGTACAAGTTCACGCCAAAGAGAGGGGCCTTCCAGCACCTGACTATCGAAGAAGCCGAGAAACTAATGGGCAAAAAGGCGGCTCCTACACGTTGGGCTATAAGAGACTCTGACCGAAATAGAGCCGCTAGTGCCCGAGAAGAATCACGAAGGATCATGTACGGCCCGGCAGCAGTCAAGCAAGAGAGCTCTACCTTTCAACAGGCTTCCCGGCGCGAAAAGATGGAGCACGATGATATCGACATGTCTGGTGACGAATTTCAAGACGACGATGAGACGGCCGGTTTCGAGCCCGAAAGAGACGAGGATACCAAGGATTCCAAAGACAGGGTGCGTCGTGAGCAGCTTGGCGCCAATCTATTTGGGGATGCAGACGAGAAGCAGGTTGAAAAAGAGGAAGCTGAACTCCAGAAAGAGGAGGAAGTGCGGAAGTTATTTGGTAAAGGCCTCAAAAAGGCGTTGCGCAAACGTGACAAGCAGTTCCAGTACGACAGCGACTCTTCCGGCCGAGATCCCTTTGCATCGTCTTCGGTAAGCTACACTTCACATTATCTCTTGATATTTGAAACTAATCTCAATATGATTAGAGTGAATCAGGCTCTGATTCCGAGAAGGAAGATGAGGAGAACAAAGCAGACAAAGATAAGAACGGTGCTGGTTCATCCTCCAAGGGACCAGGTACACCGCAGGGCAAGAAAGCCGCCGCCGATGCCGCTAAGAAAGGCAAATCTCTTAAACGACCGGGTTCCCCGCTCGGCTCGGATTCGAGTGGCACTGAGTCAACTCGGAATAAGAAGAAGAAAAAACTTGGCGGGGTTTCGCTTACTGGCAGCCGTAGTGCCACTCCTCTTCCTACGCGGGGAGCCGGATCTAATAGCGATGGCGAGGCCACGGCTGGCGAGATGTCGGACGGGGCGGGAGGCAAGGTTAAGCGACGCCCACATCTGGGCACCGGTGCTAGGGGCACGCCTACGGGATCTCGGGCTGGTAGTCCTCGGGCATCTTCCCCCAATGCCTCTCAGGAGCCCCTGAAACCCATCACACCTCAGGAGATTCTGGACGCATTACCACCTCTCCCTAATGGTATTACCATCGTTGGACTTCTTAGGGTGTTCGACAACCGTGTTGATAGGGAGGGTCACCTCACCAGGAAGGAATGGCTGCAGTTGGTCAAAGAGAACACGGTTTTCGATCAAAAAGACAAATTGCTGCGACGTAAACCTTAAGAGAAGCAGGCCTATTATATAGCTCTCGAAAAGGAGTTTCAATACTGAGCCGCCTTATTTCCTTAGGCGGACAACTGGAATGGGTCCGAACAATGGGAGGAAGTTTGTGTCTTTATGCGTATGAGAAGTCGAGCGCTGCAGCCATTTCAGATATCCTTGCGCGAGGGCCACGTACATCATAAGCCTCCGTTATCGCAAGTCTTATCAGTGGCTGCTATATTGTTTCCCGGATAGATGGCCGACTACGGAAATGGGTTTTGAGGCCGTGGAGCTGCAAAATCGGCTTGATTCCGTCGAAGGAGGTGGGCAGCACCGCTGAGCCTCATAGATTATACATAATACACCGTAATTGCAAGATAGTAACAAAAGCGTCGAAGCAAGTGTTCAAAACCATTGGTTATTAAAGCAGCCATGAAAAGGGTATAATTGTGCTATATGTAAACCATCTTAACGCCAGCTATAAGTCGACTAGTCCATCTGCCACGAGTAATCCAGATCTTTGTTCCTCTCGCGCCTGTTGATAGCCTTGAATCTTTCAGCCTCGAAACCATTACTCCGATCCACGCCATCCCATCGATACCCCGGTGGGATCTGGTAACGATTCGGCGCCCACGCGCCCTTGTAGATTGGCCGGCCCTTCACCCTCCTCCCTGCTATCCCTCCCCCTCCCCCATCCTTGGGCTTCACGAACGCGGCCATGGTGTCGCCCCAGCGTACCTGGGCCTTCATGTCGGCATTCATCTCTTCGTCGTCGGCGTGCCGCGCAACACCCATGACCTTGGCGTCGTCTAGCGCCTCGCGCCGTTTCCTCTCCTCTTCTACCTGCACGTCGCCGCGGAGCGCAAGCTCGGCCTCTTCCCTCTTACGCGCTGCCTCCTCGGCCTCGCGCCGGAGTTCCGCGCGCTTCATGCTCACGTCCACCCGTCGCCCCGTCGCGTCGCGGTAGATGGTCTCCGCCTCTTTGTGTTTTGACCCGCCGGACCGCTCGTACTCGGCGCGCTCGGCGGCCCGACGACGCGCAAGCTGCGCTGATACCGTCGCGCCCGTTTGTAGGCCTGCGTAGGTCCCGTCTGACATCATCACCGGCGCGTCGTCGCCGTCTGCGTCCCCTGCTGCTGCGGCGCTCTCGGCTGCTGCTGAGGCTAGGATTGCGTCTGCCTCGCGGGCTGTGTCGTCTGTGGGTGTTGTTTTTAAAGAGGAGCTAGCGCCGCCGCCTAGCACTTTCCAGCCGGACTTCTTCGCTTTGCGAAACTCGGCGCTCGTACCCGCTACTGTTGTTGTCATCTCTTCGTCGTCGTCATCGCCGTTGCCCCGGCCCTGCGGGCGCGACCAGCCTGTTTCGTCATCGTCGGCTATTATTAGGCCCTCTGTAGCTTGTTTGCGCTTGCGTTTCTTAGAGGGTTTCGGGTCCGCTGTTAGGTAGTGGGTTGCGAGATAGCTGGAGAGGTCGGAGGGCATTGTGGTTGAGACTGTGTGGGTTGGAGGCGGTGAATGTGTTAAAGTGTATCTTGGAGGCTATGTGGTTTGGTAGGTATGCGCATGTAAACCTCGTGATCTCGATTAAAGAGACTCGTACATCTGAGATCTGAGGAACCGATCTTGATTAGAAACAGAAATGGGGGTATGTTGTTGGATGATGTAGTTGCTTTGGAACTTCTGAGGTCCGATAAGGATTGATAAAAGATCGCTTTTGTTGCATATTTTCTATCTAATCGGATCCAGTCAATGCATATATAATCTTAAGTTCCCAACGAACTTCAACTTGTTGTTTAAAATATTACAAAGGAGTTGAATTCAGCTTAGAAAGATTTATAGTAATATGTAAAGAGTAGAGCCGAGATCATACGACTCCTTGCAAAGCTTGGTATTGAAGTGAGGACCTAACGTCGCCGCGAGGGAGTACGGACGATATTGACTAATCAACGAGCTAAACACTATGATAAACCACGCTGAGGTAACAGCTTGTAGAACTCCATATTCCGAAACCACAGAACGAAACTATGCCCCAATTCCAGAATGCTAACGTGCCTGAAGCCATCAAGGAGTCCTCGATGGTTGGCAAGGGTGATTGTGATAGAACGAATCCAAGAAAAACAACCGAAACAGGCGCGAGTTAAGAACTCTTATTCTTCAATTTCTTGGAGTTCGTGGCGATAAATCTCGAGAGATAATTGATGATGGCTCTGGAGAGCCTGAAAAACATAGTTAGTAGAAGAATAAAGCAGATAGCATGATACATACGTGAACCAACTGCCCATCGAATATACAATATGGCTTTTTTCTTGACACACCACGGCGTTTTCATGGATCAGGCAAACCATGAACAGGTAATCTCTGTCTGTTGGGAGGTCGTTGAACCAATCTACATCCCACGAAAATATACGTCTTCCAAGTGTGGGTTTGCATCGTGTTCGTATGCATCGCCCCTCGATCCGATCTTCTGGTGCCCCCGGGCTCCTGAATATTCCGAACCTGACCTCGTCGTAAGGCATGTTAATCGCGGAAATATTGGCTCTGACAACAAATCTGTCTCGGCTTAGGGCAACGGTCGCCTGCGGGATGATCTCAAGAAAGACCGACTTGTCCGTGCAACGGAATGTTGCTGTTCGATAGGCTGGAACTTCACGGCCTTTCCCTTTCTCTGCCATGTTGGCGCTAATGAATGGTTTGGATCTAGCTGCCGATGATGCTTGCCGAACTGGTGTTCTTTATACGTAGGGCGGCGGCTCGAGGATGTGAGCGATGCCGTATCCTAGTCAACCGAGGAAGAGGAGAGTTCTATACTTATAAAATCAACAATAACTGTGTTGAGCAAGCTTAGACTCGCGAAAATGGCTTCTTTCGGCTGTATTGTACGCCAATAACTAGTGATAATGTGGGCTACAGTCCGTTCTTGATGGTGAATATGATACTCGTTGATGACTTGCTGTTTCCAGGAGTAATAGCAAAGCATTTCCTTAGCTTGCTGTTCGTCTTGAGAATGATGGTCTAGTCTCGTCTTCGATGGGATTACCACTGTATTAGAATGATATGGTTGACAATGACATCCAACAATTTTGGTCTTACTAAAGGAAGTTGATCGAGGATCACACTGGTGTTGGCACCAATAGGTCAGTGTTGCATTACAAGGCAGTTAGGCCTTAAAAGTTTTCTGTTCTGGGAAGGATCCCGAACACCTTACACCTTGCACCTAATCATATGGAGTGCCCTTTCGTTCACTCAGGAAGTGGGATAGGGTAAACTTAAACCATTGGAGGAAGGTACATACCGACCAATCTCATTAAATACAATACCGTGAAGGAACTGTGTATAAATTCACATGCTGCAGACATGAAGAAGTTTCCAAATGCATCAATCGTTTTCTTTATCAGCAACAACGTTGATCAAGCAGATTTCTGATACTTGGATTCATATCGTTGTTTATACAACGTAAGCTCAAGATATCATGAATATGGTGAGAGACGCTGTGTATCCGTCCCAAGCTATGTCACCTATTGTGTCATGTCAGCTAACAAGATACCTCTAGAAAGCCTAAGACGTAGAGGTAGGTAGATTCAAGTAGATAGATGACTTACATATTACCCACGTTACATCTTTCTATCATACAATCTTGTAATCTTGTCCAGATGGGTTCCTTTACGTTGGATGATAATATGGGCTTGCATGTTTGAACGTGATGGTCTGACTGACTGAGTACTGTTCTTCGATGAAGCTGTATGCCGGCTCGCCATTGGTGGCTCTGTTGGTAACGTGGGAATATTGCTTGTGCGAATCATATGGTGGGCGAAGCCGGACCATTGTACGAGGGAGAACCGCTATATAACGGACGAGTCAGGCATTTAAAATAACCACACGTATAAATTTATAAGACACATTGGCATAAAAATACCTGGACGTGCGTAGCGATAGCGTTTTAAATATCGAAAAATAATAAGGGCTGTTGGAAGTAAGCCTACGACCAAGCTAATGATGGCCACGATTGCCTCAATAGAGAGAGCTGTCATCATACTGAGCTCGAAGGATAGTGGTTGGGAAGAACACGCAAAGAATAATATAATGGGAAGCGTAACACAATACGAAGTATTGCACAGGAAATATATAATAATATCAGCTATAATCAAAGAGCTTGTAAAATAGGTGCTTGCCCGGACGTTAGGATGTCTATATACCATTTCTCACGCGAAAATAACTACATCTTGTTCCTATTTATTGATGAACATAGGCACTGACAACAAGACCCACAGCCCCGAAAGAACCTTGCATGCAATTGTTGGCCCAAACAGAGTCTACATCCCTTACTGGGCAGCCAACCAAAAGGAGAATAAGATATGGGGAAGGTCCACTAAGTACCTATGTACCTAATTCGTCGGACTTTGACAAGCTAACCATGCGAGACGATTTCTTCGAGTACACTGCAGAATCAGATAACATCAAACGCTGAGCTACTCACTGTAAATGTTGGCTTATACCACGAAAATACTATTGTTCTATAGCTGTCTATGATCTCAGCAAAAACATCGATCAAGCACAATTCTGATACTTGGATTCCTCATCATTGTTTAGCACAACGTAAGCCCAAGACATCATAAGTAGGTACCTATGTCAAGAGATGCTGTGTATTCTTAGCTATTATACACGCCTTGAGCATGCATTACTAAGTTTCATTTTTGTTTGGTTGCTCAAAGTTCTCTACAAATCTGCAGTATTAGTCTCCTTGCTTCATGTCACCTGAGTAGCGAGTCCTTGTTCTTCATCCACCCTCCCCGGAGTGGGTGCGGATTCCCGTCCGCCGACCGGCGTCGTGTTCGCCTCTGTCCTATGTAGAACAGCCCAAAGTAGGTTCCAGTATTTCGCAAACTCCTTACGCAAAGTCCGCTGCTGCTCCGTAATCTTCCCTAGAACCTGGCGTGCTGCGTCTTCAGCCAGCTTCTTTTTCGCCACTGTTCCGTACAGAATCCACCAAACTATGTTCCAGTAATATGTTATGGCCTGCTCAGGTAAAGCCCACAGCGGCCCCGTAATCTTCCCGAGAACCTGACGTACTGCGGTCTCGTCTATAACCCAGAGGCACAAGAGTACAAAGAAAATTGTGACGGCCAATGTGACGATCTCGGCAATCGCTTCAATATATTAGCGGATCCGAAGTCTTCAGGTACAAAAACAGGTACTCTATTCGAAAAATGTGGAACAGAAAGAAGAGCTTACCGAACCATTTTCCCACGTAACTGGTAGTGTACGCAGGGCTTGCCTTTTGTTCATCATTATCACTTCCTCCTACATCGAATTGCACCTGGTTCTTCAATAGAGCGTCGAGAGGCAGGGCGAACAGGGCTGTTACGAAGGCGAGTGGCGCGAATACCACAGTAATAACTGTAAAACCGATAACAGCTGCACTGACGATTAAGCCGGCACGAGCGGCAAGTAAACTCGCTTCCGCGTCCCGAATGCTAGCATGTGTTCGTTTCAGATTGAGTTGATCCTGAATTCTTTTCTCGGCTCTTTCTGCGTCGTTGTCAATCTTGTTTGCCCGTCTCTGATACCTATTAATGTCGTTCCTTGAACTTTTTACATTCTCCCACTCTTCCGCCATAATATTAATTTCTTCCTCTGTGAAACTTCCTTGGCTACTATCTTGGGTGGGAGTTGGGTCGCCAATTTGAGTTGAGTCCCCTCGGTCTAAGAATGGGAGTGACTCGGGGTTGTGATACTCGAAACCGCTAATCAGTTTGTCTAGAATGTCTAGTTGTTGGCTGAGAATTCCCTGAATCATAGCTAGTTCTTCCCGAATGTCAACAATTCTAAACATATAGTCATGCTCCTTTTCAAGATCAGGGCGTGATGCTGTTTTTATGTCTGTATAGATCTGAACATCTTCGAGAACTTGAACTACACCAGCCTCAAAGAAGTCGAGAGGCGAGGTAAACTTCTCGCTTGGCTTATCAAATCCCGCAATGTGCCTGGCTATGATAAGTCCTGTACTAATACCGGCGGAGAGATAGCTTGGAGAAAAGACCCGGAGCCTTCCAAAATTTTCTGGATCCTTCTCTGGATATGCGGATATGATATTACGACCAATCATCCAAATCCATAGTTGGGGCACAGTTAAAATTGGCCCATCCTTGGGTTCCTTTTGATTCCTGTTCCACTCTCTGGAAACCACCTGGCTTTTATTACGACTGGCTAGAACATGGGCGGAGAGGCTGGGGTAATAGGTCTCGTCAAGTGTGCGCTCGTGGTGTATGAACTCTGCAGAAACTCCATCGGTAACTTCCAGCTTCAGCTTATCTGTCTCTATTCGCGTATTCTTATGCCACTCTTCGCTCCGGAGAACGATACAGGGAAACTAGAATGGCTAATCAGTATGGCGTATCCATCTAATGGGTAAAGTTACGTACCACGATGGTAGCTGAGATTGGTCTGCTTGATGGTAAGCCCGACTGAAAGTGCAAGCTGCACGAAGGTTCTAGATGAACAAAATCGGGATTTCCAGGGGAGATGAGCCTCGAATTCCAATCAAAAGCAAACGTCAGTGACACACTTGGATCTTGTCCAGAATGTCTCTCGAGCCATCTCATAGCAGCCTGAGGCACGTTAGGCGTGACCTTTTTATATTTTATGAAAACCTACATAAGCGAGAATGCCCTAACAATCGTTAGAATATGGTATCGTGGGACTAAGTAGAATCGACATACATTTGTCCAGGGAAGCGCAATCCAACAGTGTTCATTTTTTCTACGTTCCCGTTGTTGAGATTCAAGTTGTTGATACTGTATTTCTGGGCTTCGAAGATTATATTGAAACCCGGATAGTTGGTGCTTATTGTACAGAACCGTGTAAGGCGTTGGGTTGCACGTGAAATACGCTGTCCGTGGTCGTGCAGTTTGTATCTTCTTAAATGCGAAAAGTAGCCTCAGCGACGTATGTTTAGGCCCAACATCGATCGCCTTTCTCCCTCCATTGTCGTCAATGTCGGCATCCGCATTTAATGCGAGCAGATGCTCGACAGCATCTCGATTAAAAGTCATGGTCGCATAGTGTAAAGGAGTCAGTCCCTGCTTGTCCCGAAGGTTTAAGTACTCGCGCTGGGAGTCGTGCGGAGCTTTGGATATAATATATTCCAAAGCATGGCTACTTCGACAATAAAAGATAGCAGATCTTCCTTCGGTATCTATCTGGAAAAGATTCGCATTTTTATGCTCAACCAAGTATTTGATGAGTTGCGTTCCATGAATGGGACTTCGCCATACAGCCCATCGAACAATTCGGTCAAAATCAAGTTTCAAGCCGCACGAGTCGCAGTCCTGGACCAATAATTTAACGGCTTCCGACGCTTGTTTCTCTGTTACATATTGACCATTAGAGGGCTTTAGGGAGGCATAGAATCTGTTCACTTTTGTAAATATTAGATTGCGTAATTCATTTTAGACTCTTTGTTTAATGGAAACCTACAAATTTTATGTCTCACTAGCTGTTCAGCCTTAATCTCGTCCTGATTCTGAGGCAATGTTCGTGGGATGTCCTCCAGGGCATTGTGGGACAGGTTACGTTTAAGAAGATCAAATCTAGATAAAGATGGAAAAGAATCAGACGCAGCATTCACCGGCGCCATCATTTCCTCTCCGTCTGCTAGTCAAAGTCTAAGGGCTGTATGTCTGATTGAAAATGTATTACCGATTGATCGAGACGTGAACTGTTAGAAGAAGTGTGATTTTTTGATGCAGGGATGAGAAAAAGGTATTGTCCAATTTGGTGAGGGGAATCTATCTCGCTGAATCTGAAGCAGCGGGGCAAGAACAAGCCACAACGTTACAATATTGCTGATACGTATGACTACGCGCTTAAGTAATCAATTGGCTGCTTGTGGCCGGAGGTTTTCTGCTTACGATGTAAGATAACAGAAAATCTAAGGTTAATATTGGAAACTATAGGGTTTCTAGGGGGAAGGAGATAAAGGGGAAGGCGAATACAATTAAATTTACTTCGTTATGATAATTATATACCGTGTCGATTTATCTTAGTTTATGAAGTCGCGTCCTCTCGAGGCAGTTAGCGTTTATATTTGACTTCTACGGTAAGTCTGATAGGACTTACTAGCAAGATATACAGCTAAATACAAGAGGCTATTTGTCCACGATTAGTTTGTATAACACACGCTCGGAGTTCTATAAGAATGTCAGGAGACATCTCCCCCCTTCCTTTACCAGGCCTGCGAGTAGTAGGATATGGTATCGGCCTGTAAGGAATATGAAACGAGCACCGCGTCGTTCCGCCAATTTGGTTTTCACTCAAATATTTGAACTTGACCGTCCCACACACCTTGGAATCTATGGCAAAGACTGCAAATCTTTTATCTTTTTTTTCTAACTACAGCTGATAATTCTTAAAAATGACAGGCCCAAAACTCAGAAATTTGAAACACGAAACAGCAATGACCGAACCCAACGAAGCCTGTAAGACATGCCTACCCCCCACCAATGATGCGGGAAGTCTTGGCCTAAGCCCTGAACTTAACAGACGTACGCTTCGCAACAGGGTCGCAAGTACCGTCATTAGGGTCGGAACTGAAGGGTAGAATTGTCAGTCAATGCAAATACGGCCCAATCATTCCGAGAAAGATGAGGCATAACTTACGTGAAGGTCCAATCAGCAGTTGTGGTTGAGCCGCCCTGGCCACAGCCGTTGATCTCGTTCTTGAATCTCAAGACGCAGTCCCCTTGAGCAAGGTTCAGGCGGCCTTGGCCGCCCCAGTTGACTTGGAAGTCGGCCTTCTTGTTGCCCGAGAGTTGAACGCAATCCGCCTTTGTTTGACCAGGTCCGAAGTCATCCATTGTGAAGCCATTGTGCTTGCTTGGGTCACACAGCTCGTCGATGGCTTGCTCGGCGAGACCTTTTTCAGCTCCCCAACCGGTGCCGCTTGTGTAGCATCCTGCATAGACACCGTTGAGTGCGGCGGCACTAACAATGAAGAACAAGGTGGAGAACTGCATTTTGAAAGATGAATATGTTTTTCGATGGTGTTGCGAAGTAGTGGTGTGTCGTGGTGCTCAGCTTTGTGTCACTGGATGGGTTGTTTGGCTGCTTGATGATGTCGAGAGTTGAAAGCAACGAGATACTGGGCTTCTGGTCCCGTTTTATAGATATCTTACTCTCATATGAACACTGAATGACTTGTTTCGCGTGGAGAATCTGTCAGCAACCCTGTGAACCTCATCGTCGATCTTGGTGATTCAGGATCGAGTTCATCTGTAAATAGTAGTAGCTGCCTATGCCACGGGGCTGGCTGGTGATCGTCGTGAACTCATAATCGTTTGATGAGAGGCTTTTCGTAAGCCCTACTGTGAGGAATCTTGGCCTTGATACGAACGACTATCTTTGAGAATTACGTAGATAGTATTTGATCTTCGACCTCGTAGCATAATCGTGGGTCCAAAATGCGGCACGTATAACGTGGGTATCGTCACGGATTCCAAGTGCACATGATCGAAAGTCCCAGATGGAATCGACGATAACACAGCCTCATAATTAGATGTATTGTTCACTGTGCACTGACAAATGTATCGGCTATCTTTAGATGATGTTGAAAAACTTATATATGTTGAGGAGTAGACGATTGTAGATCACGGTCTTACGGATGGAGTTGCTAATTCTTGGCTGAACTTTATGACAGTAGGGCGGATCGCAACCCCGGAAATTAACAGCCCTACAGGAATTGCATTGGCAGCTCAATCCTATGCACCGTTAAGGCAACCATTTTACACTAACATAGTAACCCCTGTAACCCCAATACCGATCCCCAGGCTTGGGTCGCTCCCTCTAAGCCTCATGACGATCTCAGTCAAAAAGAGTATAGATGTCACCGATCGGTATAGGCTTATTAATAGGTAGCGCATGCTTCCCATCCTGCGAAATTTTCTAGTATTTAAATAATGTCTTAACCTTGGCATGACGTAGGTCTAGAAGCGTTGCCATTACCGCGCCGCCTGGAGACATTGGACTATTTTCAGTGTAGTACTAACCCCTTACAGATCACGCCTCCTTGGGTTATAGACTGCTTAATGATATTTACGCGAAGTTTCTACTAAATCCTGCGGTAATTCGAAAGCTAAAGTGGTAGCTAGCCATATCAATTGCGTTGCATAACAAGATTGGCACAACTTGGTATTTGCAGTGAATCACTCACGAGTCTCACATCAACTTGCCTCGTCTTGTCGCGACCGACCAAGTTCAAAATTATAGGACATTCATTGCATCTAAATAATCAGTTAACTCACTAGCAGCTTCCTGCATCGTAAACGAGGAAGCTTCAGCGAAGAAACGAATGATCAGCGCGTGTAGAAAGTTCGAAGCAAGTAAAAAGACATAAGAAAGCTGCTATTTTATCCAGCTGTAGTCTCTCTCACATTTTGAGGCATTACTGTAAGGCGTTCTTTGAAGGCTCACTTGTTTGGTAAATTGAATTTGTGAATTAACAAGAGCAGAAACAAGGAAAGACGCATCTAAGATACAGGAAACACAAGAACAAAACGATTGAAATCGCCATAGAACAGCTAGACTCAAACAAAAAAAAACTCCTCTCATAACATGCTATGGAGGCTCAAGCCACCATACTCCAGATCATACAATCTGTTTAACATTCGTTGCTACCACCTTCGGGCCCGCAGTCGATAGACTTGTCAGAGTTGATCTTTAGCCTCCAGGATTGCTCGTAATCGTGCTTCTTCTCTTCGGGCGCAACGCCAACATAGTGAGTAATAGCCGCGACATAGTTTCCATACTCCTCATTGTATGCATCAATGTCTTCCTTCGTCCAGCCCCTGTCCTCGGTATAACTTGCGGGGTCAGCGGCAACCATAACACAACGATCGATCACCAGCCCTTGCTCCTTAACGTCCTTAACGTCTTCGAGTAAGTCTTCGAAAGCTTCAGTGACTTCTGGAGTCTTGGCACTGTCTGCGTAGGTGTGGGACAAAGTTCGATCGAACTCGCCTGAGGTGCCCTCGGACCAGTGGCCGGTGACTGCAACGCCGAAGCAGGTAGCCAACCCAGTAGTCGCAATCGTGTCATCGCCTGTTCCGACGTCATACTCGCCGATGGCGACGGGCTTGTCCGTGCGTGCATAGAGTTCTCGTCGTGCCCTGATATGCCCCAAGCATTCGTCCGCTCTCTTCCGCAGTACTTCCGCCTTGGTGAGTCCCTGAATAGCGTTTGCTTCTTCACGGGCTACGACTTCGGCAGCAGCGCGACTAGAAGACTCCTTATTAGTATACCTCAGACACGGAAAATTGGGGGTGATAACTGAATGGGGGCATACCGTGGAAGCTGAATAGTATTCCCTAGCGCAGATGTAGCGAGCAAAGCTCCCACAACAAAGGAAGAGAAACTTTTGGCGAAATACATATTGGTGACTAGATGGTATAAACTCGAAGGAAAGATATGATGTATGATGCGTTGAGTTGGTGGGTACGGTGTTTGACTTGTAGTTGCTGCTGAACGGACAAGTTGGAAAGAAGGGGGTTAAAGCTTGAGATTTATACTTTTTACTCAGAAATGGCTTTACGGTGAGGTCTTTACGATTGCTGCGCCGCGTCTCGTATGATTGTTCCATGAATGATGCCGAGATGAACAGCAACTGAAAGACTATCTCCGTCATCCTCGCCTAGGACAGACATTCATTCTCCCAAGTTTGAGAGTCGTTTCTAATTACGGAAAGGAGGATTGATCAACAAACCACTTTCCGAAGATGAATTATGAAAACCGTTAGTGATGTGTATGCCTAGCGAAAATGGAAACAAGGAGGGCATCATCATTCAAGATGCTGTCACTTTCTCGATATTAGTAATAGTATGCTGCTACTACACATATCGTATAGATCAGCACTGATGAGGCTTGAGTCTCGCTCAGCCTTCCGTCCTGCTCTGAGACTCAGTGAGCTGGGGACATAGTCGTATCAACGAAAGAGCTGAGCCAGGACGCTTTGTCATTCAGTACCGACATCGTTAATTATTTAATTGTGTATGACTTGTAAAGACTACAATGAGAAATCATTGATTCTCTAGCACTACAAAAAGCTCTACAATATGTTGTCGAACTAGTCTATCAATCATTATTCTTGGTTGATTTCTTTACACTTTCGGGGTGTATATTATTGGCTTTGTGAACTGCAAAATTTATACTTGATTTAGTAGACTGTTTTAGCGCTGGGAATTGCATCCACCCAGGCAGCGTGCTTGGCGTAGGTAGAAATCGTAAGCACCACTAGTTATTTACAGCTAGCAGGACCTTCTGTGGCCCTTCTATAATAAGGTAAGCATACGACAATTCTGGGGGATCTGCACTCGCGTAAGATTGAGACGACTACTATATTTCCTTTCTAAAAGTGAGTTGGTTTATTTGATATCGTGATAGGCTCCAATGATCCTTTGTTCTTGGCTTGTAAGTCTACAGGGACTTATCTTCCATGCTGCTGGGCCACTGGGTTCGAGAGTAGGAGCTAGGCTCATACTGTAGGATTTGGGTTTGTTTACGCACAGCCGGACTCTGACGTCATTGTCAAGGATAAGGAAAAACGCTGGCATTCTTCGCGTCATTTGGAAATTTAGGAGTATACGAACAATTGAAAGTTCTTCCATCAGTAACTCTTAAACTACGGTGATTTAGACTTCACTCCCGGTAGACGCCATTTGACCCGACGCGACGCAACCATCTTTCGAACAGCTTCCCTACCTCCGCCATGGCTTCACAACAACACATGCAAATCATAAACCCAGCACACAAGGGGTCTGGGTCGTTCACCTTGTTTCCTCTTCTTCCCACAGAATTGAGACTCGAAATATGGCAGCTCTCGCTGCATCGCTCCCGCCTCATCACTGTTGAACTCTCCCCTCACAGGGGCAGTCCTAGAGTCCCAGGCGAGCATTCGACGCGCAGAACACCAAACGGACGGGACGGGATCTTTAGTGTTAAGGAATACTCTATTACCGTTCATGGGTCACAGCTACTTAGCAAACTCTTGCGAGTCAGCAGCGAAGCAAGACAAGCAGCTCTCCAGTTTTACCGAATACAGATACCATGCTGTTTTGAGTTGGATGAAAAGCAAGGATTTGGCATGTTGCCCTTCAATCCCGAATATGACATTTTGCATATTAAGATCGTTATGAGGGGCGTTATCTTCATGAACTTCCTGCATGACCTTCGTGTCCATGACCCGCAAGGTGTCGGGCTCCTCAACCTGGCCTTATTTCACGGCGATATCACCAGCTTGATGATAGTCGACCTCTTCAAGCTGGGGGTTGTCACGCGAACCGCTTTCACGGATACAATAGCAAACCTACGGGAGGTATACTTCCTCTGTCTAGAGAAAGCGGGACGCGTCCACCTTGGCCCTCGAGGTGGGATTCATACCGTGCACGGATTCGAAATCCATCGTTCTCGTCCAATCATGTCCACGATCCCAACGTTCGATCGTCTGAAACGGGATCCCCGTGACGGCATGACTAGAGATCTTAGCAGGGTTTTCGTGGGCACGTACGATCCCCGACTAATGATCTGGCACTGGAATTACCTTATCAAGAAGTGGCAGATAAATTATCTCCATAGGAGTCCGGAGTATCGTTTCCTTGTTGCCAGTGGCTGGGGAAATGGCAGAATGGCCAAGAAGATGAAAAAGATTTCTGACCGAGATACTGCCGCCGAATGGCTACAAGATGAAGATCAAGGCTGGGAACAGGGCCAACAACGGCATGCTGCTGGGATTTTGAGAAGAGGGGGAAAAGTGCCGGTAGAGAGCCCTGAAGAACTTGAGCATGTTCCTAGACCTGCGATTGGCTTCTGGTTGTTTCCTATAGAGGCTATAGGACCACACCCAGGACCAGAGTCACTCATAAACCCAGGAGAGTTTACCTACGGGTGGGAGCCCAAGAGGGTGGTGGATATGCGAGAGCACTGGCCCGAATTGTGTTTGACAAGCATGCCATGATTAAAACTGGATTATGACTTAGGTTGATTGCTATGTAATATATTAGCGTTGTCTTGTATTTGATGCCCCTAATGAGCGTAAGTTTACTACAGCCGTCGGGGGTAGTGTAAAATGGGCTACTTGACTAGGGCTTGGAAGGGCAATCGATATTATAATAATCCACTAGGTCGATATAGAGGCCGTATGGGGATTTCATAATCAGTTTTTCCTGGATGTGGTCTGAGGAAGATGTAAATCTACCAGAGCCGTGAGCTTGTACCTATACTACGACATTCATTTCCCTAAGGTGGTGTAACAAGGGCTAGGTATCTAGGGCTTGGAAGGGGTCTTCTATATTGCAATGATCTTCTTGGGCATCAAGGAGGCCAGACAGGTCTATATTTCTCTTTAGGCCTTCGCGACGAACCTAGGTCTATATACACGAATAGCCTCGCGCTTACTTGCCTTGATAATTCAGGTCCGTTTCGCAGTATCAAGCAAACACGGGTAGCCGAATATTTCAAACACCGACTAGCAGATTGGTTACACGATGTTGCCGACCGAGCTCTGGTAGACGGGTAATTACATTTACCTGTGGCTAGTCCGTGTGACAGGTAGTGTGGTATAACTCTCTAATTGGTGTCTCGCTCAGTCCTTGGCGCTGGTACGTTCACCCCATATATGAGTGTGGGTGCTACGCGCCACATCAAGTCGATATTGAACCCGAACTATGACGAGCTCGGTCAAAGCGACGGCCAGCCCATAGGAGCGGGCTCTCAAAAAAGGTTCAGGGTAAAGGTGTCCGTCGAATCCATTTCAACAGTTCAGGGGTATTCGGTGACGTTGCAAAGACGGCGGGAACTTCAATTAATAGGGGTGGTTTAAGTCATCAATCTCAACGTCCCAAGCTCTTTCCGTAAAGCTGTGTTCCCTTGGATCCCAACATGATTCCATCTTCGTGTTAGTTAGTCACCAACATATGCACAGTAAAATAAGATTCATATGCCATACCATGAATTCGTTCAACGAGCCGTACTAGAACTGCAAGAGTATTTTATGACCGGTCTCGCATGAAGTCTCTGCGGAACGTATCCACTCACTCGTATAGTCTAGTGTCAGAAGTAATAATTGGTAATCCCGTTAGATTATCTAGAAGTTTAAGTTATAACATTATACACTGCAGGGCAAAGCCCAATATACACTTTTGCTGCATTGTGGATCAGTTGTACCCCGGCCGCCTCGTTTTGATACCAAGCAGCAAAGATATCGTACATGTCTAGCTGCTCATGTATTATATAAATGACATTGTGGTCCCAGTCATTTGGGTTTATATGGCCTGCGTGGATAGTGAAAGCATATTGTGAAACCCCTAATAACCCTGTTGATTGTTCAAGGTAGGAGTTATAGGGCCTTGAGATGAAAAAGAAACACACACTGGAATATGGATTGAATGAATTTGGATTTTCCAAGCGAATATAGATGAACTTACTTAAAAATACTGGCAAGGTTAATCGAGGTTACGAACAGAGGCGAGAGAAGGCCCTTACGTGTTGCTCGGGGTCTGTTATTAGTCCCATCACATTGTTTGGCGATGCTCTTAACTAGGCATGCAACAGCATATAGGACGAATGAAAATCTTGAATTGATATATTACTGTAAAATTTTATATAAGAGTTGCTTCACTTTTACTAAGTTATGCTGCAGTATTCTACAAGGATATTCTCTAATAATTTACCACGAGGCTCATATCAATCACATCAGCAAGACCGTGAGATCAGATTCGACAATACCATCGCACCGGAACTGTTTCTTTATCTGCAGCAATTACCAACTTATTATTATATGTATGAGAGGTCGATGGCCACCATCGCCCATGTCTAATTCATTATATCAGGTCATACCCAAATCAATCTTTTCTATAGGAAGGGCTTCATATCATGCTATTCGATAACCATTCATGAATTTCGATAAGTATGACCTCGTAAGCGTATGTAAATTATTCCAAGAGTCCACACGGCGTCCAGCAGGGCTAGGCCAGTGAAGAACCACCCTATGCCCAGTTTGCTCATTAAACTATCGATAATGGCGGCGGAAATTGCAGAACCTATGTTCCGTAATAAGCCTGCGAGCGCCACCAGAGAGGCAGTGGCTCCAGGTTGGCATTCTGTTTGGTATGCGGTGCTGGTGACCATGACAAGACCGGTTCCAACTGCGGCTATAGCACTAGCAGCTAAGCCAGCCACAGGATGGTATCTCTTATAGACGAACCACCCAAACATGGCCTTGCCAGCGGCGCCAATGAGATAGCCCCAGATCTGCATGTCGATGCGCTTTTCCGGTGGAGGGACCTTCCCGTCATGCTGAGCCTTAAAGCGACGGTACATCAGGTCTGATAGTCGGCCGACTAATAGCGATGAAATAAGGAGAAATACGGCGGGTGCTAGGTATGCGTATCCTGTCTCGCTTCCACTCCATCCGTACAGACCTTGCCAGACGCGGGGGAAAGAGATGTATACGCAGTATAGGCCGGCGAACTGCAAGCCAGACCCGACGCTAACGATTAGGTTGGGGACAAAGGTGAGCAAAGCGAACAGCCTCTTCGGAGTCAATTTAGGAGGTTTTGGATATGCACCCTCAGGTACAATCCGCTTTTGGCGCAGTCGAGGCTTGACCAGCCATCCCGGAGTGCTAGTGTAATAACTCCCGTTGCCCACTCGGGAGCGGAGTGTTTCTGGGAGAAAGAACACCACAGTGAGATAGACTGGAAAGCAGGCAATGGCTGTTCAAGAGAGTGTCAGTATGCTATTTCGTGCCTTCAGTTATTAGGTATGGCTCTTACACAAGAATCCGAAGATCCATCTCCAGCGGCCGGGAGTGGAGAACTGGCCGCCGATAAGAGGACCCAGCACTGGTCCAAGATTAGGGCCTAATAAGAAGATGCCCATTCTTGAAGCGCGCTTAGAGGGTTCCGTTACATCTGCAACAGTGCCTGCGCCGACGGATGTCACGACAGAGGCACCGAGGGCTTGGAAAATTCTCAGAACGAACAACGCTCCGATGTTAGGGGGAACTGCCGCCAGGATGGTGTTGGCGACAAGGAAGATGAACAGGGTGACCAGGTAGACGCCTTTCCGGCCGACATAGTCACTTGCCGCAGCGCCGAATAGTGGTGTTACGGCAAAAATAGCCTGGTACACGCTGACAGTTGCGTTGATGACTTGGCTAGACGCATGGAATATACTTTCAAAGAGAATGAGGCTAGGAAGGTACACGGCGCCGCAGAGGGGAGCGAAGAAACCAACAAGAGTGGCAATCAGAACAATGAACATCTGACGAGATGCACTATAGGCCGTGTATGGCTCTTTTGGTGGCGGCGGTGCGATTTGTTCGACATCCCGCATCGAACTCACGTCGACTGTCAATTTCTCTTCTGTCTTGAGCTCGCTCGTTTGTGAGGATTGTTCAGTATCGTGGGCAGATGCCACCGCTGGCGTCAGGTGCTCACCCTTCTCAGTCATACTAAGCACGTTCTTGTCGTCTGCCATTTCGATAAAAGTATACACTGGAACAGAACACCACAGTCCAACTTCCAAAAAATGGCCAAAGTTCTCATATAAGTCTAGGCTGTCAGATCAGCACGGCGCCGTAGCTGTAAGCGGGCTTGGCTATGTTCGGCTGACCTTGTAACTTCGACTAAGATAACCGAACTTTGCGATTAGTAAAATAACGCATAAAGTCTTATCAGACTAGCATTAAAGAGGTGAAGATTGACAGTAAGGATCGGTGTTGGCGTCGGTGTCAAGGCTGATGGGATGATATATGAGGCTGCGACTGGTTTGGGACTTGGGTCTTCCACAAAACTACCTCAATTTTGCTCACATGGAGTCTTGGCATAAGAACTCACTACCAACAATTTTAGCCCGCAGATGCTGACGACATGCACAGGCAGCTTAGTTAGGGGGCAAATAAACGGCACACGATTTATTTTAGTGGCCGTCTGACAGGTCTTCATACACGAAGTGCTAATCCAATTGCTGTAATCTAGTCGGAAAATTGTGAAATTGTTAGTAAGACTTCTCTCCTCCGCATAAGTCGGAGAATCACCGGTCTAGAATCTGACACTGTGAACATGTCGTGACTGCATATAGGCTACTAGGTACATCTAGATACTTCATCACATGGGTAGCATAATGGATTTTATTCATATGCATGTACGTTACATACGGCATGTAATTAGCACGTGGGTAAGGCGAAATGCTCTTCTCCGCTTCTTCTCCGCCTGCATATACATTCGCCTGCCAATTAACGAACGTCCGTAAAGTCCTTCTGTGCGACTGCATAGACAATCTATCTGCTACAGCCAACGTAGGTCAACTTCTTTTTATAATTTTGGCTGTTAAGGATGTATGTTCAGCCTGCGTAGGTATGATGGTCTGTATAACTGGCACGTCTCGACTGGGCAGCTTACAGACCCTGACTCCTTCTACTAGAGAATTGCTTGGCCATTCTTAGCTATTCCGCCATGGGGCCTTATGATATAATAGCGTTGGGCCATTGACTCAGCTTTGCCACGGTACTAGCATCATAACAATGGAGTGACATAGTCTATAATCTCTTCTTTAGCTCTACGTGAGCTATTTCAAATACTTCTTCCCCGCGTGCAGTAATCAGGCTTGATTTAGAATCGACGGCGAGGGCTACGAACACCCTTGTTCGTGCTAGTCGTCATCTCGGTGAGCGGTCCCCGGCTTCTATTCAGGTTGTAGCAAGGGATGAGGGAACACAGGCAGGCATGACGTGAGGAATTGCTAACACACTGGGAGGCTTGGAAGGAGAGGTGTGGGAGCTATTACTGAGCAAAAGGATGTTGGTTTCAACGAATACATACATACACTCACTCAGACAATATTATAATAGCCGTGGCGGTTCTCTTCGGGGGTTTGCTATACCTAGGAATTGAGTATATCATCAGTCCCCTAATTTGCGTATTCTTAATATGAAAGAATTGGTCTATTCACAATATACAATCTCGCTATGGTGTCGTCAACTCTCAACTACGGCTCTTCGCCGTTCTATTCTATACTTGGTCTTTACTGCCGCAGCCCTGATGGTCAACTCTTGAATACCGAGGGCAGAGAGGCCGAAACTATTACTTATCACTGGCCCGCAATTTTCGATCAGCTGAACTCTGAGAAGGCCACCTTTACGCCTGTGCCTTCAGGCTTGCCAGTTGAGACAAGTTGTATTGACGTAGTGTCAAACCTCTCGGATACTTCTTTATATCAGAGTTATATCAGACTCCGAGCACGAGAGACATATCGTGAGAACTCCAATTGCTACGTCGGCATCATCAGCCATCGATCTCAAGACAATCAGGAAGGAGCATTTCGGGAATGGATCGAGACTTTGTTTCTCTCGAAGACTACGTTGCAACCTTCACTGGGCCAGGAACTACAAGTCACTCGTCCTGAATACAAATCTGTTGCAGAAAGAATTTGGGAATGGGTGAAGACCTGGTTTGCCCCAAAGACAATAATGCGGGTTCGACTTGATCAACAGTCAAAGACACCGATTCGTGGTAACTGTGAGTTTGTCGCTGAGCAAATCACCACACTATTTGAACGCATGCTCCGCAATACAGCGGAAGCAGACGAGTGGGATTGCTCTGGTCGTGACTACTTCTTCCGCCGTGTACTGGACTTTGTCAATCGGAACGAGACATGTCAGATGGCACTCCCTGCGTTTCCATGCAAATCCCCCAACGACATCAAGGTCGGTGGATCCAGACCCGACATGGCAGAGCGTATCGCATTGGAAACGCTTCGCGATTTTGTCAGGAATGTGAGGAAGTTATATGCACCTGGAGCAGTGGTCCATGTTATCCACGATGGCCATCTCCTTTCTAGTTGCAGTAAGTCATGAAAATAGGTATATGCAACCAATGTTGACTAACGCTTTGAACGTATTGTAGTTGGCGTTGACGACGACGTGGTGTCCGAATATGAGTCAGATCTGCAAGAAATGTACCGATCTATGTTCGACTCTCCGGCAGACCGACAAGCCATTAAATTCTGTAGTCTAAGCGACCTCTTCTTTTCGGAGTCAGACGATATGCAAATTTTCGATCAGTCTCTGATTCTCGACCCTGATCTTCTGAATCATCCCATTCAAACTAAACTGTCTGAGACAGCCGAGCTCGCCCGCAAGCTGGTTATTGCGAGTTGCGGCATCGATCGATCGCACTTTCGGAAGCTTATCCTGGCCCAAGACGCCGCAACGCTTAAGTCATATCGCGGACTATCACATTTTATGCTACAGGACCTGGCGGGGCCAACGTTTGATGGCCAGTCGACCTCGCGAAAGAAAAAGATAGCATCTAGCGTGGCGGCAGAGATGATGGCGCGAAATCAAGCTTACTCGAATCTTCTCGAGCTCCTCTTCCCAAATTACGTTCGCCTATCCATACACGCGCATAATAACCGCGGGCCGAAATTCGGGATTCGCCTTTTCCCTAGGGATAGAGTGCGCGCAATCGATGATATTGAAGGGCGTCACGAGCCGGTCCCTAGATACGACTACCAAATCCCCACACCTTGGCACAACTGCATCGTCAAGATTGAAGGGGATGATATCGCGTACTTAACCAAGGCTTGTGTAGCGCGTCAAGCGGTTGCTGATGGTAGGTATAAAGGCGGGTGGGTTGAAGACGGGGACGAAGGGGGTCATTTTCTCCTTCGTGACGTTGAATTGCCACGTGGGAAAGGCGACGATGCGCAGATCGAAGTGGTCAGTGTGGATGTAGATGTGGAGACGAAAAACATCCTGATACCCCCGAGCCCTTTGTGTCACTATCACGAAGCCGGCCAACTCATCTAACTACGACAACACATGAAGTAACTGATATCTGAAGATAAATATAGACTGACGACTCACGTCAATAGTTGCATGAAAGTACGGAGTATATATGTATATATTGGATACAAATTGAATGGATTCATTATCTAGAAATCTGAATAGCACGGTTTATTGGACTAGACTGGGTAGTATTTCGGCAGATTCCATGTCTAGCCCCAACTTTAGTCCGTAAGCCTAAGCCAAATCTGCATAAAGCGGAGCTTGGCATACTGTAGGTCGCGAGCCCCTGTCTTTCGTCTTTGCCGTTTCTGTTACCTATTACAATTCGAAGTAGCCAAATCTCTTAATGCCCCTCTCCGACAGCATCCTCCTCCCATGGTTTCATTGAATCTTCAATTCCCTTGTCCATATCAAACCATAGATAGAATCCGCCAGCAGCTAAAAAGAGGAACAGGTTCGGGAGCATAGGATAACGCAAATTATGCGTCGCGTCCTGAATCACGGATTGCACCAAGGGGTTGATCCATCCAGTCGCAAGATCAAGTGTGATTTCGAGGCCCGTGAAATGTGCCTCCTTGCCTCTAGGTATCATGGCCGCGTATATGACTCTATTGCAAGCGCGCAGCGCACTTGTGGCCGGATTCAGGACTGCGAGCTCAACCCAAAATTCGGCGGTGTGCTTGAATCCGATGGGCACGTTGTTACTAATGCCCAAAGTCCCCCAAAGGCACCAGACTACGTGGACGGCGAAGAAAAGGTATGCATAGCTTTTTATCTTCCACGTTAGAACTGGATATAGAAACATCCAGGTAAGAGAGCCGAGACTCGCAAGTACGACTCCCAAAAACGAGTATACGGTGTAGAGACGGTCTCCGGTTCCCAACCCGCTGACCTCTCGGAATGCCAGGCCTAGAACCGATTGGAAGTTACTGTTGGCCGTATTCCAAAGGACCCAGCCAATGCAAAGTTTGAAGGGTTCCGGGTACCTGCGAAAGGATTTTAAGAGGCCGAATTCTGCGGCCCAGTTAGCGAACAGGGGTGCTGACATTTATCTCAATAAACATACGATTCTTGAGGGCCAAAAAGGCCAGGTTTCTTGACGGCGCCTTTGGCCCTCGGACAGAGGGTACGAAGAACCACCCAATAGTTCCAAGCACAACTGTTATTGCACCACCAACAGTGATCGCTATAAGGAATGAGCTATAACCATCTCTGGCCCCTGAGCGACTGGTGTTGGCAATAATCACACCAATCAGGAGAGCGACAATGGACCCTAGGTTCCCAGCCACAAGAGAAAGAACACTGGCCTTGGTGCCGATATTGATCTGAGATTTGTGACGCACTTCATTTCCCGATGGCGTAGCAGAAGCAGATTCCGTCGGTGCCCTGTCGAACCAACCAGATTCCCGCATAAACAATGGTATGTAAGATGATTCAATCGTGCCATAGGCGGCAGAGACCGCCGCCTGTGTAAGCCATAGCGATGAATACGTGACAAGATTGCTGTAAGTCTTTTCCGTAAAAGATGCGAATGGCAGTGCAAAGGCTCCGAAGAGAATGATACTGATGATCATGAGGTTTTTCCGATAATCTGGAGAAGACACATCTGAGCTTTTCTACTGAAAACGGCTAAGAGGCTTGGGTGTTAAAAGGTACGTACGGCCATAGTCGGCTACTCCAGCAATCAAAAGCGTCAGAGCACCCTCGACAGATCTACTGATGGCCTGCAGGTAAAGGATGTAGCTGTTGTAATCAACCTCCCCACGGCCGAAGGGGACTACGCAGACAATCTCGCCACGCGTCGCGCATGGTTTATCTGTACCCGGTATATGACCAACAGCATTTGCGACGGACTGTAATACGGCAGGGACATATCTACCGGCCACACCATTTGTCGGGCCCGTCTATACAAATGTTCAGTGATGTTGCCACGATCGGAAAGAAAACGGAATTCGGGATATAAAGGAGGCGACTTACAGAAAAGCACACCAACAACCACGCCCAGAGGGCTTTCTTCGATTTTAGAGAATTTTGGATTGGGACCTCGGGTCGAGAGTGCTCCAGATCGTCAGCTGAGTCGCTGGTGGCCGATGCCTGTCTAACGACAGTACCATATTCGAGCTTCGGGCTAGCCTGAGCGGACCGAGCGTCCATTTTATCGAGAGTGTTTACTAATGCTCGATCACTAGTGAGGTTTGACTTTGTCAGATAGATGGGATATGGATGCTTAAAGGATGCGTAGTATTAGTAGCAGTAGATTAAAGCTCGTAACCGGGAGTCGTGTATGTACGCGCGCCGGCTCTAGCCTTGACCCTATATTATTAAAAAAGACGCATGCTTCTTCATAACATTCAAGAGTTTTGCGACTCGTAAGAGAGAAGGGTTTGATTCTCTAGAAAAAAACGTGCTCATGAAGGTGCAGGGAATTGGATGTCGCTTACAGGCTCATCGCATCCGCTTTCAGCTC
Source organism: Xylaria curta (assembly GCA_022495235.1). Taxonomy (NCBI): domain Eukaryota; kingdom Fungi; phylum Ascomycota; class Sordariomycetes; order Xylariales; family Xylariaceae; genus Xylaria; species Xylaria curta. Next base: position 185,483 of record MU375956.1, read on the forward strand.
AGTTTGTAGTAGTTCTTATTGGTGGTACAGATGCGCTGGTTTGAGGCAGTTTTCTGCATACGCTAAATCTTGAAATCTCCTGACTCCCTAGCACCCCGGTACCTAGGCGCCACAAGACACTCATTCCTTCAATATTGCTTCTATTCATAACATTAGTATGTATAACATACCGTACCATTAGACGTCGGCTAGATGTCGCCGCAACGTAGTATCGTTTGACCCGGTGGCGGGGATACGAGTAACAGAAACACTGGAATCCGTAAATCATTACGCCCCGTAGGAATCGAATTTCCCTTGGCGATGAGTAAGATGATCTCACCCTATACCTACGTATAGCACTTTAACCTTACAATTATATAGGAACTCCTTTATCTACATAACAGGTTACTCGTATTAAAACCGTGATTTGCATCTGACAACGCTCTTAACATCATAATAATCTAAAAGAGCAATTGAAGTCCGAAACACACCTGGAAGGGTTCAGATTAAGTAAGTAAAAGGCAATATCTAACAAATAATTTTTATTATATACTAATAGATCTAGAAGTCATAATAATGGAAATAAAACTGTATAAGTTTCGATCATGCTTCATCGTGTATCTGCTCAAATTGTAGTCTCAATTGTTTAGGCATTAATGGACCCGCCTGAGACAGATGGGTTAGTATGAGCTACTTCTATTGCTGTGACTGGGAAATACTCACCGGCGTCATTTTCCGAGGCCACGTTGGATCCAAGCGCCACTTCGTAGTAGTCAGAAAGATAGACATGGTCACACGATGGGCTGCCAATGCCCACTTCTGGCCTAAACATGTACGCTTTCCACCATGGAAAGTGATAAACGCCGCCTTGCTGGTGGCTCGCCTGTAAAGCATATTCATATCGTCGACGGTCTCCCCCCACCGAGAGGGACAAAACACATCAGCATCTGGGCCCCAGAATTCCCGGTTCCGGTTGGTACTGTAGCCATTGTAACCAGTGTATGTCCCGGCACGGAGGAGGATTTCTTCGCCTAGCATGACATCCGATGCCGTGCGTTTGTTCATGATCTGAGATAAAGGAGGATACATTCTCAAGGTCTCGAATATTATGGACGTCAAGAGCGGGAGTCTGGCTAGCGCATCGGGATGTGTGCGATCTGCGGGTGATATACCCATGATCTCTTGTCGAACTTGCTCCTGTAGTGCCTGCTTTTCGGCCAGAACGAAAAGGTTTGAAAGGATCAGGATCATCGTGTTCTCGTGGCCGGCGACGAAGGTAATGAGTGAATTCTGCTGTAAATGGTATTCGGATCTTCCGCAAATGCGTCAGCTAGATATATGATACAATAGTATAGCAGTGGATTTTCCCCCTTACAATTGCCCATTCCCATACGCAGAGAGAAGTCTGCATCCCAAATTGCTACTGTTAGACTGGCACTTATGTTTGTGACCTTTCATGACCAGAGATGCAAGCTCGGTTTTAAATCTTTCGACTAGTCGTTTGGCCTCCTCCCGACTTGGGATGGGAAGCTGATCCAGGCTGGGAAAGTTGAGATGAACTGGATTGAATATCTTCGGTTTAATCTCTCGTTGGAGCTTTAACAAAGGATGGTTAGGGTTTCCAAGTGCCTGCCAACAAGATGTCAGCCGGGTCTATATTGATCATGAGAAAACTAGCGACAAACCTCAAAGCTGGAGCCTAGCAATGATTCGGTCACGTTTCCTATCGCAAGTGCTTGGATATGGTCGCTCATATTGACACGTTTTGTTGTTTCTTGTTCTTGTAAGAGGATACTGATCAAGTTGTGGGCATTCCTCACAATAATCGAAGCATCGACATCCGCTTGTAAAGCTGGCTTCGCCAAGGCCGCAAAATGCTTCCAAGTATCGCCAGTTGCACTGATGATATTCTCGCCCGTATAGAGAGCTAGAACGGAGTGAGGGTTCTTCACATGATTTCCAGCTTTAGGGAAATCCTCGTCATGTTTGAGTACTTGCGCCATATAAGCCGGGCGGGTGATGAGGACATTCCAATGTCCACCGAAGAATATATTCACAGCGCCCCATTCTGTTAATGGTTTCTCAAGATATTGATGATAAAGGTCCTCTTGGTCCACTTCTTTGAAAAGAGGTAAGAGGGTGTAGTAGAACGGGATTGTGGGAATATTCTTGGGGAAATGCGCTGGGGGTAACACAATTTTGGTAATAACTTTGTAGCAGCCCCATAGGAAAAGGAGCAAGACGCTCACAAGGACCCAAAGAAAAAACATCTCAACGTGAGTTTAATTATTGGGCGGCTTCGAGGTGCTTAGAGATGTTGACAGCGAAGTCTTATCACAGAAGAGTTTAGAGCGAGGTATATGCTTGATCTTGCTGCTCTTCTCCCTAAGCCCACACAATGATTGCACACTCATACCTATAGCTCAAGGGCATCTGTTCCCACAGTGTACAAGATGCAATAACTTGCAATCCAAACACTGTGACCCGAAGACACCCTCTCGGGAAATTTTTTAATGGCTGTGAATGATCTGCGGTTCTTTCTATCGGGCAAACTTCTCTACCAAAAGCAAATTCCGATCAATTACTATGCTGTTCTCCTTGGCTTTTAGGATCATACTGATTTCATACTAATCTTACAACCTTGGCAATCTTAGATGTGATACCGCAAACTCGGGAATGCCGTGAAGACACCAACTAGTAGTAGGACCTAATATCCGCTGACCGTAACCCCTTTCACACCGAATGTAATCCGAAGCACTTGCTCTCAGTGAGGTAATAACGGGCGAGCTTCCTCAGTATGTTGGCTAGGCAAGCAAGTTTTTTTGCCCCCAGTATGGATCGGATATTCCGCAAAATAGTCCTATGTAATCACTGGCAAGATTATGCATTCCAGGCTGACTTATCGATCTGACATGATCTTTATAATGGAGGGGTGGAGTAGGAGATTCCCGAATATGGGGCACAGTGATCCTTGGAGCTACATGTATACTTTGGTATACATCCGGTAGTCTTGGGGAACCCCACGTAAGCGAATCCCACCGCCTAGTTCAATGTCACGGACCCAGGTTTTGCCGCAAATCGAAACACCATGAGCACATTGGCGGCAATTATTATGAATACACTAAGGGAGAAACCAGGGTATTATCGCATGGTGGCGCGATCACGAGGCTTCTATGCCAACAACAGTAGACTTGTTTGCGTGGTGCAGTAAATCAAGTGCTATCCAACAGCTGTCATCCTCGCAGCCCTTGCTTCCAGTTAAATACTCTAGGAAAATCAAGTGGTACGAGTGAAAATTAACGTAGAATGCATGAATTTGATGTGTTTGTTGTTAGGAGCCGGTGCGTCATTCGTCCCAGCGACCTGTATGGGGATTAATTAGGTAGTGATATTGCCCTATATCAAGGTGGCATGCTGCGTAGTAAATAATACCAATATTTCTTTGCCACTGAACAGTCTCGTCGTGTCTTTCCAACTTTGTATCATTTGCTCGACGACAATGAATTCAGTCTGTACTGTTAGCCAAACCCCAACGCTCCTACAGGCTACACAGCCTGTTAAGGCATCCTTGCAGAACGTGGTCATTGGCACTCCTTGTCCGCCTAGCAACACAAGCAGTGACTCTGAAGGCCTAAAGGAAGTCCCTCAAGAAAATTATTCTGTGGGTGATACCGCTGCTCAGACCTACGAAACCACTGCTAGCAAGGTCCTTGGTATTATCGCTAGCTACAGTGTTGCTTTCGAAGGACACTCGAGCTCATGGGATGCTGTTCATGATTTCTCGCCGTTAGTGACGGAGAAGATCGCCAGCGGGGCTCCTATTCGCATGCTTCTCCCGGGATTCCCATTTAAAGAAAACTCCAAAAATTTGGTACTTGGACCGCTGCCTGATCTGGGGGAAGAGCTTGCGCTCGCTCATCTACAGAGCCTTTGTGACAACATCTCGGCTATCTACGAGAACGGGGCCGAGATTATCATATGTTCGGATGGATTGGTGTACAATGGCAAGTCAGTCTTCATTTGAGCTTCTGGCTCCAATGCTAACATAGAATCCCAGACTTAATGGGCGTTTCTGAGGAAGCGGTCTGGGAGTACGGTGAAGCCCTTAGAGCTATGGCGGCAAGAAATGAGCTTCGTAGCATTAAGTTTATCCGCCTCTGGGACCTACTTGAGCATCCTGGCCTCGGTTTTGATCGAAATAATCAGAAACAGGCGAAGACTTATTATATTGAGCATGCCACTTGCATCCGCCGGGAACTAATGTATCGCTATGGTGATGCAGAGTTTGACGCCAATGCCGCTATCAAGACCGACAAGGATTGGGCGACGACGCACAATGTTTACACTGGCGTCTTGACTAGGAAGGATACCGAGAATCCAGAGAGTCTCGCAACACAAATGATTCCCCGCGGAGAGGCGTACGGTGCAGCACTACGGGCCAACCTACCCGATTGTGTACGGTTGTCTATTCACGACTCTGCCGGCAAGGGGAAGTTCTCTCTAGCATTGATCCCTCGAGAAAAGGGTTCTGTTGGATTAATGCCATGGCGCTCTGTCATTGCTGTCGATGCTGACGGGTCCTACCGCGCCGTCTACCCCGATCAAGTCCAAGAAACTCATGAGCTCATTTACAAGGATGAACAGCCCTATTTCTTCCGTGTAAAGTCTGACCTATTTGATTGGAGTAGTTCGGGTTTGCAAGTCGATTTCGAACATCTTTATCCTTGCGGTATCATTGTCCGCCCAGTAAATCGCTCGCCTTCGATGCGCCTGATACCTATGAATAAAGTCCGACACCTGTCAAACAACTTCTCACCAGTGGTCCTCCGTGGGTTCAGTGAAACCCTTGACGAGGACATATGGGTCAAACAAGGGCACGATCTAGGCAAAGTATTGAACTGGGCATTAACAGGCACTATATTCAAAGTCGTGAACACGCGCGACGACAGTAATATGGCGAACAATGTCACATCCAATGAGCCGCTGCCCATGCATTTTGACGGCATCTTCAAGTTCGAGGAACGCGAGGATCCAGTGACCGGGGTGGTCAAGAAAGTGCTTAGCCCTCCCGGATATCAGTACTTCACCTGCCTGGCTACAGCGCCTAAGGGAGATGGTTATACTCTCTTCTGCAACTCGAGACTGTTCTTCCGGTTCTTACCCGCTCCATGGACTCTTGAGAGGTTGGAACCTGTTACGTGGGAGATGACCAACGACGGATTTTGGTCGAACGTGCACAAGAATCTCCCGCTTGTCGTGCACCATCCCGCTACCGACGCACCTTGCCTGCGCTGGCATTCGCCCTGGAATGGAGAAAAGACCAAGTATTCAACCTATAAGATCGTCATAGAGAACGAGGAGCAGTCTCTCGTGCAACTTATCGAAAACTTGACGTACGACTTTCGCATATGCTTGCGCTTTTCATGGGAAAAGGGCGACCTTCTTGTCAACGACAATGTGTCTATGTTACATACACGCACCTCGTACACATCAAACTGCGACCGAGAGATGTGGCGCATTCATTTCGATTAGAATGCCAAAGTCTCAGTATGACAGCCCCTTTCATTTGGTGAATGTAGGCCACTGGCACAGGGATTTGATATCGATATGATTTTTGAGTTGATGATCCTTCTCAGGAAAGTTTAAGTAGAAAAGGCGGTTCTTGCACTGCTGTTTGCTAATGCGTCGTCCCTAACGGGAAGATCTCTTGACTAGAATAAGAGGAAGAAATACAACTCGTATTTCGTCCATGGTTTGACTGGTGATCGGGATGAAACGTGTATGTCTTCGCTGTTGATATATTTACTGGAGGGAGAGTTTTCTTAATACTATTTGAACAACCCTTATCCTGAGAGACGTAGGGATGCCTGAAGGGTGATTAAAGAACACTTGCTGTTGATATTTGATTAGTGATATAATATGTGTTGAATAATAAAGTCTACCGATTGTACTTTGTTTATACAAGCTTTCACTACAAATCTAGAGTATCTTAGTTTAAACCTTCATAAATTTGTCAAAACGAACACTCAGCTTCCCTTCAGTTTGATTTTGCGTTTGTCATGAGGCACTGAGGAGACATCCTGTATATAGCCCTATAAAGTGTTTAGTATCCTTTGCGAAACACCGAGTGTCTATTGCCTGCTCCAAGTATTTATAAGGAGTTCCGAGAGTGTCACAACAACTGAAGTACGGTGACCGTGTAGTCAATGACTCAGTCAGAGGTAGTTATATGTATACGGAAGCCCTGACACCTATGACACGAATTGAAGGGACTGGGAATGCTCCTGAGACCCTTCGGCCTGGAACTTTAATAGGAGCAGCATTTGTAAGATGTCGCGGAGATATAGAGCCTATATATACGGTCAATACTTACCAAGTATTAACGGCCGCGTTTAATTTTGTGAGTCTATTTGCTTTACTACCCATGTATGCTTGATAAAATGAAACAGGCTTATGACAATCAGGAAGTGAAAGCGAGTCTTTAGTATATATAAAGCCCAGGTTTTTCGCCCGACTCAAAAGGAGATACAGACCTTGTGTTAGGGCTCCATACTTGGGGATAGATGATCAACGCTTGTGGTTGCGCGAAAGACACTCAGCACCTTAGACGCTGTCACAAGGGCTAGAGTACCAGCGCTTGGAATGTTGCAATAATCTTCTTAGGCGTGAAGGAGGCCATACATATCTAGGTTCCTCAATCGAGCCCAGGCAGCGATTCTATGTTTATATACACGAATAACTTCGCTCTTGCTGGCTTTCATAATTCAAGCCCGTATCGCTATCCTTGTGTTTCTCCGTAGGAATCGGAGGCTTAAGCCAACACGATAATTAACAATCACGATAACTAAGAATATGCACGGGTAGCTGATTAAATGAAACGCCATCTTGCAGATTAATTGCATGATATCGCCGACCTGACCCTGGTATACGTGTAGTTTAATTCCAACACCCAGGGGCCGGTCCGCGTGACAGACGCTATCTGGCTATATACAAGAGGTCTCTTCGTTCTATGTCTGTGAGCCCGTGCCTCTTGACACGTCCATAGACCCCCTAAAGCCCTAAATAATTATTGTGTCCTGTGAGTTCAGTCGTTGACAAGGCAGCCACCACACAAGTTACAGGGGGCATAGCTGCCACCTTACTACTTAAAGGCATAGTCACTTGCCGCTACCGCTTTACGGAACGGCACGCATAGAGATGGGAGCAGAACCCTCCAAGCTGAACTTGGCGGTGGCCGGCTTGCCAAATTAAGAATTGAAACTGTACGCTTCAAGTTTGAATTAAAAGTGGCTGCAGAGGTAGGAGGTGTCCACTGGATATAGTAATCAGGGAACAAACAAGAGACAACTGTCGCCTGCATGGAGCATGCCGAGACAAATGCATCTACCTCTCGAGGTACTGCATGCGGGAATCGTATGTCGTTATGTCGGGGCGGCATCTTTGTAAGTGTATCATACTAATCTTCTTAAGCAAATCACTAGTTGACTATCTCCCCTCACTAATGCAAGGGAATGTCAGCCGCACTGAACTAACTACACTCGCCTCGGCGATTGATCGTCTTATGTCACATGACTACCCGGTACGTTTTCACCGCCATGCCACCTACGCAGTGAATCTTTAGGTCAAGAATATTGCATTTCTTCACATTGACAAACGGGGCGTACTGCCATACAACGCTAGCTTTAAAGTCCGAGAGTGTATATAGATAACCCTAACCTTTTCTAGGTTCGTCAAGACAGTGTTAAGTCAACCAGAGTATGTGTGAGGATCCTAAATCTCTTGTCAGTAGTGCTGGAATGTTTCAAGGCTTTCCATTTGACGGGAGTATTCTTTGGCGCGCCCAATGGTATTTTAACAATCACGTTGTCAAAATGCCTAACCTACTTCTAGTGTAGATTGCCCAAGTAAGTTACTCTAAGACGCGGTTAAGCGGGTTAGAATGGGTCTTTCCCCAAGCCTCGGTAAGCATCCCGGGCGCCCCGGAAAAAAATCTCTGTTAAACTAGATACGGATAGTTCTCTTTGTAAGCATAGAATTCAAGCTTTTGCCTTGATTCTATCCCAGTATGAATGCTGCAAAATAACGTCATATATACGAGCACCCTGACAGCTGAAAGAAAAATTCATTAACAAATTCAAGGCCTAGAAGAAAAGAAACACGGTAATCAAAGTGAAGGGCTGACTAAAGCAGTACTTAGAAGACACAAGCAGAAAATGGTCTAACGGGCAATCTTGCTACAGTAGAAACTCATGCCACCACAATGTCACTAAGTGTTGCGAAAAAGTTGCAAATTATTACAAGCCGCACATCAAGTCCTTGCCCATACTATAAGTATCATACTGAAATGCGAAATCTAAATGTTATGTAAGGTAGGTATTTGCCATCACACTAACTCGTAATTACAAATACATCATACCAAGTTATCAATAGCTTTGTTAGAGTCATCTACAACAACAAAGCAGGTTTCCAGATCGACTTGCAAGGTCGTGTAACCTAGTCAAAGCTCAAGACTACTTTGTATTCTAAATCCCCCGAGTTAGTTAACTAAATCGAAGTTTTGAGAATGGCTACATGTAGCTACATTGCGTACGAGGGTACATATATCTAGTAATCACATTCGAGCAATAAACTAGCTAGCAGTGAGCAAGGTTACAGCTGCCAGCGTGGCACGGCCAACTAATGGTATGTTGTAGTCGAGTCACGAGTTGTTCACCACATTTCCCTTATGTCAGTTAATTTACGCACGCTAAAGCAGGCCAACCGATTTGTTGCATATCAACAACTCCAATTGCCAGCCTGTATCTACTAGTTCCCAAAAGAGGCATGACCCACATAGATTTTGCAATAGTACGTCGACTATGCAACCAGCACCCGCATGCATTCATCTTAGTTTCTGGGCAGACTGCCGCTCATAATCGTCTTAATCAACCAAGGAGGGAACTCTCCAGGGATACCAAAATGTAGACCCATCCAAACTAGCGCCATACCGGGAGGCGGTTGAGTATCATGTATCTGTATCGGGGAGAGATGGTTGGTTTTTGTTGTATCCCGCTATGGACCTATCAAGGGACCCCCGGCAAAGCAAAGATGACAACACAATTGCAACTTCTAGTGTCTAGCTCTCCAACTCTGCCATAAGTTACAGAGCTGAGAGTGGATCTGCAAAACCGTGCAGCGGCTACGAAATCTGCCGATCATGCCTATCAAGATCTAGGGTGTCAACCCGTATATGCCAGATCACGACACGAGGCATCACTCAAACGTTTAGGTGTGATATCAAGTGTCAAGGTTTCATGAAATATGGCTTTTGTGTATACTGCTAGCGAGATAGATACCAGGTTCTACTTGGGAGTTTCCTGGAATCTAGTTTGCTTCGCACACTTGGGCATCTCTCTATTAGGTAACAAACTCGGCCAGTATTACCTATCTAATGTTTTTTTGGAATTCTTGTCCCAAAGTGTGTTGAATTAGGAAACCGGAGTAGGATGAGACCGGCATATAGCGCGCGCCACACAAAATCAAGATACTCCATGGGCAGATGCAACTTGCCCAAGATCGTCATCGCGAAGGACACGACCAAAAAACTCATCGGCGATCACGCTCCAGGTACAGTAATAGGAAATCAAGGTTTTAGTCAAGCCAGCCAGCTCAGAGTTGACTCTCATCGTCTATAAAAGAGGCCATTGATCACCCTCAACAGTCTTTCGATTTACCTCATCATCCACAACCACAGTCTCAAGACATCTCCCAGCAATCTTCATACAAACAAGATCCTGTTTTTAAAACAACTTAAATCATTCAAAATGCAATTCACTCTGATCGCTCTCGTCGGCGCCATCGCCACTGCTGTCTCTGCTGTTCCTACCGAGGGCACCTACGTTGCCTGCGGTGGCCAAGGCCTCTACTCCGTCCCTCAGTGCTGTGCCACTGACGCCCTAGGCGTTGCTGATCTCGACTGCCACTCTCGTGAGTCAAACGCTTCGGTCAAAAGCGAAATAGCCTTTGCTAATATTGGAAATGATACAGCTTCCTCCGTTCCATCGAGCGTCTGGAACTTCAAGGACATCTGCGCCGCTGGTGGCCAGCGCGCCCGCTGCTGCGTCGTCCCCGTTGTAAGTTGACTTATATCTCAGCCTAGGTCTGTGTCTTGAAATTTGTATACTAACATTGCTTTTCAATCACAGCTTGGCCAAGATGTTCTCTGCGAGACTCCTACTGGCCTCGGCGAGCAGTAAATATCCAGCTTGCAATGATAATGATAATGGCATATCAGATCTATGAATGTGGAAGGGCGATTATATAAGCGAAATATAATATCAAAATACGTGGTGGACCTAGCTGCGGTAGCGAAATAAAATATTATATTTCAACCAATGTGTGCCTCTTAACTTGCTGGTGATATAAACATAGGCATGAAACTGATTCTTAACAGACACCATAATAATGACATTCTGATATGAATCTAATGTCAATGATCTCTTTAATCTTGGAGCATTGTATTCTGCAGGAAATGCAGGCATCCACTGAATAATTCGATTTGGCTGACTTCAATTCACTACCCATCTAAGCCAGTTACTTTTCAGAATCAATTACTGCACTACACCTTAAAGATTTCTTGAGCCTTGCAAATGATACGGAAAAGCATATATTAAGTGCCGGTTACTGATTTTAGAAAACTGATCCGCCCGAACGTATCGCTATTAACGAAAATAATGCTATGAACGTTAACTCGTAGGGGCGAAGAGGTTATGTATATCCTACCGCACTAGATACAGTAAGTGGGGAGTAGCTCATCTGATGTTCCAAAACGTTCAAGATAACATCATTAGCATCGCGCATAGTGCCTGGGCTATTAAGGGGTAGGGCTGAAGTGACTTTTAACTCTGGGGAAAACCGCGCTAACTAGTTTGGAGGAGTCGGTGGCGCCCATTTCTGAAACCGGAAGATCCCGTGTGGTACCATGCAGGACTGTTCACTCGACCGAAAGCTCCAAGATTCAATTAACAGCATATCAGTTTTATAGGAATGTATGAAGTCGTTTGTGAGTTGCAATTTTAATGTGAGATACCAACTGAGGTTCCTTAACGACGTTCTCTCTGCTAAGAGTTATAGAAGTTTATCATATGCACACAGGGTACAATCAATGTTCCTCACTATGTTGAGAACTTGGCTTTTCAGCGCCGCCAAAAATTCCACATTCTGTGATCAGCTACCAAGAAAACGCCTCTACCTCCAGCTCAAATACGCAATCGCCAGCTTTCTCCTTTCCGAGCCGCGCCACAGCAGCCCTGACATCATCACACATTCCCGCTGGCCCACACACCACAACAGCAATCTTAGACCATCCAGAGTTCGCTTCTTTTCGCAATAGCGCATCGATATTCATCCTCTGGTCAATGCTGATCTCTTTTTCTCGGACCTCATCTAACACAGCGCTTAAAGAGTCCATAAGGCACTGATCAGCGCCTTTGATACCTTGGAAAAGCTTGACGTTCGAATGGCATCTCAAGAAGGGCAAGAGTCCTGTGATACCAATGCCCCCGCCAATTAGTAGCAAACGATCACTTTGCAGAACCTCCTTGGTAGGGCTAGTTGGATATGGCCCTTCAAGCAGCGTAAATAGCCCTTTCTGCATCTCCAATAGTTTTGTCATGCCTGCGGTCTTTCGAACGAATAAAGTCAACCCCGAATTTGTATAGGCCATTCCATCAGCTACAGCTTTTGAGCCTACCGCCATCCCATTGTTATTTTCCACGTCACTGGTTTCCGACTTTTCTTGCTTTATGTATTGATTACTGGTGAGCATCGGCGTCGGGATTATGGAAAACGGGTGGTTCTCCCACGGTCGGAAAGGGCTGAGGGTAGGGAAGTACACATAGACACTACGTCCTGGTGCTGCCCATCGAACTCCTGGAATATCAATGCGAACGATGGTAGGGCCAATATCCGTCACCTTGGCACGTCTAACGCCCGTTTTCAAGATACGGCCAACACGAGCCACTCGGTCAAAGACCCAGACAGCTATTGTGATATACAGCCAAGTCTCGTAACCAAAAGTGTGCTCGAACATGATGTAAACGTGATACCAGCAACCAACGACGCAGATAACGGAGAGAACAATGTGGGCGATCAAGAACAGTTCGTAGGCATGCAGGCGCAGGATGAGCACACTGGTAGGCACAATGGCGACGGCCGCGATTGTGGCAACAATACCCCAAATCCACCACGCTGTTATCGACGACGTAGCGTATGATCCGGTATTCTTATATAGGACCAGTGCAAATATGGAGTGCAGAAGGGTCTGGAACAGAAACAGGCGGGCAATCCATCGATGAAGCAGCATGTAAGTCGAGTGTGACCAATTGGTGAGCCATAACAAAATATTGTTCCTGCTCGAGAAAAGAAATAGGACTGGCATATTGCAAAATGCTAAAACACCCGTACGCCACATGAAGTAAGCCAGGAGCTCCTGATAGCGGTTTTCATACCACTGGAATTCTTGCTTGGGCCACGAGGTCTTATAACCGACTGCAAGGAAAAGAATGTTCAAAATGACTACAACTGTAATGTAGAAGCTCTGACCAACCGTAGGGACATTACCGATGTAAAAAGGAAGAGGGCGGTCATGATAGCCTCTAAAGATGCTAGAATAGAGAAATGGCTTGATTACCTGCAATGCTCTGGTCATGAAGGGGAGATATCCCAGCCAAGTTAGTGCAAGGGGTAAACCGAAAGCAGTCAGAAAAATTGACAGTCTAATAAAGTCAAAATTAGCCACAAATTTCAATACTCTGTATTTAAATATAATGAACGGGATGGTATACCCGAAATATGACTCTAAGGCGGTTTCCCGGAAGAAATACTGCAAAGTCCCCTGTGTAACTTTCCAGTTTTCGTAGGTTGTAAGTATAGCTGCGCAGAATTAATGTTAGAGAACCTTTATTTTGAGAGTGTTATAGAGAGTAAACAGGACCAAATGAGAAGCCAGATTTTGCATAGGGAAGATCAATGGCCTGTGATACGTACTCATATTTAAGACTGCGTCTGTGTCCACTTGCACAACTGTAGGCGGCTGAGTAATGTTCGCCATCACTTCTCCGTAGCTCCACTTTGGAAGTACATGGACGTCTCCAGTGATCTGTGTCTCCCAGAAGGTCTCGATGGTAGAGGCGCGCACGTCGTCCGAGCAATACAAATGTATACACCAAGCTATCGAGCTCAAGTAGGGAAAGTTAGACGCACTGGAACACCCTGAGTCAGCTATCGCTATTCTGGGTATAATGTGGGATAGTTTCGGAAGTATTCTTTCGACACCAAGAGGAGAGCTCGCGTTCCGAAAACTGCTAAAAAAAAATAAGAAGCAATGGAATCCAAGAATTACTCACCGACACTCAGCAAGCTGGTGGGCAGCCTCATCGGCGGTCCTATGACCCCCGGCACTGATGATTGTAGAACATGGTAGCTTGAAGCCGGAGAATGATCGAAAGCAGCCGTGGCCGCAATACGGGTTGTAAATGGAGAATCCATCGATCCCAGCGAGGCCATTTCTGCTTACAGGCACAGGACCAGTTGCGACCACATACGACACGAGAGTCAGATCAATGAAGGATAACAATTTCATAGTTAGGAAATCTGAAGATTGTAAATATTTGGAATTGTAATCCATCAATCCATCAAAGAAAGCAAAACCCACCTGATTACATATACGGCCTTCAACATTCGACGCGTGCCCTAATCTGTTATAACGAAAGAAAAGATTCGACACATCGTTATCGATAGAATCGATTTCATTGGTCAGCTACATGAAGTTTTCAGGGTCCGAATCTAGACTACGTGATGTTTGAGCAGGTTTGAGCTAGTTTACAGCGAAGATTTCTGATCGGGTGGGGTAAGTGCAGCATCGGCATCCAGGATGGGTTGGCTATAGATGGAATTGATGAACAGAATACGGAAAGGCGCATAAGCAAGATCAAGGCTCGGAAGATAGATCGATTGATGCTCCAAGATCTACGAGATTCTAGCCTACCCTATAATGAATTGAAGTGAAATAGGGAGTGAACAATTCCGTACTGGTTCAGATATCAAGTCTTTACGCTTAGTGCAACGGAGTATATACGCCGATATGACCATCTTCCTATTTCCTATTCCCTAAGCAAAGTATCTCGCAGTGCCACTAATCGCACGGAAGCGGCATTTCCATCAGCATCGACGTCAAACGCCATCAACCCAAGTGGCACGCTAGCGTAAGTGAAATCATCAACATCGAGCCAACTCTCACAGGGCCAGTAGAACTCGTCTTCTGGCGGGATCGCGGTTGGCGGTTGATAGACGGCAGAAAAACCCACCCGGGTGCCCCCACCGTAGAGCTGGTTCGGCATAAGCCGGAACTCGACGTCCGCCCCGAACAGTGCGAACACGCTTCCTAGAAGGTCAACGCCACCGGCAACGTACTCCGTGACCCGGAGGCCTATCGAGCCGTCGGTCGTGACTGTGATCGAACTGTTTGTCGTGTCGGAGGTGTATCGGCCGGCAAAGTTCGCGTTCGCCTGCTGTTCGGTGATGGTCTCAAGTGAGGGGAGGAGCGTGTTGACGATCATATTAGGTAGGTCATTAACGAGCGCGCCTCCCGCCCCGCTTGATGCCGAGAGAATGCTGAAGCCGAAGTCGTATGCCGGTAGCAGGAAGACAACGGAGTTGTAGACGCCCCAGTTCCCGCTCTTTGTGAAGAGGTCTATGCTATGCCCATTGATGCGCACCCGAAAGATCTCCCAACCTCGGCCGACTGCTTGATCGATGGTATCTAGGAAAGATGTCGTCGTGAACCAGCGGCGTGTTGTCGCTTGTGCCATTAGGGTGCTGTTTAAGATTGACCTGCCGATGGCTGCTAGGTCATTCGTTGTTGAGAAAGCGCCGGCGGCGCTATTTAAAGGACCGAGAGCGTTGTCCCAACCACTCGCTGTCATGCCACCGCCAGGAATAACTGAGTTGTTTGTTATTTGCAGAGGGTTCCCTATGGTCGTTGACTTAAGACCGAGGGGCTTGGCTATGGTTTTATTGAAGACGTCTTGAATTGAGGTCCCAAATATGTTCTCCAGCGCGATGCCTAATACGGCAAAGTTAGCATTGCTATAGGAAGGCGTATAGCTCGGCTTGAAACTCGAAGCTAAGTTCGCGATCTTTTGAATATATGCTACGGATTGTCAGTAAGATCTTTCCGATGTGAGCAGAAGGCTAAATTACCCTCGCGCGAGCACGGCACATAGGTGACGTTGGATGTGAAGTAACCGCAGACTGGATCGTCGCTCTCAGGCACATTGATGCCATTTCCTGGGTTATTTGGTAACACGGCAGCTGCCATAGTAGGGAGACGCGAGGTGATGTAACCCGGAATTGCCACATCATTTAGACCATCTGAAGTAAAGTCAGCAGAAATGCTGCGTGCCCATGTGCACCAAGGGCGTCTCACAGTCTCTACCAATCCCAGCAAGGAACATAGCCAGATCGTTGACCGTAATTTCATCCCATTGAGGCGCCGGATAGTCATTCTGACCATTTTCATACTCTAACAGCTGCGGAATGAAGTCAGAGATAGGACTATTGAACTTTCGGTCCCCGTCCGCGATCAGCCACTGATAGACGGTCAGAATCTTAGTGATGCTGGCGATCCGGTATATCGAGTCTGCGTCGACCTCATTCGTACCGATCCCACTAGTCGCGACGGTAGGATCGGTGTGGTGGAATTCATAGAGCAGCTCGTCATCTGTCGTGCTAAACATGCCAATTGAGAAAGTCGTCTCATTGTACGGGGCTGCCGTGAGACTCGCGCGAATAGACTGTTCAATTGCACCTGTCGCATTCCGAAATAGGGCCTCCAACCCCAGGCCCGTCGGCGCTGGAAATTGTGATCCTTTCAAAGGGCATATGCGTTTATTTTCTTGAGCTCTAGAAATATGTAAACAGATGGCGAGTAGTATTATTATGAGATATCTCATGGTTGCTAAGTTCTTTTTCTATAAGAGCGTGAAAAGAGACTTAAAGGAAATGAATTCCCGAGGGATTGGCCGGATATGCTACTCCAAGCATCATATCAAAGCATGCAACCTTATCTTACGAGTCAATCAAGCTTCAGTACCCCCACAATCCAGTTATCTCTTGGCCTAGCTCAACCATATAAGAAGATATAGGTACGTGCACTGACATTTCGGGCAGCACCTAGAGCGATGCCATATCGATCTTTGGATTCAGATCATTATCCGAAAACAGTTAACTCCTTCTATTAATAGCAGTGCACACTATACTAGTAATTCATTGAATTCCAGTTCAAGCGCACCTTATATGTAGATAGTGGTAATTCTTCATCTTTATCGCGACTTATGATCAATGTTTACAACCTGCAAGCTCGAGTACAAGGTACATACAAACTCTGGTAGTAACTTTATAGAAAATCCTAACCAGGGCTTCGTGTTGCCTAAGGGTCTGTGTCCTGTGGGGCGAACGTGGTCCAATTTCGGATGCGCTGGACAGCCTATAGTGCAAATCGTCTAATAAAATATGGTAGCTTTATTAACTAAACACTCTATGATTTGGTTTTCTTTTCCTTGACTTGCTCTGATATATTTCCTTCTTTTTCACTTAATTAAAATAATGGCTTGCCTCATTAGTTGTATCTTGACCGATTCCGACATGTAAACTTTGCTCCACCTTATTTTCAGTCACGCGCTCTTCGTTCACTGGACCTCGCAGCATATGTACAAGTTTCTGACAATTATGGTCTTATCGAATCCGAGTTCCTTGAACCCGAGACGAGCTCTAAAAAAGCGATATTCTTCCTCGTGCTAGAGATAGAGAACTGTGATATAGGCTTTTATTGACCACCTCAAATCAGCGTCTGAGCGAGACAGAGTCACGGCATCGAGAAACTTGGGTTAACAATTCTTTAATTTTGCAGTTATACAGCCAAAATTACTATATACTAAAAACTAACAATTACATAGCTACTATCAAGACTATTACCATTGTACCTGACCTGAGCACTTCCTACTTGTGAGTAAGAACAGGCTTGTGACGCGAGGACTAGGACTGTCGAAGTCTTCGGGATCGTCGGGCTAGGGGAGTAGGCGGAAATTCAGTTGAGCTGATTGGAGTGAGGGTGAAGATATTTAGATAGATCAAGATGGGCAGAAGAAAGTAAGACTACAAAATTATTCTAGAGGGTCTTTTTCTCAAGGGAGCAAGGAATCCGCGGCGGTCTGTGGCAACCCAACTCCACATGCTGCTTGCCGTTGCTATAGCAGTTGTCAAACAAACGCGTTTGGTTGCTCCGGACATCCCTTACATCCTATGGCGTTGTTGTCCTGTCGACTTGAGGGAGAACCACACACCTAGCTTATCTAGTCTCTGTTTGTCTGTGAGCCGCTTTCTCACGCTCTAAAAGCTCAGGATTTCGCAGCCCTCTATTTCACTTTTCTTTTCTTTCGCTTATACATTCCTGGACATTGTCCGTTTCTGTGTTAGCCAACACTTCTCATCACCTAACACCCTCTTAGCCTTCACCACCCAGCACCAAGTCGTCAGAGAAAGCCCCCTGCTAGTCTTACACGAGCCCGTAAACCAGTCCATCATCTTAACGATACTGCATACTCCTAGCATGGCGCAATCCTCACATTCTCTAGAGGAACAGCTCAAGGCCACCAGTGGCTTTAGCGACCTCACAATCGTCTGTCAAGGCGTCAAATTCGCAGCACACAGATTCATCGTCTGTGTTCATTCTCAGGTCCTGACAGCTGCCCTGACAGGCGACTTTTCCGTAAGTTCAAACTCGTCGCTCGCCATTTATACCCCTACCCTTCACTTACAAGGCTCGTACTTACAACCTCCTAGGAAGCCGAGAACAAAACCATCAACATGGACTTCGACCTTAATAGCGTGAAACGCTTTTTAGAATTCCTTTATACTGGAGACTACCACGAGATCCCTGACCCAGCTCTGTCGCTCATCACGTCTATTCCTACCCACGATGAAGGAATCCAAGATGCAACGGCACAGCAAAACACAGAACAGGCTATCAGTATGTACTCTCTGTATCTGAAACATATGTCATCCTCACCAACTCACAGCTTCTCTAGTTTTGTATGATGGCGAAAACGACCAGAACGCCGCTGCCGAAGACTCCGAACTTGCCAACCAACTCGGCAATTTCACACTCAACACAGTAAACAAAACAGCTGAGAGCTGGATTTGCCATTGTCGCATGAACTTCATGGCTGACTACTATAACGTGGCCCAGCTCTCTGCGATTTCTCTCGCCAAGCTAGAGGAAGGCCTTCGGAGCGAATGGTGCGTCAAGTCATTCTGCGCCCTTTTGCTGGAGTGTCTCAACGAAATCGGTAATAGAGACACTCTTAGTTTACTGGGAAACATAGCTGCCGAGCATTTCGATGAGCTGGCCACACCCCAACTCTTCGAAACAGGCCCCAATGAGCGGCTTGCACCGTTTATGGTGACCGGCTGCATCAAAAAGCTCCAGGAAGCCAAAGGCCGCTGCGCGCAACTAGAATGGGAGTTAACGCAGCATTCAAGAAACCTTGAGAAATGCAAATCGTTAATTGAAAACCGGTTATTCTGTAACAGCTGTGACGCAGAGCTTGAATGTTATCTCGACACTAAGGGCCCAGACGACCCACCCACGTACATCCTGCGTTGTACTCGTTGCAACTGCCGTTATGAGTAGCAAGAGAAACTGGAGAAGAACTCTTGTCGATCTTTGTCAGTATAGCTTTAGAGGCAAAGTCAAGGGGCGGGTAGACAAAGATGGATTTCGGATAGTGTAGATAACAGAGGCTCTTCTGTCACACATCATATTGGTGACCAGGTTCCAAACACTCAGTGCCGTTAATGAGGCTTTAAACAAAAATAATGTTTGATCATGTTAAATATATTTTCCGGGGCCCTGCATCAGCCATCATACCTGCGATTTATGGCCGCTGAAACTTAACGCAAAACACTGCTGTGATGTACTTTCTCGTTGGATTGCAGGCACCGAGCTTTTTTTACACGAAAAAGACCGAATGCTTTTGCTGGGCGTTCAGTAATACTTCTCCCTGTAATAGGATCGGTACGTTGTGTCTATCTGCTAATGCACTCGACCACTACCCAAAATACAAACAAGTCATAATCATCGCTTCTAATCACCGAATTAGATGAACAACTATAACTCTGCTCTAAAATACTCTCGCGAATAAACTCTCGAATTTTGAGATGAACGGGAAGAGGAAGCGAACTCAACTGCAAGGGTAATTGTTGAGAACTTCATTTTTGGCCACAACGAGGCTGCAACAATGTGTTATCGAACAGATTAACAGCTAAGTATCATTTGAATCTCACAATCTTAAAGGAATGTCATGTCTCCTACTGACTGAGGTTGCTAGTTTTTCTGCCGAAAACTGCTTTGCCGTGGTATAGAAGAGGCGTAGTCGATAATACGCTTGTCACGCGCTATAGTATCTATCTGGAAATATTCACATTTACTTACAGTAACGTAACTCAATAAATCACGATATGAAGCTGATATTGATAGCACAACCTCTGAGACGAGGAGTGAAGGGTTTGACATTAAACAACAACCAGATGTTTCGCCCCCTTTACCTATCCCGGTTCATGGTGTAATTAGCCCAATCAAGAGACGTTACATATTGTGAAGGTGAAAAACACCAGCCTCCAACTACTCATTTATATACCCATTTTACCAGATGTCTTTATGGCAATGATCGTCAACGGGACATGGCGGTGTTTGCCGGGCACAAGCGATTCATCCGGTATACCGGCTAAGCCTGGCCGGAGGTCTCTTCATCGCCGGCTGTCTGTAGCGCCAGCAGCCAGTAGCTAACCGGATCGGGCGGATGCTTCCAGAGGAGCCGGCGGATTATGGGCTGACGGAAAGACGGATGATCACACGTAGTATGCAGGACGTCTTCTCGCAAGTATATGCTTGATTTGGGGCGCCATTGGGGGCCATTGGTCAGCGTGGCATCTTTGAATGGCTGCGTGACTTGCAGAAAGCTGATTGGCTAATAAGCGCCTCCATCGCCGTTTTTGGTAACCAAATGCCAGCTTCAGGAGTTGGGCATTATTACCCAACAGACACGGCTCATAATTTCGACATCGAATCTCATTCTTTGACAGGACAGCGACTTCGAAACGGAATTCTACATCCTGATATGATAATATTCAACTAAAAGCTGTATGTCTTCATGTCAAACGGATAACGGCCGAGGACTGGTTAGTATACCTACGGAAATACGCTTCTTCCTTCCACTGCCAAAAACACATTAGAAACAAATCACGACAACCCCAATCTTACTTCGACATGCAACATTGCGATTAAACGATTCGAATTCTCAAACGTAATTCAATCAGGGGGTTTGTCCAATGGGCACTCAACCGACTTTTCCAGATCTCTTCCTTTGTGGCCAAGACCGGCTGAAATCATGCATGGTTAAATTGCACAAATGGCGGGATCCAGGCCAATCAATATTTCATGCAGTAGCCATGCGGGAAGGCCTTAGCGAAGCAACGTTCACGTAGCATGCAAGACGCTGTCCAAGGTAGAGAAATACGAAATAATAACAGCGGCAAACGCCGATCGTTGCCATTCCTTTGATCTTGGAGTATCTTACGCGCACTACGTGCCCGTGCATTCGCACATATATATTAGGCTAACGACAACCTCAGCCTGTTTGTTCCAGACCTTTTTACTCCCGCATCGAGTCTCTATAATAAGTTAAAGTTGATGGAGAGAAGTCGACTGCGGTCGCGTCGTCGCTTCAGCGTGCCATCTCGTATATTATATCGGGTCAGGGGCGACTACCACCTTTCGGATGCTACACTATCTTCCTTACTCGGTAAATATGAATTAAATTTTCGCTTGGAGGTATGCCAAGGATTTGAGGCTCGAACGCGTTGGGCGGAAATGTGGACGTGATTCATAAGCTTCATAGACTCGTTTATATGTAGCTGAACCACGCAAGAATGCAAAAAAAGGTTACTGGCAATCAACGGAGGCTGAAAGAAATGCTAGTGTGACTAACTGACGACATAAAAAGCCGCGAGGATTGCACCATATGATATAGCACGATTAGGTAACATCGGTGCATGCAAATTGGGAATAAATGCAGCCGAGAGCCATCGCGGCAAGCTTAGTAGAAAAACCGGGGAAATTCAGCGCCACGGCATTGGAGAAGACATACCTACCGCGCTCCAGACTACGGAACCAACGGTCCTTGTAAACGGCGCTTTCTCATATGCATATGTCTTTCGAGATCCTATGTATGCTTGCTGTGTGGAGAACCAGAACAAAGTCGGCAATTGAAGATCTGGATCCCGCGCCGCGTTGTTCCTGTCATGTAACCCTAGATTATTTTCCCAGGAGAGGGTCTGGCCCTGTCGATCGGCGCCCCGGGACTTGGAGGAGCTGAGGATCTGAGGATCTGACGCCTTATAATAATACGAGCTTTCGCTGTTCTTGTTCGTTGTCGGCTCTGTGGCTCTGCTGTCTATCCTCAGGCACACGCGGCTTGGTTTGTCAAATCGATGACCATGCTGCTTTCTGTAATTGCCGCGGCGCTGTTTGCCAGCGGGGCGGCGTCGACTCAAAGACGGGCGATCCCTACCGAAAAATGTACGGAACATCTTATGATCGACGATTTCTCGTCGTGGTCGACGGGAAAGAACACGCTTGCGGGGGATACGAGTGGTAAGATGTCTCATAGCACACGTCGGAATACAAATCAAGACTAACTATTTCTAGACGACGCTACCTTTAACTCAACCAATATAGACGGTGGTATACTGACCTTCGTCCCGAGCCAACAGGATGCCGCGTACTTGTACGAACAGTTCGAGTGCGTAGATGCCGTCGCTCTCGGATACGACAGTGTCTCTTTCAATATCAAGGGACCTGAAGCAGCTTCAGTCTCTCTTGAGCTACAGACCAAGGACGGCTGCAATGCGACGGAGTATCAAAGCTATTACTACACCGTCAATGGTCTAAGCGGCTCCCTCGAGACCATCACCATCCCGCTCAGCAGCTGGACCGGCGCAACTATCAACGGCACCGTGGGGTTCGTGTGGTTCGGCTTCTCAGCCGGCATGAGCGGAACAGATAACGAATGGCAGCTGGATAACTTCCAGCTAGTCTGCGCGGGTGTCCCACCCCCTGGTGACCCGCCAGTCACAACGCCTACTTCCACTCCTGAACCTACACCTACTCCCACAACTACTCCCCCCGGCAGTGTAACTACGATCACCGTGACAGTCACCCCGACTCCGACTAGGACCACGACACGCCGTCCAGGTAGGCCGACACCCACGCCTTGGGACCCCTGGGGAGACGACCCTTGGGGAGATGATCCGTGGGGCGATGACGATGACGATCCATGGGGATGGGGGAAGAAAGAAAACCTAGAGGCCGTCGCGCTCCGCGCCGCTGCGGACCATGCTGAAGTCGAATCAAGAGATACCGCTGCTTGCGATATCTCGCTGATCGATGATTGGGCATCGCAGTCGCGGCTGACGTTCCTCTACTACAACGCCATGCTGAAGCCGACCAGCGACGACGCCACCATGAAGTCCGTCGTCGTGGCGAACAACAAGGTGACACTTACGCCATCGAACACAGATTCGTACTTCTACTCGCAGCTCGGCTGCTTCGATGCTCGGGACTACGGCGGTGTCTCGCTGCGGATCACGGCAGCTGCGGGCACGACGTTCGAGGTGACGCTATCGTCGAGCAAGGACAACGTGTGTAGCGGCGATTCGACTAAGGACGTGGTGGTGACGACGAAGAGTCTCGGTTGGACGTTCAACGGCAAGGAGCAGCTGTATACGATCCCGTTTAGCAAGTTCTCCGGCCTCGACCTTAGCAAGTTCACGCAGGTCATCTTCTCAGGCCTGAACAAAGCCGTTACACTGGGCCCGATGGCCATATACTGCGGCACCACGGCGGCCGAGTACGTGGCGCCACCCATCAAGCAGCCACAAGAGCCGACAGCCACGGTACCAGCGCCATCTTCCACGGCGACGACGCTCGTCATCGACACGTTCGCCAACGACGAGACGAACGCGCTGAATCAGTGGCACGGCACCGAAGACGAGGGCCTCACGATCACGTACAAGCGCAACACGATGACGCTGCAGACGACGGACGCGGACCTGGGCTGGGTGACGCAGATCGCAGCCATGTGTCGAGACATGCGGTCCTTCGACGGAGCCTACCTGCACATCGCGTACACAGGCAGCAACAAGTTCACAGTGGCCCTGCAGCAGCACAACGACAAGTGCGACAACGACGCGATGCCGTACCCCGCGACCTGGGACTCGCTGGAGGCAGCGCGGTACGCGACGGAGACAGACATCTACATACCCATGAACCACTTCAACATCGACCGGAGCAAGGTGATCGGCGTAGCTCTCAAGGGCTTCTACTCGAGCACGGCGACGGTCTTCTCCAAGATCGAGATCGTGAACAAGGTTCCCTCGTCCTTCAAGGTGCCGGTAAAACTACCCTCGGGCACCTTCGTCTTCGCCTGCAAGCGGCCCAACTCGTTCGCCTTCGCCATTGACGACGGCGACCCGGCCTACGCGCAGCAGGTCATGCGCATCATCGACCAGGCCGGCTTCAAGGCCACCTTCTTTACCGTCGGCGCGCCCCTTCTTGATCCCTCTACGAATCTGAGCAACGTCTACCGCGAGATGGAGGCCAAGGGCCACCAGATCGCCCTGCACAGCTACACGCATCCGGGCCTCGAGGGCCTCGCTGACGAGGCCTCCATCGACTGGGAGTACACCAATGACCTCAAGGCCGTCTCGCAGACCTTCGGCCAGTCCCAGAACACAAAGTACTTCCGGCCGCCCTTCGGCACCGAGGGCGCCCGCATGCGGCAGCGGTATGCTGCTCTGGTTCCGGATCCGTACATCGTGCAGTGGAGCGTCGATATCGAGGATTGGCTGTGGGCAGAGACCTCGACGCCTGAGAAGCAGATCGACGCCTTCAAACGCGATGTGGCGGCTGGTGGCAGCATTACTGTCATGCACTACCTGTACAACAGTACCGTGAGCTACCTCCCGCAGTTCATCCAGATTGCCAAGGCCACTGGTAAGCAGCTCATGCGTGTAGACCAGTGCATGATGGACCCCAATGCACCACCCTTGTAATACAGTGGTCTGGATAGGATGGTCGAGTGGTGAGAGAGGGCCGGTTACATGTAAAGAGGGCTGGTTCAGGTGACATCAAACAAATAATACATCCATATTACGATGCTATTGACTTGCATGGAACTGCTGTACACTTTTCTGTATTAATTTAGCGTTTTGTTTCGTTCTGAACGTGATCTAATGCTTGCCCACGATAAGTCGTATGAGAAACACGATCGGCAGATTGTGTTCTATCCGTGTCATGACGTCGCTCCCTCTTCAAAACTTATGTTACTTTGTGCTAGTATTTCATGGTTGAGGTATTAAGCGTGTGCATGGAGAAGTGCAACTATTTGTTTTCGTTGGACACTTGTTTATTTGCAATACCTGTTGGAGGGCAGTTAAGGAGCAGAGTAGGAATGTCTGACAAGACATTCCTTAGAACATCAATTCCTAATGATATCAATATACACAAATGACCGCCAGCGTCGGTCCTTTTATCTCGCCCATATGCCAAAGTAGTCTAGACCTACCCGCAACTAAGTGGGACTTGACCCTCCTCAGGGGACGAGCCGAGAGGGTCGAGACCGTACCCATCGAGATGCCGTAACATCGGGTGCGTTCTAAGGTTTCTATTTAACCTCGCGGACCACTTTGTCTATCGCCTTTGCGAAGTAATCTATATTGTTTGTGTTCAGGCCCGCCATGCTTATACGGCCGTTCTTGGTCATGTACACGTGAGCTTCGTCTCGAACTTTCAAGGCTTGTGCCTCAGTGAGCCCAGTAAAACTGAACATGCCGATCTGGTCTGTGATGTGGTTCCAGGTACCGGGAGTACCAAGCTCCTCGAGCTTGGCGCGTAACGCCTTGCGCATCTCGATAATCCGACCGGACATGGTGCGGAGGTTCTCTTTCCACTCGGCGAAGAGCTGAGGATCATTCAACACCGTGCTGACGATTCGAGCACCATACAGAGGCGGGTTCGAAATCTCGGATCGCTGCAGAATAGCTAGCTGGGAGGCAACACGGGTGGTCGTCTCAGGTGCATCAGATGCGGGGCCGGTGACGAAATGGAAGCAACCAGCTCGCTCACCGTACAAGCCAAAGTTCTTAGCGAAACTCTGCGCTATCACAAGCTCGAAGCCCTGCTCAACGAAGTAGCGAACGGCGGCGTTGTCCTTATCCAGATCACCCGACGCAAAGCCCTGGTACGCGGTATCGAAAAAGGGGAAATGGTTCTTTTCCTTTATAAGAGTGGCGAGCTCCTTCCACTGGTCGAGAGTGGGATCGACACCAGTCGGGTTGTGGGCGCAGGCATGGAGGAGAATGATGGACCGTTCTGGGGCTTCGGATATGGCGGCCTTCATGCCATCGAAATCCAGGCCCTTCGTCTGCTTGGAGAAATAGGGGTATTGGGCGACGGGTACGCCAACATTGGAGAAGATCTGGTTGTGATTGACCCACGTCGGGTTGGAGACGTATACCTTCTTTGTGCCGGGAAAGAAGCGGGCGAGGAACAGGGCGCCAAGATGGACTGCGCCGGTGCCGGAAATGGTCTGTACAGAGGTGACGCGCTTCTCCTTGATGGCAGGCGAATCCGGACCGAGAATCAGCTCGGCGGCCTTGCTCGTGAAGGAGGCTATGCCGGCGATTGGCGCGTATTCGTGGTCGAGGTTAGGGTCGTTGCGTAAAATCTCGTCCGCCTGTAGTAATAGTAGTCAGCAGTGAGCGAAGAGTGTCATCGTGGAGATCGAGGGTAACTGGTTGATCAGGGACGACAATGACACGACGAAGGGAACTTGGGCGAGAATGCCAATTGTAAGGATTGCCCATACCTTTTTAACTACAGGTAGAACCCATGGTTTTGCGTTGTTATCACGATAGGCGCCAACGCTCTATAAGCAAGTAAGTTAGTTACTGACAGGCCAACTCGTACACTTGCCAATGGAGCAAAACATACCACATCGACTTTGGTAGGATGTTGATCAGCCTTAAAGGCGCGTATAAGACCAAACAGGGGATCCTCAGGCGCCTGAGGAACGACCTCGGCAGAGAAGCTGGTAGCTGAGGGTGGCGACATTTGGTGAACTATGGATTGGACTCTTGCGACGGACTGGTTGTGGTGTGAAGGTTGGAGGGGCATGGTGATAAAAGAGGAAATTATATCGCGGCGGGGTTGGGGGAGAGTGTATGACAGCTTCTGCTATGCTGCGCTGCGCTGCCACTGTACTCTGATATCAATACCACTGTAGCACTGGCGACGTTGGGGTGGTGACAGCGGGTACCTGATCTGGCGGTGGACCGGGCTGACTACTGCTGTGCTCCGGCGGACTCGTTCCACCGGCTGGATGGAATGATTGAGACACACGGATGCACGGGGGTGGGGTCTGTCTTTCGATGTGAGCTGACCGGATCGCTGCTGTAAGTGGCTGTGGTCAGAGGCATTTCTGATTACAGTGAACACGATAGGCCTGGAAAGAAATGTGTAACGGCGCCCTTCCGGTGAGCCGGTGTCGGGAGGGGAGTGGCAGCTGCGCCAGTGACGCACACAGCAAGCTCGTGTGGGCTTGGGTCCAACGGTAAAGTGGGGTGGGGTGAGGCATATTGGCGGGGTGCGGAGAATGGCCTACCTTTGAAATCCCGCGATCTTCTAAGATACCCAATCTTGAAACTGTTGGGTGCCAAAGCGTAGGGTATGTATTCCAAAAACAAAAGTAACCCTACGATTACTATATCAGTTAAACCGCGTTCTTCTCATCCATTTATTCAACTGGTCAGGATACCAATATTGTTTCTCAACCCCCGCTAGACACCATATGCATACCGGAAATTGGCACTGGAACTGTCTTACCTAACTTAAATACAGACGGAGTAAACCCGGCATTGGTCGGCGCTCTCGTTGAAAAGTGACTACCCAGTAGCCAGAGATAGTTACTACCTAAAAGGGTATGTAGATAGTCAAATTAGGCGGTTTCTCGGGTTACCGGATGAGTATAAGAAGCTTTCTAATTTCGTCAGAAACAACAGTAATACAAGAAAAGCAAAGGGTAAAAACGGATTTTGTTTAACGTCGCGAGTGAAGGAGCCGAAGGAGAAGAACAGTGATGTGTGCTGGCTTCTTGCTAATAAACCTCAGAGATACTGACTGGTGGACCCAGCGGTTTATCAAGAGCTTAAGTCAAGCCGAGGTCCATTTCGTCATCCCAATTTTAGCTATTCATCAAATAGCTTACCGAACTCATCTACACCACAATTTACCCGCGTACTAAGTGGTGACCATTGCATGTGATCGCGCAGCGACAGTAGGTAATATTGCACTTACAAGTAAACCTAGGTCACGATAATAGGTGACATGAATACGAAGCACATCATCTTCTGCTCGTCACGTGGGAAATGTATCTTGAATTGTTATATTATCAGATCCCATGCGATTAAGAATGCGCAGAGTCCGCACGTCGCGAAGAACGTGTATTTCGCCGGGCTCGCCTTTTTGGTCGCTTGTGTAAGCTGCCTGTTGCCCCCTTGCACATTTCCTGCCGTCGCATCTGAGTCGGCCACGAGTTGTTCGATTCCAGCCGACTGCGTCGTGAGTGTGTTGATGAGTTGGGTTTGAAGTTCGGATATTTCTAGCAATGATTTTTCTGCCGTTCTATGCTACATGTTAGCGTCGGATACCAAGAGAGGTTGCGATACGGGTGTTCCCAATATTTACGTACCTGACCTGATCCAACGTGCTTTCGTAGTGCTTGAGCATATCTTGGTTGTCCCTTTCAAACATCTGGATCTGCTCCGGCGTCAAATCATTTGCAGCATCGTAGCTCGGTTCCCGATCTCGGGAAAGTGTCTGACTGCTCTCATTCCGCCCGTTTATCGTCCTACCTGGTGGTTCTATAGAACTTGCTGCGTTGTGTAAAGAGGCGATGTCCTGGCCACGAGCCTTGGCTAGCACGCTCCGGTTCTTCTCCATCTCTCGCATGAGGCGGATCTCCATCATATCTTGTTGCGTCTTGACGCACTCCTGCAGACGATGTCGCAGAAGCCACAGCACGCTATCACGATGTACACTTATCGTCTTGGCTCGGTCTTCAGCCGCCGCGTGCTCGGGTGACTTGCTAATGGATGCGCCGCCCGAGGCCCAGGCACCCAATGCCCCCAATCCGCTGACAAACTTCTTCTGCAGCAGTTTACCCTCGATATCGACCCGTGCCTGCTCTATGTCGGCCAGCCTCCGTATGCTCGCATTGAGCTCTCGGAGCATTTTCTTCGCATTTGCATCGATTTCTTCGCGCTCGCGGTCTGATAGGGGTCGTGTAGATCGATTTTGGTGCGCTTTCAAGACGAGAGTCTTCCGCGGCTGTGCTGTGGAAAGGTAGGATTGTCGGATATTCCTAAGGTTGGCATGGAGCGAAGCAATGTGCGAGTTCTAGATCGACTCGAGTCAATAACCTCGAAAGACCAAACCGTGCGACCCGGACGTCGGGCGCGGGCTATGGGAACTGACGATTCTGTAGGCTTCTTTGAGGAAGTCTTCGAGGTTATCCACGCTGAAGCTCCCTCCACATGAGTGTGCCTCATGCTGCTTCAGGAGGCCATTGAAGGCCGGGGTAATGTCCGTCATGCTGCAGTTGTGGATTTACGATCAATGGAGATGTAAGAAGAGCGGCCCGGGGTCATCGAAGAAGTATGGCCGGACTAGTAGTGAACACCATGTTCGTGAGTCGTCGAACTGGACAGCTTTCTTAACAACAAAAGCTAACTATTCCAAGATGCTTGGCGTGACTTCATGCCACCTGCACTCTGCGCTGTCGCAAAAGGTACGTACCCACAGTAAGGGGCCAATTTAGCGACCTGTAATCTGTATTGTGGCTGATGGGCTGTGGCATCTGTCGTACCCACATTGATTGAACCTTATCTCCATGCAACCAACTGTATTTCGGTACCGACAACGGCATCTGATTGCGCCTGCCGATCTTGCCTTTGCCTTATCCGGGCCGTCATGCATAGGCCGTATGCACCCAGAGCATAATTGAAAGTCCATCCCCATGATGCAGCCTCAGTATAACCAGCTCTATACGGCTTGAACGCGTCATTCAAATCGTCGCGTCTATTCGTGGCGCCGAATATAGTCATCATGAGCCCTTGAGCTGCAGAGTCTGGCCGATATTACAAACATTCAGCCATGATTCGAGCCTCGCGTGCCAAAATGTCGGACAGACATCTAGAAAGGCCAACGTCAGCAGTTACACGGTCGAGGACCTTGTTGGTCTAAATACAGCTGTCCTGGCCGCGAGATGACAAACCAGTCTACTCAAAGCCCCGACTCTCGTTGCTTCGGCTCTGTATTACTCACAGTAATTCAATCAGTAGCCTTGCGATGGGCTCCGATACGGCTAGGACGTCCGAAGAGATTGTCGGTGACGTCCGGAAATAACTGCCGGTTGGATCAGCGGCGGGCCTCGTATACCCGCCTGACCCGCTCATCGCGTCTTCGATAAGGCCGATGTTGGTTCGCGAAAGGGTCTTCCTCCGCCAAACGGGCCTGTTCCGAAAATTTGTTGTCTTTTCCTGTTTACTTTGTTGTTGGTGTTTTCTATCGTGTACATATATAGGATAATGCCAAGCGTTTGGCCTTAACTTAGATGCCGCAATCAACACTCTCGTACACTCCAAGCAAAAATGACTACAGTTCCGGATCTCCCGCCACTAGCAGCTGAAGCACGTGAGCTTGAGGAAAATAGCCATGATTCTGAGTCTGACCCCCATGGCGAGGCTGAAAGCAGAACCATCAGTGAGGATGGATCCCGAGACCTTGAGAATACCCTTTCACGGGTTTCCAGTGGCCCCCCTTACAGTGTTTTCTCACCGAGTATGAGAAGGTGGATCGTCGGCATGAACAGTATCGCAGCTTTTGTGTCCCCGATAACGGCAAACATTTATTTTCCTGCTATTCCAACTTTGGCGCAGGATTTAGGAGTGAGTGTAGATCAGATCAATCTCACACTGACAACCTATATGATCCTTCAAGCACTTGCACCGACTATTTTTGGCGATTTCGGCGACATCGCTGGGAGAAGACCAACTTTCATAATCACTTTTACAATCTACCTTGGCGCCAATATCGGGTTGGCCCTTCAGAGAAATTATGCTGCGCTCCTCGTTTTGCGCATGTTACAAAGCGGTGGAAGCAGTGGGACTATTGCTTTAGTTTATGCCGTGGTGGCAGATATTGTCCCGACCTCTGAACGAGGTAAATGGATGGGAATCGTCGGTTCTGGAATAACTATCGGCCCAGCTATTGGTCCCGTAATTGGTATGTTCCATATTTATGCATGAATTATGATGCCTTCTTCAGATTTTATAACTTAGAACTCTCACTAATTTGGTTGCAGTATGTTTCACACGCTCCGTTCACCTAGAAACAGGTACAGTAGAGACTCGAGCGAGATTCACTAACAATATATAGGGTGGATTATTGAACGCATACCTTGGCTGGCCTTGGATATTTTGGTTTTTAATCATATTAACGGTGGTTTGGCTAATTCCTGTAAGCACCCTTGAGAATCGATTTCTTCATTTTCGACGTTACAACTACACTCTACTGGCCTTTTATTATCCCAAAAAACTTATTCTCACTCGACATTTCATTGCTAACCCCCAGTTTCCTATAGTACGTTCTAGCTGTACCAGAAACAGCGCGTAAGGTTGTCGGCAATGGATCGATTCCGCCTCAGGGGTGGAACATGACTCTACTTGATTATATACGATTCAGAAACCAGAGCAAAACGCGATCAGAAGCGCCCACAAGGCAGAAAATACCAATACCTAATCCTCTTAAAACGCTAAAGGTGTTGCGTCATAAGAAGTATGACTCCATCCATCGTTTTATACAACCGTTTTCGCATGTTCCTAAAATCTTCAAAAAGGAGTTTGATTTCGTGTAGTCATCACTAACTCTCTTTTCTATCAGCATGGCCATGATCCTCCTCTACAATGCGACACTATTTGTTGGCTTCTCTACAGTGACAGCCACCTTGGCTACACAATTCAAAGCGATTTATGGTTATGATGAGTTGACGCTCGGTCTACTATATCTTCCATTCGGAGGTGCGACAACCATCGCTTCTATAGGAGGAGGTTTCGTCGCCGATTGGAATTTTCGGAGAATCGCCAGATCCATGGGTTTTAAGATTGATCACAAACGGGGGAATGACAGTAAGCAACCATATCACAGTCTTCCACTCCTGCGAAACATAGATTATCACTCTACATTGGTGAAAGTCCACTTAACCATTCGCGCAATTCACGTCATACGAGAATATAGTTGCTGACCAATTCCCTTACAGTGGCACACTTCCCCGTAGAGAAGGCGCGCATACAGATTATTTTCCCGGTCATTTTTATAGGCTCGGCAGCGACTATTGGCTACGGATGGGCTCTGGAACGACAAGTCAGCGTCGCGGTGCCCTTGGTTCTATCGTTCTTCATCGGCCTATGCGTGACATGGCCATTCCAGATCATGAACCTTCTGATTGTCGATTCATACCCCGGGGCTCCGGCAACAGCTACCGCTGCGAATAATCTCGTCCGTTGCTTGACGGGTGCCGCTGCAACAGCTGCCATAGAGCCTATCATCAGGGGAATAGGTCAAGGCTGGGCTTATACGCTGCTCGCTCTCCTCTTCACGGTTCCATCTCCCGTGCTTTTAATCATTGTTAAATATGGGCCAAAGTGGAGGAGGGAAAGGATGGAAATGTTGGAGGCAGAGAAAAAGAAAGCGCAAGTCAGCGAGGAGCAGACCGTGTCAGTTGAAAAAACTGAGCCTAAAGCGTCTTGATGGCTGTATAAGATCAAGATCATTATGTGCAAATGCTAGCAAGTTCATTGCATTATACTGGTACACGCATTTCAGTAGACAATAGAGTTTATATCTAAGTTTAGTTCCACTGTCCCAATTCTACCCGTCTGTGAGATATGCGTACTTACCCTTCATGTAACACAGCTGCAAGATGGATTACAATTGAGTTAGCGCGTTTACCCCTCGGCAATCCTAGTAAAGGGGAGGCGTCGGGTAATTCAGCCCTCGGTAATTTCCTAATAAGGCAAGGGTTATCCCCAGACCCAACCTAAACCTCAGCTCATACCCCAGTTTCAAGATCTCGCTATCTACCAATAGAACATACCTAAATACTAATCTTAATACTCTTAGCATTCCAGAGTTCCGATCTATCCTTTTAAGAAAATTGAGTATTCCCAATGCGAAGGTGAATACCAAGTTCCCAAAATCGATTTATCGCGTTATCACATCTCGACCCGGATGCTGCGTTCAAGACAGATATGACACTGCCGTCAGCTGAGGAGGTGAGGAAAGGACATGGCCGGCTCACATGTCAAGAGGCCCTGGGCCTCATATCACTACCAGACAAGCTTGTAGAAGGACGGCCTATCAAGCGTTACATGAGTCAGCGTAAGGCATGGCTCACAGGTCACGAGTTCGCCGCACTCGTAAAAGAGTCAGAAGCCAGCCTATTCAAATTGAGCGCGTATGGAGGTCATGTTTACAGCCAAGCTAGTATGGCCGCTTCCCTAACGCTGAAAGCCGCGCAGGGAGCGGCAGGTCAAAATGGCGGGGGCAAGAAATTTGGCATCCATGTAAGCTCCCGGCGCTACATGCCGTCGTAGTTTGGGAAATTCGTCTCGAAAGAGAAACGCAAGCTGACAACTCAGTAGACAATACATGGATTCTTCTCAGAAGCCGGCTTTAGCGACCGTCCCTACATATACGAGGTGACAGATCTGGCATCTAACTCCTCGTTCCCCAACCTCCTAGTGACGGCGCGCCAGCCTGCGTCGCCGAGCACAAGCGCGGAAGGAGACCACTACCCCATAACTGACGCAGACTTACCCCTAGGCCTAGTCTGCTTCAGCGCAATGGTCTCCTTCCGACCAAGCGGCAGCTCGCAGTTTGACGCACAGGAGCCGTCAGCTCAAGAGAGGTACGCTGACATTCTAAATTCCCGACGGCCGATGGAGTGGGATCCGGCCCCCATCTCGGACATCGAGGCTATCTTGGACAGGATACAGGGCTCGCGTCAGGCCATTGGACTGTTCCCGATGCTCGACATGCGGAAGGTAGACATGCGCGCGTATAACGCTGGTCGTCCGTTTCACGAACGGCGCGAGCTTATCTTATATCGGCTCCTGGCGCCTCTCCTTGCTAATGCATCGAACGACGCGGAAAGGAGCAGTAAGGACGGATGTGCGATTGATGGGCCGGACGCACATATTTGTGCCCACGCCTACGGAGCCGATCGTAATGGATTGCTCATGATTGCTAAACATGCCGGGTTCGGGTACGACTTGGCGCGCGCTGCGAGTCTCAGCTACTCCTTCGTCGTCCACGTCAATGCCGAAGAGGCCGTCATGACGTACAGCGAGGGCGACGACCAATGGTGGGTTCAGGAGGCATGTTTCCCGCGCGTGCAGGCTGGGAGAGGTATCATTCATAGTAAGCTCTGGAGCCCGCAGGGTGTTCATGTTGCATCAATGTACCAGGACGGTATCATTCGGCGGCAACCCAGACCCGACGATAAGGAGAAAGGAAGGTTGTAGACTGCTGGTTACTTACGAACATATTTTAGAAGGCCTCTTGCATACATAATATCGGAGTTAGTGACATAGATAATCTCTGAATTTCGATGGACCCAAAGTCCCTTTTCTAAGTTCTCGAGGCCCAACTTCAGAATACTAACTTTGAGTGTGGGATCCAAGGAGTGCGATTATACATGAACGTATAGATTTTTACCAGTTCTTCGGATTAGATTTAAAACCACTCTGGTTTGAATTGCTATTTATAGTTCCTCAACTATCAATCTCATTGAGTATCTAACTATAGAATTCACTCTTTTGACTGCTACCTAGACTTCTATCTTTGTATGGTGGTGGTTTGATGTCACAGGGGTTATAGGACCCCAACCCAATAAGAATACTTCGCGCCCGTCAGATAAGTGCTGTAAGCGATTGGGTGAGGGATAGGTTCCAAGGATTTCTCTCACGCTCGGGGCCGACAATAGGTAGCGGGGCTGCCTAAGGAGGTGTGAATAAATGCATTGTTCCCCGGCTTCGAGAGGAGAATTTCGGACTTTGGGACACTGAGAAAGTTATTATTTGAAGAGATTGAAGTTACAAGCCCCTCGTCATAAGCTGTTAGCCTTATTTATTTATGCTACGGCTATCCAAGGACGCTTATGTTTGGTATTTTTCAGTGATATCTTCAACGTGTCGCATAATTAATATTATAACCAACGGAAATGCCTCCCTTTTTTGGAGACAGCCCTCGAGAGAAACGATGCTACCCAATGCCACTAAATTCGAATACTGACACTTCGTTCGAGTTTTTGACTCGTGAAATGATGCGCGGACGTGTCCCATTTGAAGACCACTCGCCATTCGACTTTGATCCTTCTTGGGGTACCTATGGACGAATCCCAGGTTGCCTTTTCAGTTACGAGGATAGGATTGCCAGGTTCATATATCGTGCTCGGGGAACGAAATCCGCTGACGAGATGGACGGTAGGTCAACCTTTTTTGCATGAGCTTATTACTCCCTCATTTACTACAAGCGTGACTAAGTTGTTGTTCGCTGCCGGTCCCCAAGGCACGCAAGAAGAGCGAACGGAGTCTGCCTTCTTGGATACCGACAACGTCACGAAATCAGAATTTGCGTACGGCTACCATGTCCCACCTTGGCGGGACCCGGAAGTTTGGGAATCGTTGCCCGACGTCTTTATTATCGATCTCGATAATGAAGTCGAGGCCCTTGACGAATGCAAGTGTAGCTGCTGTGGGGATTAGTTTGAATCGATGCGTCACACGTACAAGCACGTTTCTTTCTGCGCCAGCTACAGCAGGAATTCCGATGACTTTCGCTTCTATGAATCCTATCCAGTATTGAAAGAGTGGAAGCTTGGAGATAGTTGGCCAAAAGAATTATCGCCCATCACTTCTCCAGAAGCAGTATCGCCCATCATTTCTTCAGAAGGATTATCGCCCATCGCTGCTCCAGAAGATTGGCCAGAAAACTCAGGTAACGAAGACGAAGATGAAGGAAACGAAGATGAAGGAAACGAAGATGAAGGAAACGAAGATGAAGGAAACGAAGATGAAGGAAACGAAGATGAAGGAAACGAAGATGAAGGAAACAAAGATGAAGTAAACGATTGCATCTATCATAACGGTTTGATAATTTGTATTGGCCGTGATGAACTTCTGGGTGTGCCCAGTTCTCATAATCGAGTCCATGTCCTGGGACGAGGCCGCGAGACCATATTTACCATTCGGTCTTTCTCCGATGGTAAGTAATTGTCCACATAAAATAATACCGAGCATCTGAAATATTTGAATTAACAGCACATTTGTCTAGATGACCCAAGCTCGACTCATTTTCCTGCTACCATTGGGGGCATTGAAATGGATTCCTCGAGCTCTAGGAACTGGGAAAAGGCACGTGAATGCCTCAAAGTCTGCCAAAAAGATCACAGCCGTTGCAAGTCACGCGATAGTTTGACTCGCCCAAGTGAATACAAACCAACCCGACTAATTGATGTGGGCCAGCGAAATGATCGTCACGCCCGATTAGTACACAGCAAAGAGCTGAGTGTTGAAGACGCCGCCAGTGGTTATATAGCATTGAGCTATTGCTGGGGCGGTGACAACGAATACAAGACGACTACAATCAACCTCGAAACGCGTTGCAACCAAGGACTTGTTCCGGAGGTGCAACCTGCAACAATCCAGCAAGCGATATCGGCAACAAGGGAATTAGGATTTCGATTCTTATGGATTGATGGCTTGTGCATAGTACAGGACGATGCTACGGATAAAATGGCCGAAATCCCACAGATGCACCTTATATACCAGCACGCAGATTTGCTTATCTCAGCGTCTCGAGCCGCTTTCGCGAAAGATGGGTTCCTTCAGCCTATCGAACCCGAAACTGTAGAACTTGACGAGATTGAGTTCAGTATACCTTTCCACTACCGCTACCAAGGAGAGAAAGGTCGTGTAGTCCTGGAGAAGTGGTTCGAGAGCCGTGCAGATCTCGACCGGGAACCCATACATAGTCGGGGATGGACCCTGCAGGAACATCTTTTACCTAAAAGAATTCTAAGTTTTCATACTACTGGAATGAGTTGGCGCTGTCTCTGCGATTCGATGTTTGGGTCGTGGAAGAAGAGTATGCATGACAACTGCGTGCAGCTTGTAACGCGCGGAAAGGATAGTTTGAGTGAAGACTTCTACCAGTACTCTCCTCGTCAAGAGTGGGAGATGGTACGGTTTTGGTACTCTCAGCGGAGTTTAACCGAATTAAGCGACCGGTAAGTACTTGTTGATAACCCGGCTACCAGAGACATTTGTTATGTTCTCTCTAATCCCAAGTACAGATTGCTTGCCTTCTCTGCTATCCCGAGGCAGTTGCAATTCACATTTGGTAGCACAGATGATTACATAGCGGGTCATTGGCGAGCTCATCTTCCCACAGACCTCCTCTGGCAAAACAAGCTTTTCGTTAGGGACCGTTTTTCGCCTTTCCCGACTTGGTCCTGGGCCTCGTGTAGCTTTACAAAATCGAGGCTTGACCACGTGATGGATAATGATCATTTGACAATGAACCTTCCTTACTTCAATGAAACGTACATGAAGCTAAAGATGAAAGTCAAGGACGTGGATGTTGATTTAATTAACCCCTCGGACCCCTTTGGGGACGTCCGTCGTGCGGGCCTCTTGGTATCCAGCAGCATCCTCTCCGTCAAACTCAAATTTGGGCGAGAATACGACGAGGACGGTTACGTGAGCAACGTATATGCCGAAAGTGTGGAGTATCTCGTCCCCGATCCATGGAAAGCGTACAAGCCCAGGCTTGAATGCCATTTCGACGGGTTCCTCTATCATTTAGATAATGCACGATCTATACCACATTTCAATTCAGCCATAAAATACAAACTTGCCGAGGTATTCCGAAACGAAGACGACGGCAAGTCCTACGGGCTAATACTAGATCGTACATCGAAGAAAAATGAGTTTACACGGCTCGGAACATATCGAATGCGGGACATATCGTATGAGGAATCGCGTGAGAGTGATTCCCTAGATAGTAATAGTGGCGATTCTTACGGAGAGAAAAGCGAGATAGAGACCAAAAGGGGGCGTAGGACGAAGTTCTTGTATCGTGCATGTAAACGACGCAAATATTGGTTAGTCTGACACTTCATGGGATCTCACATGCTCGTCCGGGCCAATCCGGCTAGCTGTTACGAAGAAATCACCCCAGGCCTGACAGATAGGCCGCCTAACTCATACACTCTATTTGCTTTGTCTATATAATCTCTACATTGCTACTGCATCTGGTCACTCTTTGTGAGTATAAGGATGAAGAAGTTCTTGGTCGGATGATACAAGCCTCCAATAATCTATATTAATATGTAGACTTAATTCTTTAAAGGTTAATGCTATTGATATACTAACCAGAACTTTCTCTTTACCCTGATATTGACTTCAATTTAATTGCACAAGGGGATCACACGAGCGCTGTACTCCAAGGTCTCGGAAGAGAAAACAAGAGAGCCCAATGATTTTTGGTAGTCGAATGAAGATTGGTTAACTTCTCTGGCAGAATCTTTGCACTTGGTTAAAGTTCGTACCCCTGGCTTCACCGCAATGAATTTTGGTCCTCACGATAGACAGTTCTTCGCGAAGACGCTGTTAATGTCATTGTGCAGAATCTGGTATGCTTCGCGATGTTGCTCCAAGAACCGGCGAGGTTATCTACAATGTACTTGATGCGGAACGCGGCACCTCCACGGCGAAAAACTAGCATTGTTTCACTGTCCAGATCGAATTCTAAGTCTCGGGTATGACTCTCAATATGTTAGTGAAACATTGGCATTGTAGGGCTATGGAAGCCCTCAAAGCTGGTGCGAAATATGAACTGGCCATGTTGGGTAGGATAAAGAATCAATTTGGTAATGCCGTAAAGCAAAAATAGGTCTGTGACATTGTTACGCGCAGTGAAAAGCACCTTTGCATTGACCAATCACCCTACCACGACTGGAAGTCATCCATGCATGCAACCGCTACCAGCCACCACACTTGTACTACCTCCACAATAGCTGGCAACTGCGGCGGGAAATAGGTAGCCCAATTGTCGGTATTTGTGTTATTGTCAACTTCATTTTACGCTCAAAGTCACGGTTCACGGGAGTGAAGGATGACATTAGTAACCTAGAAGCTTGTAATTAGTTGAGCGTTGAACGTGGCGGTGGAGGCAAAGGGGGATATAATCGTTGACTCCAAAGTTTGTTGTATAGAAGACTTCTCTTCTTTGGGCGTCCTTACATGCCAAAAAAAAAAAAAGCATTTTTGCCAGTAATCACAAGCACTGGTGACCGCTCAATTCCTCGAGATAAACTTGGCATCACATCTCATATTTTTCCATCTACCCCGCTTTCTTACTTGACTGTGATTCTACGGGTGTACTACTCAAGCTCCTCTACGCTTCGCTTCATCTGAATCATGCCGTACGACAGGGATGCCATCGCTAGTCGTCTTACCCGATACTACGACCTACTCGTAAGAATGGCATATCTCGACCCAGCCGTAATTCAGCGCCCGCCGCCCCAGGGATGGAGCGATGACAAGTTAGCTGTCGACATTCTCCGGGTAATGAACCGCTCAGACAAGGCCATTGATCTCTTACGCCATCTACCTTACGTCCGACAGGATCTGAGGGATGAGAAATGGGAAATTTATCCAGAGACACAACCTATCTCGTACCTGCGCGATGGACGGCTGCTCAGAGGCAAGACCGCCGAGTCGTGCGCCGGCAAGGACCTTCACTATCTGAATATGATGCCTTTTAACGTTGAGTACCCCACGGGTATGATCTCTTTGACCTTTGGTCGTGATGCGACATTCTGGGTCATCGACATGGACGCAGGTATGTGCCGATCTCAGTTTCCCACCCACCTGCAAAGTCTGTCTGATTTCTTTGAGTACTAGGACAAATATTTCCTGTTGGGTTGTACGTCGTGGATGACACGGCCCCAGAAAGCCAACCCTGGCGGCGCAATGCGAAGGCAGTCGATATTTTGGAATATTTCGATGGCGTCTATTCCGACCTTCTTAACCTCAAGCTCGTCCCCGCTCCCAGGTCGGGATATTGGGCGCCGAGGGGTAAGCTATGTCTTCCTAGCAAATCAAGGAACAGAGTATAGCGGACAGTACTGACATTGGGTGCGATAGTGGTCTCTGGCGAGCAGCCCCCAGAAGGGACGGTAAGCACCCTTCTCTTAAGCAGGCGAATCCTTGAAGTGTGATGTTGATTTTGACGCAGCTGGTTAGTCGCCTTCTCAAAGAGCACGGATGGCCCGATAACTTTAAAAGGGCGGAATATCTCGAAGCTGTCCAGAATCTTCGCCAAGAGGCGATCGATGAATCACTTAATGCATTGCGTCGCTCTTAAGG
The DNA here is from genome assembly GCA_022495235.1 of Xylaria curta. Taxonomy (NCBI): domain Eukaryota; kingdom Fungi; phylum Ascomycota; class Sordariomycetes; order Xylariales; family Xylariaceae; genus Xylaria; species Xylaria curta. Next base: position 225,170 of record MU375956.1, read on the forward strand.
GCGAAAAGTGGGAGTATGTGCGAAGTTAGGGAAATAAGTTAATATTTATTCTACGAGATCTGATTAACTCAAATCTAACCTATATAGCAAGACAGTAGTAATAATCCACCCAAAGCTGCGTCCCGCAGTTCTCCCCATTCGGTCCCAGTACTGGATTAAGCTCATATAGCCGTGCCACGTCGATCCCATTATCATTCGCGAGTGACCAGCAACTGGCCCCAGACTCGGCCTGAACATACTTCTTGCAGTTTGAAGGAAAGCCCGTCTGCGTCTGCGTTGGTAGCGGGGCCGCCGTAGTAGTAGTCGGCGGTGGCGTTGTGGTGGTTGTCGAGACGCCCACGCAGTAATAATAATCTGCCCAGAACTGTGTATTGCAGTTCTCTCCGTTTGGCCCGAGGACCGTGTTCCACTTGTAGAATGAAGTAAGCGCGATCCCGGCGCCGCTGGCCAGGCTCGAACAGCTGTCTCCAGCTTTCGCCAAGGCGAATCTGTTACAGTTGGGATCGATGCCGGCCTGTGTATTCGTTGGCTTGGGAGTCCCCGTCGGAGTCGGGTTTGACGTGATTGTTGGCGTCGGCCCTGGATCCGAGCCGTCCCCTTCCGTGGCCACGCAGTAGTAGTAGCCCAGCCAGACCTGAGTCGTGCAGTTCTCCCCGTTCTCTCCTAATACGGGATTCAGCTCCCACAACCGCTGCTGGCTGATCTTCCCGTCATTAGCAATCTTCCAGCAAGATGCAGTGCTGGAATTTGCGACAACCCAGCGACTGCAATCTGAAGGCATCCCTTCTTGGACTAGGTCTGCCGGAACGGCATCGGGGTCCTCTACAATGGGAAGAGATACGGTGCTACCTGGACCGCCTCGGACCGGCCCATCCCCGTTATCAGGAATCTCCGAGCTCGGTGGGGAAATCCAGGCGCCTCCTGGAGGTCTGACAGATCTGTGAGTTATGTGCTATCTGAGACCTTAGGGGAAGATAAATTTACCCGCTGCAGATAAGCTGGCCTACTGCCAGGTGATCACAAGCTCCCAGGATGTACGGATTCCAGCTCGCAAGCTGAGCCACAGACACCTCGGTTGTGGTGTTTGATAGGGACTGCGCAATCGATTCACTATTTCCCCATAGTAAGCTGAAAGTCACGATGGATGGAGCGTTTCTAGCATAAATAAAGAAGGCAGTAGAGACAAAAGTTTAAGAGAAGAATCTCACCATGTTTCATTCTCAGCAACTCGGTAGAGGCTGCACGTGTTCGGGATACAGATTGGCCCAGTAGAGTCACAATACTCACTCTTCGTAGCAATCGCAAATTCACCAGATGCCAACTCATATTTCTCCGCAATATCGTGGCACGTCAGACCCTCCTCGCGATCAGGACGGATATCTACCATGCGTCCCGCACACGCCGTAGAGGTTGGAGTTGGGTCACTAGTTGCCGTCGGGGTGGTGGTTGGTATACCAAGCTCACCACCGTCCGTGATATGCGGATAGCCTGGCACGATCCTTGTTACCAGCTCTCCCACCGTCGTCTGACACACGTTCTGGACGTCCTGGAACTCGTTGACAAGGTACTCTGAGAAGTCCGTGTCGGCCAGAAAGTCAGAAGTGACTCGCGCGTGCAGGATCTTGAGGAAACACTCGGAACAGAGCAATTCGTCATCGTAGAGCGCCGACATGCGGCTGTTTTCCGGGCTCGGGTCCGCGCGGTTCAGACACCAAGGATCCGTGGGGAACATGTCGCAGTCAACTTGGACCACGTCCGAGCCTACCCAATTGTAAGACTCGGGTAGGCACCATTCGTTGGAGGAGGACCTCATGCAGGCTATGTTCAAACCCTCGACGAAACGGCCGCTGAGCGTGTCAGCTGGCACGTAGCGCTCTCCAGACCGAAGGTAATCATCCTCGCAGGCGCTTTCGACCTGAATTTTCCAGTCTGTGGCGCTGGAGATGCAGTTGGGTGTACAGAGTGTGGCCACATCTGTCTCTTGCCAGTATACCTGGTCGACTTGCTGTGTCCATTGGAACAAGTCATTGTCACATGGTAAAGTTGTGTTCCTGATGATAATGATCAGTCTTCCCGTGGAGAAATATAATCAGGGAGAGGGCACGAACAAGGCGGAAATGCATCCCTGTGATATTCCCAGTATCTGTGTCATGGCCTCAGGGGCAATGAAAGGATAGAGTTGGAAGGCCACTGCCATCGAGAGCACGCTCATGGCGAGTAAAGCACTGAGCGGCGACATTGATGCTGCTGTATGGAGCCTCTGGACAAGATGGATTGAAGTGTTGATCAGCACGAGAGTGGCTCTGAGGAGGCCTTGACGACGGATGCATCAAGAACTCAGAGATGTATGTCTATGCCCCTCAATATGAGGCGAGTCTCATGCCATCAACCACGACTTATGATAGTCTACCATGATAAAGGCGGTAGGCAAATACACCCCTCCTTTCGGTGCGTTTTTCGGTGCTTACCTTCTTCATCACACGATGTCTGACAGGCATTTTGAGCCGCCAAGATTTGTCTGAATGCAGACTAATTCTTGGTATCACATCAGCTGTAAGCAAGCTCGCGGCAGCCTTATAACAATCTGGTCCCAACCCCGCACGATATAGCAACAAATACACCGTTAGAGTATCATCTGATACAGATAGAGGAATAGCCAAGTCATTAGGAAGTCAGCGCTATGAAATCGATAGTTGTGAAGTTCTTGCGGAGGCACCCGAGGTCCGAGGCCACTCTAGGTGCTATGTCGACGACTGTGCCGAATTTATATCACTCGCATGTGGGAGTTTACCCTGTGCTCTTGATTCTACGCAAGTCAACGTTGAGCCCGCGTTGAGAGACCTCTTAACGTCTTCAAGCTTGTCACCATGCGCTACTCTCTCCTGACCAACAGTCTGTTTTTGGCTGGATGGTTATTTGGAGATTACGGATCATGTCAAAACAGCACCTTGTCCAACGACACCTCCGTGGACCAAGTTTCACCATCTTATTTTAACCTCAACTCTGCTTTTTCCCTTCTCCGGACCGATCTCCCAGCAGAAGCGCTTGATCTGCCTATAGGAACCTGCAACGATGAAACGCCATGCCCTAATGGAGCTTGCTGCGGCAAGGTGTGTTGATAGCGTCCTTGAAGTTTATAAATCCGGCCGACTAAGACTAACTCATAATAGAACTCAGGATTGTGTGGCTATTCGCCCTCAGAATGTGGCGCCGGGAATTGTTCGTCTAACTGCAATGCGAAAGCCGAGTGCGGTCAGTACGGCGTGCCTGGGAGGCAGAACTGTCCTCTAAACGTCTGCTGCTCTGAATTCGGGTAATTATGTCCCTTTAAGTTCTTTATCGCTCACTAAGAGCACATCATAGTGAAGCCTTAACTAATTCGGAGCAAGCTTTTGCGGCTCCATCGATGACTTCTGCGGCAAAGGTTGCCAGGAAGGCTTTGGAAGTTGTGGTGATGTCAAGCGACCGTCCTGCAGTAAGGACGGAGGCAGTGTAAATGACAGGAATATTGGATATTACGAGACTTGGGCGAACACGAGGGCCTGCCAGTCTGTGGCACCTGAGGACTTGAATCTTAACGGATTTACCCACATTAACTTTGCCTTTGTGTTCTTCGATGCCAAAACATTCCAGTTTCTGCCCATGGACAAAAACGCTGGAGAGCTGCTCCATCGCTTTACAAAGCTCAAGGAGAAGAAACCCGGGCTCCAGACTTGGGTAAGTGTGGGTGGGTGGTCATTCAATGATCGTAAGTATCTTCCTAATTAGTCCCATGTCGTCACCTAACGATAAACCAATCTCGCCAGCCGGTCCATACCAGTTGGCCTTTAGTAACATGGCAAGCACCTCGGCCAATCGCAAAACGTTTATCAATAACGCTATAAAGTTCATGGACACTTATGGCTTCACCGGTATGGATTTAGACTGGGAATACCCATCCGCAGGTTAGTACAAGCCCCAGGGGTATCATCACATCACGTTCTTATCGTGGCTGAGTATCATAAGACGACCGAGGCGGTCGTGTTGAGGATTCGGCCAACTTCGTCCTACTATCACAGGATATCAAGGCCGCGTTTGGGTCCAAGTATGGGTATACCATCACATTACCGGCATCGTACTGGTATTTGCAACATTTCGAACTGGCCAAGCATCAGCCGTCTGTCAACTGGTTCAATCTCATGTCTTACGATCTACATGGTGTTTGGGACGCTGCGTCCAAAGCAATCGGACCAAAGGTCGGCACGCACACTAATATCACCGAGATCGACCTTGGTTTAGATCTCCTCTGGCGAGCTGGCGTGAAACCGGAGAAAGTCGTGCTCGGTCAAGGCTGTAAGAATAAGGTCTCATTCCGGTCTGTGTCCGTAGCTTATGTCGTGTTTTTCAGATTATGGACGGTCATTCACGCTCTCCGACCCTAGCTGCAACACGCCTAACGGAGTCTGCCAATTCTCCGACGGAGCCAAGGAGGGTCGTTGTTCCAAGGCGTCCGGAATCCTCACACTACAAGAGATCAATGAGATCATCGCTGAGAAAAGCCTGAAACCCGTTCACGATACCAAAGCGGGCGTTAAATGTTAGTTTATGTAGCTCTTGGGTCATATTCGACGATTATACTAACCAATGTCGATTCAGGGATCACCTGGGACAGGGACCAGTGGGTGTCATATGACGACGACGAAACTTTGAAGCAAAAAGGGGAATTTGCCAATTCTCGGTGCTTAGGTGAGTAAATTCCCCGCATCTAAACAGGCGTAAAAACCACATTGTGACTCACGTCAGGATTGTTGCTTTCGTAGGTGGGCTAATGGTCTGGGCGATGGACCAAGTCGATCAAAATGCGAAAAGCTTGAACTACCCCAGTGATTGGACTGAGGAGGAGATCTCTGACGCAGAAAGCCTCTACCAGGATCAGGCCGCTCAAGGCGTATGCTACACGACCAAGTGCGGCGAAAAGTGCAGCCCTGGTGATCACGAGGCTTCTCAGATGAATGGGCAACCCGGCCAGCTCTCTACCATGGACCGATGTGCAAAGGGCGAGTTTCGTCGTCTGTGTTGTGCAAAAGGCACGATCATGGGCGTTTGTAAATGGCGTGGCTACCGTGGTATCGGGCTCGTCTGCTCAGGCGGATGCGCAGAAGGCGAGACCGAGATCACGCAAAACACGAATCATCACTCGGATACTGAGGATCAGAGCTGTACCGGTGGTACTCAGAGCTACTGCTGCGCCGGATTCAAGCCGCCCATTACCAAAGAACAGGTCGAGGACGAATTCAAGGATCGAGCCAAGGAGCTCGCAATAGAAGCTGCAGAAACCGCTGCATTAGAGCTTGCCGCGAAGGCGTTCTGCAGGGTCGCCATCACAGCAGCGCTGACGCCATTGACTTTTATACCCTTTGTCGGTAAGTGACCTCGTTCACCTGGATACACTCAAGATACGTACTGACGCAATACGAATCACACTTCAGGCTGGATCATCCGGTTAGCTGTTCAAGCGGCAGTTCCAGCCCTGGCCAACCTCTGCGCCAAGGGCATCGCCAAGGCGGGCAAATCGGTTTTCAAGTTCATGGGAAAAGACTACGATGTAAAATTAGACAAACCACTCACGACCAAGAAAGATCGCGGAAACTCGGCCGATCCAACAAAGCCGCCGGGTAAGACGAAAAGCTGCAGTAGAAGAAACACGCGGCTTCAAAAGCGATTGCGGGACCACGTAACTACCATAACCAGGACTATGCAGCCGTCAGAGGTGGTCAGACGGAGCACTTGCGACTACAACGAATACAGCCAGGCGTGCTTGCATTACAGTTCCGTCATCAGCCGCAGGCCGGCATTGACGAGTTTGACTTGTGTTAATGCGCGGCCTATTCAGTTGGGTGATATACGCGAGGTGAGGAACGAATATTCAAGGAATCATAACACGATCTGGGTCAATGGATGGATGCGAGCGCCGGGCGTTGACTGCGAGCGCGATGAGTTTCCCCCGGCAGCAATCTGGCAAGCGCGCGATAGGAACGTCTGGATTCGCTTCAGCCCGGGCGATGAGAACGGCAGAGCGGGCAGTCTATTTCGACTGTGCCCGCCGCAGGTCTCCATCTCGACCGTCAGTCGCGCAACGATGGACCACATAGAAATCGCCTGTCAAGGACGTAATACGGAGGTCTGGAGCGAGACGGTCCAACTTATCGATACCGTGCTCAACTTGCATTTCACCAACATGCCCAACAACCTTGCCGACCAGGGACTTACGGCCAACCCGTGTTGGCCGGAGACGCTAGTCGACGACCCCGGGTTCGCGCTCAACTTCAACGACCCGTGGTACCAACGCGTAGCCAACCGGCCGCGACAGATGTTTCGGCAGTATTACCCGATGCCCCCGGGGCCACAGTTCACCAACAACAAAATCAACCAGCCGGGTTGGGACAAACGAGACATCCAGCCCGAGGACATCTACGTCGACCAGGGCAACACGTCGCGGCGCATCACGGAGGAAGAATTGCTGGAGGACTTTGGTCTTCTCAAGTGCGCAGACAAGGAGTGCTCCCGGGAATTGGACGCGCTAGGGGTTGCGTCCCTCCCTGTTATCGGCGCTCAACTGACGTCGCCGCAGACGGTCCAAGCTACGACTACGTCGGAGAGAGACACCGTTACTGTCTCAGCTACGGCCACTGAGTCTGCTTATACAACTTTAAGTACCATCTACAGCGTCGCGTCACGAGTTTTAAGTGCTGCTGAGGCATTGGTGACCGAGTCAGTTGAGCATGCGCTATATGATTACGATTTCGAGAAGGATGAAGAAGATGACTATTAGTTCGTTGGGGAAGAGTGAGGGGTTAGTGTTAGAAATATATAACTTTTATGTTTATATTTGATATTCGCCCTCGGTGCTGTGATTATTGTACTATGTATAAATTACAATTTGGAATTGCTATCATAGTATATAAGAACACTCCGCAACAAGTTCTTATAGCCGGAAACCTCTCTCTTTGCTCTCCTCTTTCTTTTCTTGTTCTCAGTAGGTTTCTTAGCTACTACATATAATCCTCCGTCTTATCCTTATTATTCCCTTGACCCTACGAACAAAGGCATCACATTACCTTTAGAGGCTGAGTTTTGAATACGAGTCTATTAAAAGACAGTTTCTCTCGGCGGACTTAATCGTCTCCATGAAGGAAACAGGAGTGTGCCTTTACATAGATGATTGAAACATGAATTCAGGGTTATTTGCCAAGTATAGCAGAGTCATTCTAGCTTGAGACCATCGCACTGAAACTTCGCAAAACGACCGATACTATGGCATTTTGACCGGTAGTCGGGGCTATCACCTTTAAGTCTTTATGTGTTGCGATCCTGCCTCCTGAGGACGAGATTTTCTATCAATCACGTTTCACTGGCTCTTCGGTCCTCAACTGCCTTGCCCTTGTTCCCGACTGATTTTCTATAGTCCTCTAACTGTTCGAAAGCGCGGCGCCGTCTTCTGGAGGGTTGATTTTGTCCCCAGGTGATTCCGCCTTGTTTTCGGCCGATGTACTCTCCTCCTTCGCTGTTGTGTCCTCCTTTTCAATTGGTCCAATCACAATTGTATCAAAATAGTTGTGAAGCAATTGCGAATGACGCTGGAGCCAAGAATTGCTCTGTTGTTTTTTAAGGGATATTGTTGCGACAAGATCGCTGTCCTTGACGTTACGGCGGCTTCTCGATAGGGCAAACTTGACCGGCTGTTCTACAATCAATGGGGATCCAGAAGTGCCCGATACCGTGTCTCCTGTATGGCCTTCCGCCTTTCCCCGGTCGACGTACACCGTAATGGTATCACATAAGGGAGGTATCTGAAGAGACTGGAACTGCGAACCGTCTGGAAGGACACGTATTAGTCTGTAATTATATAAATTGGGTTGATATTGATTAGGTTTGAAAGCCAAACGGACTTGGAATGGTATTGCTGTCAGAGGCCTTGACCCTCTGGGTCGAAGGATCGTAGGATAGAACTCTTTTAGTAGCTGGCATCTTGTAAAGAATGAAGGTTGATTAGGCACCTAGAACCAAAGAAGGATGCGTGTGGCCTCTAGAAATGGGAGGACAATTCATGGCCGCCTGACAGACGGCAGTCCTAGCTAACCGTCTATTCGGCGCAGGGACGGGAAGTAAGGTGGCAAGTTAGTACGAGAACTGATTCATCCAATTAGAATACAGAATATCACACACAAACAGTGTCACAAGGGATGGTATCAATGATGTAATGATCCTTTGGGCATCTATGAGACCATACAGGTCTAAGTCCTCCCTTCAAGCCCAAGCAGCAATCCAGGCTTAAACACACCAATAGCTTCGCTCTTGCTAGCCCGGATAATTCAAATACGTATCGATATTATCGTATTTCCCTGTAAGATTCAGAAAACACAATAATAGCAAACACGATAATCGACAATTCATGAAACGCCGCCTCACATACTGATTATATGATGTCTATCCCAGGGGTTGGTCCGTGTGACACACGGAATCGCTTTGCAGCTCAGCCACCACCATCACTATATAAGATATATGATTTTAAGGCTCTACCTCTATCCATCTTCGTTGCATTGCACACATCTCGCTAAGGGAGGTCAGGAATGAGATACATTTTCCTGCAGCATATGAGAGAATCCCGAGATAACCATTTTGCAGCCTACTATTAGTAGCTCGGAACCCTTTATAACCGATTCGCTTGTGCAAGAGCCGTGCGATGGCTTTCTACTTACTATTCAATATTGATGAGGCTGAATACCTCCATACAATGGGCTCTAACTCTGATAGCTTTTCTTGGTGCAAGATGGGCAAACAGCGGTACAGCCGCCAGCATGGGAACACTCATATATCCTGCCTATATATATAAATACTCTCGCTTTTTTTACGGTAACGTTGTTGAAATGGGATGGCAGAGCTGTAATTATATTCAAACACCCAACGCGGCTATGGTAATAAAGGATATAACGTTGTCCTTAAGTTGTGCAAATGATCCCATTTTTTATCGTCTTTTTGCCTTGTACTTCTATTAACATAGCGATGTTATTCTTTAGGGAGGATCTTTTTAAAAAAAAAATAAGTAGGAAGTATTAAAAATATTAAAATGGGGCAAAAACGTACAACACCAGGGATTCGCTGGTCGTCACCGACCCAACTACTAATCTGGCGGTATGTAGCTTAGCTATGGGGGAGCGGACGGGACCCCGCGTTTTCTACATCCTATGGTCGTACGTGACAGATAACTGCTGAGTTGTAACTTATAACGCTGATCCTGCTTCGATAACTGGCAAGCATGGCTGGGCACAGGGGCTATTTTGGTAGGGTGGGTGGCAAATAGGGGTCGTGCTTAGATAAGGTGGATGATGTGAGTTATGATAATAAGGTTAACATCAAGCACAGATCCAACTGGCCGCATCATTCTGATCCCCCTTACCGTCCCACTTCGCCGTCTTGGGAAACATACAGAGCGGGCGCTGTCTATACAACACGATGTTTTGTTGAGAAGCATCCGTGAAGTTGAACTCGGACGCGATGATCTGAGAGACTTCCTGCCCCCTTTCCACCCAGTCCATGAGCGCCAGGAGCGCATCGTGTCGCGAATCGCTGAACCCAAGGGGAACCGACCACGCCGACGCATAGGGCGGTCTCTGCACCGACTGCCCTGCGCTACCTATCATCCAAGGCGCCTTCACGTTGTCGGGTGTCCCCCAGCAGTGTCGCATGCCAGGAATCTGAAAGTACCGGAAGAAATCATCTACGTTCCCCATCGCCTCAACGGTGCGGTTGTAGTAGTGTGTCGTGTGCTGCACCGGCACGACATTGTCTGCGAGGCCGCCGTACATGATGATCTTGCCTTTATTTCTGAAGCTGCCGAGGTCAAATTGGTCTGCGGAAGCGTGCACTATTCTCTCGTCGTAAGCCTCTGCGTCTTTTACGACCGAGTCGTTGTACCATGTGGTCTGCCACTCTTCCCCATAGTTCATGAAGTATCGTTCATATTGCCCGTCGAAGTTCCGTCTCACGTTCTGGGAATCATCGTTGGCGACTGCTGGGAGCAGATAAGTCCCCCACTCTATCTCGGACCCGTATTCCGCCCCCTTGTATACGAGTTCCCCATCGTTGGTCACATAGTCCGTGTATATCTTCAACGCTGTCTCGGTTTGTGCTTTGCTCCAGCAGGATGTCCTATTACTCGAGACGTCACACCTCACTTTGCTTATGTCAAATTTCTGTCTGCAAGCAGACGGCGAACTGATTATATTGTCGCTGACGCCGTCTAGAGAATCGCACTGTTTCAATACCTCAGCCTGTAGTCGCGAGAAAAGACTGGCGTCGCTCAGGCTGTATGAAGCGTTTTCTGGGAGGTTCCATATCGCCAGCTTAGATAGCCACGGCATCAAATGTTTCGTATCCCATGCGGGGGCACCGACTAGTGCTCCATCGAAGACATCAGGGTCAAGCTGGATGTGTTTTAGACCTTGCCTTCCTCCCGTTGAGCATCCGCTGAAGTAAGAGTATGTAATTCGCTGATCATAGTACGTTTCAGCAAGGACTTTGCCCAGGTTAATCGACCCCTGTAATGCCTGGTACGCCCAGTTCACTTGCTTCTGCGTAGTATTAGCCCATGTGATGTCTCCTGTCCCCGAGCTATGGCCTGTGTCGGTAGACAAGGCCACGGCGCCATATTTGACGCCAACGCCCATTTCAAGCCAATTAATCCCTCCAAGAAACGAGTATGAGCCAATAGTCAGAATTCTCGAGTTCCAGTCATCCGGCAAAAACATCCCGAAGCGGTAGTTCGCGGTGACATTGTTCACGATCACTGCGCATAACTCTGGCAAGCCGGTGGGAAAGGTCGGGTAGCCGATGTTCCCGCTCTCGACGAAGAAGCCGGTAGTGACGTGCTGCACGCGCTCCACACGCACTCCAGCCGGCGCGATACCGGTAAAGTAGTCAAGGGAGCAGCTGGCGGCTTGACGTCGTTCGACAGGTAACGGCCAAGATGTAGCTAAACACGCAGCTAGAGTAACGAGGACCCAGAACGTCATTATCTTTAACGGGCTTATCTCAGTAACATCATTAAGCAAGCACTTAATTGAGGTTTGGGCTGAACCCAAGCCCCAAGGACTTTGAACTGATTAGATCTAGACGTATCCATATATATGCAATGGAGCTGGGGCCTTACTTACGATTGCGACGGCCGTGCGTTAAAGACGCCATCTAGACCCCGTTTCATTGTTGTGAGAAACAGGGCTCTCACACCCCTTTGTGTGATCAATAGATCGTGTGACGGCCAAAGCCCTCATGCATCGTAAGCAGCAGCGTTTCCTTCGGCCACACGCGGTCAAGCATTCCCTATCGAGCGGGAACAGAATGACGAAACATCCGGGCCCTCACCTCGCCGAAACCCGAACGATTTATGAAGGATAAAGATAATTGAGCGCCCAGTTGTCATAGCCCCATCCAAAAGACGCGGATTAGTCCGGGCGGAAGACATAAGACTTCAACAATTCCGCTTGCACATATGCCGTTCGCCTTCCACATCTCCGTCAGCTTGGATCTACTACCTTCTATATTGGATTGCGCTTACCTGCTAACTACGAGCCGCTGGTAGCGATGAAGCACGCTCACGCGCACTGCAGTATTCGTCCGTGGCATGGGCTGATAGGACGTTAGCTGGATGTTCCGGGATGAGCGGACGAGTGCGATTTTCTCATTGGTGATTACATACATCATATTGGCTTATTATTGATCGTGGGAAGGCACGGGTTCGGTGGCGTGAGCGGCCCTAGACACGCAATGTAACCCCCTTCTCCCGCAATCCGGGGTTTCTTAACCGGGGTACTGGTGCCTAACAGTTGGATCTACGAACCAGAAACGATAATATAGCCGAGTCATGTCCTAGGCTCTTCCAATGAGAGTCTTTCAAACGCCCAGGTTATCCAACAATAGCACTAAAATATTTCCCCGTTAGACCCGCACAAGCTGTCATCACCCCTGGAAATGCACAATAAAGAGCAATCTATACTGCCGGATTAGGCACGAGGGTGGTTCTTGAGACCTTCGCGCAATACGAATTATTAATAACGTGCCCGAGCACAGGGTTACTGATAGCAGGCTTCAACCTCATCTTAGTGACTTCTATCACAACATCAAAATTCAACGCACAACAAAGAGAACTTACTCAGGAAGGTGAAAAGAAATTTCTAGCCTGTCCCGGTAAGACACGAAGCAAACATCATGTTAATTTAATACAGTGTATCAGAGCAAACCACGTCCTATGATTTCGTCTTCTTTTCGTTGCATGTAACTCGCCTCACTGGAGAGCCTCCCATTGTAGGATGACTAATAAAGACGCAGGCATCATCCTAGGCGATATAGAGTTGGAAAGGCTACCTTAATAAACTTGGCTATTTCTCAGCATGACTACGTAAGCACCGATGCAGGTTCGTTGATAAAACGGTCGCAGAACTCGCTATTTTTAGAGAATCAGAAAGCCATGTATGGACTATGCATCACTAGGATTATTCGTTTTTTCTTTGATAGACAACTCGTGAATTGCAATGAGGAGGGCAGTGGTCATCAAAGTACGCAAGCTTCATAAGATAGTTATCGCTCTTGCGTATGCCTATTACCGTGTCCCACCCGCTAGATATACCATACTAAGTGCCCTTGTTTCTTCATACACTCCGAACTCCAACCAATTGTAGAGTATAACCAAGTTTTAAAACGCCCTGAAAGTCCCATTTCCCCTAATAAAATGCGGGTACCAATGCATTCATAGTGAAAAGACAATCGTGGCAATGACCACAGCAAGAGCAGCATAGGAATTGCTTATGCGAGACGCGGCGTCGTGATGAACTGGAATTGAACTAGGGGTGCAACCGGGCGCGAAGTGTGGTGGTCCGTGAGGGAAAGGAAGATACCGATTACATCTCAAGGTGTCGTTTCCGGGAGTGGTGGCATTGTCGGAGCTCTCAGCAGCCTCTTCAGGAATGGCCGGTTTGCTAGGGGCGACTTCAGGAGTTGTGTTGGATGGTGGCGTCGAATCGAACGTGCCGTTATGCATGGCGAAGACGCCAGCGGCAAGTGCCAGGAGGGAGAAGATTGTGGTTGTGAACTTCATTATGGGCAGTTGGCTTGGTTCAAGAGATAACTTGATGTTGATTTCTTTTGTGAAGAAAGACATAGCGTAGAAGATGCATTGGGGGGATGTGGAGAAATTTATACACGCGTCTTATTATCAGTGTTGACATTTAGGTTTTATCTTCCGCCGCATTGTTCCATCTAATATATGAGCAATGGAGTTTATAGTTACCGCAGACTAACCTTCTAACCGCTTGCCGTCAAAGATACATAAATAACCTAACTTGTTGTATCTAAGAATGGCGCATACAAAAACCATGCTAGGCGCTCTGTTGCTCAAGCTCATAGAACGAACTCAAACCATAATTGATGATACGCCCCTCCTTTCACTTGTGAGACTGGAATCCATATGAATTCCTTTGATGGATTTAATTCGGACTATCATCGTTTGTATCTGTGTCTACTAACCTGTATGAGTAGCTCGACGGCGATGGCTCGATTGAGTACTGAGCTAGACTAAGGGTAGGGATGAAAAAATACGAAGAGATAGTTAAGAATAATGAACATAGCAAAAGTCCTGAATAGAAGCAGCCGAACAATGTAGATTTTACATTACTCATCATATTACCACACTTAAGTCTTAGCTTGAGAGCTTTCTCATAAATATAATAGATTTAATATCCATAAATCTACCCTTATGTCAGAACAGAATGTTGTATTCTTGCTTAAACCACCCTAATAATGAAGTGACCTGGTTAACTTGCCTTCCTCTGAGTCCTAACTAAGGTAGCAACCTGACTATTGCGCGCCTAAGAATTCACAGTACCTATAAATTCAATAGAAGAGGTCTGTCCGGAAATCAATGAAAGCTTTATCAAAAACTTAGCAGGAAAACCGCAGCACCAACTCACGACACTATCAAAAGATAATGTTGTCAAGTCGAACGATTCGACTGTCTGCAGCTAATATTATATACGACCATAACAGTAAAGACTTCGTATATTCCATCGATATTCCATCGACATAGCTCAGATCTTGGCGATTATTAATGGGAAAGAATATTTCCGTCGACTGCTACTTATCAGGTTGTGGGAAAACTCTACAGTATATGAAATTTAAAACCGTCGCTCTCTGAATCGGTACATCAAGTAGATTTATACGTGGCTAGACAAGAAAAAAACGTTCAGGAGGGAGCCCCTTTTCCACGGCAGCATCCACAAAGTATCCTTCCATGATGAGGCCGTTAACCCACACATCTCCTAGTAACTGGAAACTTCTGTGTCCATGTCGCTCATCGTTGATTTTGAAAGGCCGAAGAGCAAACGGCACCGAAGAGCCTAGCAAGATGACAAGTTCGTCTCCGGCGCGGACACAACGGGGGGCCATTCCAAAATATCTGCCCCTTCCAGTAAAAAAACGCCTATGTGAGCACCTAGAGCTCAGCATAGTGTAAAGATATCCCTCGTCATCTTCCAACGGATCAGAAGGGCGTGACATCAGCTTTCCCAACAGCGCGGCGAATTCTAGTATGTCACTTGCGCTCGCTTTCTGAGCATTGCTGTTCACACTCAGCATCATGGCTTCAGCCATATCGAATGGGATATCGACATCCGGCGAATCGAAATGCAACCAATCTTCGATCTCTTTGTTATCAAGCTTCTCGACCATGACTTTCAAATTTCGAAGAATGTCTGCGACACGTGCTCTGTTCCCCCAATCAATATACTCAAAGACATCAGACACTTCGACAATGCACGAGATGGCGTAGCCAGATACGCAGAGGACGTCATGGTTGACAAAATCGCTTCTTATTTCATCAGTATACATATTTCGATTTGCATCAGCACGAAATAAGTAAAATCTAAGAAGTTGTGCATCATAAGCCACGTCGAATGATGGGTCTGCTCGCCCCACCCACGAAGGCCAACCGTCGAGCTCGAGATCTTGATCTGCAACCCGGTTCCTAGCCTGTCGAAGTATTCTTAGGCTATTTGATTCTTGTATCACGTAACGGGTAGCGTCGCGCATGACCTCGCGCAATGGCTTTCTGTAGTCAATTTCCAATAAGGAAATTTCAGGGGAGGACTTTGCCTCCTTATCTACCAGACTAAGAACCGCGAAGATCTTATCTCTGAGGTCCGAACATTGACGCTTACGTACTGCTAGCAACAAAAACTCCATACTTTGCTTATAGGAGTGCTTAGCAGCGCGTGCCGAGTCTTTGCCGTCGACTAAACGCCACAATTGGGTTAGTCTGTACAGATCATCATTACTAGAGAACCCCAGTGATAAAGAAGTCCAGTGATAACACAGCCATATGGCTACCCTTAGGAGCACGTTCAGGTCAATAGAGACATTACGGCCGCAGAAGCATGTATTGACAACCGCCACGGCGGCTTCTTGCATAATCCATAATCGGCTATATCATAAGCCAATACGGTTAGCTAATATTCAAGTTCGACATCATCTGTAAGACTCACTGGAACCATGGCCGCTGGAAAATAGAAGCAATAGCGCCTTCATCAAGCCCAGAGTCTAGCTTGTCATCGGCATTTTGGTTGTGCCGTAAATACGCACTCATTAAGTTGTGAAATTCGGAAAAGTCAGAGGTTTTGCGCCGAATTTCCTCGTATAATCGTTCAATCACTTCGAGGCCGTATCTTGTCCACTCGTCACTCTCTCCGAGATACACTAGATTGCCTTTCGCGGAACTGTAGATATCGGCCATCATTCCCACCTGATACGCCCGCTCGTCCAGGTCCGCCTGGTTGATACAGATTGAGTCGATCCAGACGATGCGGGGCTCTTCAGCCTTCTGCATACATTTAAGTGCTGCGACAGCACTCGCCGGGACATCGACCACATCGCCGTTTACAGTAATAAAGTCGCGTGCCGAGGCATCTCCCCAGCAGTATGATATGGTCTCGTAAATTACGCCGGGGTCCTCGAGGATTGCATGAGCGAGGCGCGATTGAAGTGCCTCTTCCTCTCGCCCCGCAAAGATAATTAGCAACCGGAACTCTTTCTGAGTCCTTTCCAGGGGTTCATATAAGAACGTTGATGAATTCTGCATAGCTAAATGAGTTGAGGCGACCACCTAGCTTCGATATCAGAAGCATTAAACATGCGGAAAACCTCGACTGTCGACCTGTCTCGTCTAAAGTGAGGCATCCCAAGGCGGCGTGGAAAGGGCGCTGCTGTACTACCAGCAGTCTCTTCATTACAAGTATAGTCACTTTAGTGTATGAGACCAAGCCCCCAACGGAGGGGGCTGCTGGAACATTCTTAACTCTCCTAAAATACAATTGACGGCCGGTTTAATACCTCACTGAGGTTGGATATTTAACTTGGAACTTGTTAGGTCATCTCGGGGGGTGGGTTTCAGGAATTAGCCTGTCAGACTCTCGCGATACCTACAGCTGCATACCGCTTCCCTAGAGTGATGGAACGAAGAGGGCATTTTGTATATAGATCTCTAGCCTGTAGATGTAGTAGTTGGAGCTCCTTGTGCGACAACAAGTATTCAAGACCTACGTTGCTATCAGTGTTCACTGAACACTGTTCAGAGGTCGTGACGTAGCCCTCTTATCCATGACCCTCCAATGCAACGGCCACCTCCGATTCCTTGTCTTATAGTGACATATTGAAAATGAGAGAGGTAGGCAGAGCTCTAGGCTAAATATTTACGCATTTTATTCAAAATATATTCCACTTGTAACCAGCAGAGGAGTAGTGAGCTTGATTGATAGGATCTACAAAATGTTACTTAACCTTTCAGTGATTCGGAGCAACTGCGAAATCGTTTTAAGTGCCAGTTTTCGGATACTGCCAATAGCTTTTATAATTACTGTATGTAGATAAAAACATCACATAAAGGGCGAGACCGTTTCATTAGAGCAAATATATCATCTAGTTGTTGTCACGTGGCCTAAACCCGAATCGGTATCCCAACTATCTAGACTTTAGATACACTCAAGAAGCCATACCCTCTAATTGAGCCTTCACCTGCAAAGCCACGATCCTGGAGAAATACCGACACATAGCCAGATTTCCGCCAAAGAGCCAGAGCCCAGGATGGCCGCTCTGCCGCCACATAATCTTCGTCTCACCTTCCTCATCAAAGCCCCAGACGTTACCGACCTTGCTAGCTACGTCGGAGCCGAAAATCATCTCCGTCATCGTCCTCATGTTCTGATACCCCGTGGCGCAGATGATCTCGTCAGCCTGTAATTCGGTGCCGTCGTCAAGTCGTAGGCCAGTCGGTAGGATCTCGTCGACTCCATGCCCGTGTTTGACCTTCACCTTGCCATCGATGATCAGCTGCGACGTCCCGACGTCGATGTAGTACCCGCCGCCGCGCTGCAGATACTTCAGCCACAGGCCAGTATTCATGGGTCCTCGGTCCGTCTTGAACCCGGCTTTATTCAATCCCTCGAGGATCTCCTTGTCGGCGTCTTGTTGTAAAGTGTTTATGTCTGCGTGGATGGCTTTGAAGACTTCCTGAGGCAAGGACCAAGATAACAGATCCCCCTGCTCCGCAACGGGGCCGCCTTCACTATATACAGCTCCCAAGAGAAGCTCCAAGACACTCTTGCTGCTCATAACGGTCGTGGAAGACCGTTGGACAATCGTCACGTCATACCCGTTCTCGTAATAATCTTGCGCGATATCGAGGGCTGAGTTGCACGATCCGATAACAACCGCTTTCCGACCGTTGGTATTCTTCCTCGCACCCCGGAATTCCGACGAATGGCATAGCACGTCTCCCTTAAAGTTCCCAGCGCCTTTAAATTCGGGGTAATTCTTCTTCCCCGAGTGGCCTGTTGCTTGAATGATGTGTTTTGGATGGAAGATCCTCGTCTCCATGCTGCCGTCGCTGTGTTTACGCTTGAGGACTACCGTCCATTGCTTCTTTGCGTCGTCCCAGACACTGGACTCTAGCTCGGTCTTGGTCCACACGTTTAGCTCCAACATGTGGGCATAAGATTTCAGAAAGTCGGCCATTTTGTCTTTTGGCGTGAATATGGGCCAGAAGTCGGGGAACTTGAGGTAGGGCACTTTAACACGAAGAGTCAGGAGCGATCAACCGAAGCACAGATCTAAATATCCATATAGAAAGAGCTAGAGATCTTGCTTGGAGTAGGAAAAATTGAAGTTAAAAGAGTACTCACTATGATCGTACCAGATCGGATCATGTAAGACAAGTTGATGATACCGCTTCCTCCAGGCATCACCGATATCATCGGCCCGATCAATAGTAAGTGTTGGAACATTCAACATCTTTAAGCGAGCAGAAACTGATAGGCCAGCTTGGCCGGAGCCTAGGTTGCATTAGAATAATTATATATCATATAAGGGGTATATCTTACCAACAACGAGTACATCTGGTTCCGAATCCTCGAAATTGGACTCGGCCTGTCTCCTCTCCACCCACTATAGTAATGAGTGTTAGTAACTGTAGGACGCACGAGTCTCTGCCCTAGTAGTTGAAGAATAATTTGTTATAACTCACGTTCTTTCTCCCAGCCTGAGCGCCATGTTGCACACCACTGGGACGATTGTGTCCTATAGCCTCCTCGTGGCCATTGAGCTTTTCCATCGAGGTATGAAAGGTCCAGATCTTCCATTGCCCCGATTCTTGAATGAGGCGTACGACACCTCGACCAGAACCAAACTTGGTTGTGACAGTCGTGCAGAACTGGATGCCGCGAACAGAGCCGTCGTATCTTAGGCTTGCTACTTGAGGGTCACTGCTGGGTGGGGAGCGATCTATAGCAACGCTGATTAGGTGGTGGCCCCCTTGGAGCAAGTTTATGATCTTTTCTTTGCCTTTGGCAGTCCGAAGATCCCAGGTGAGGCCGAGCTGGTCTCGCCAGTATCCGTTGTCAACGAAGAGGTCTGCGATGGCCTTGTAGTCCTTTTTCTCCAACGATTGGTTGAAAGAGTCGATGATCTGAGATGATATCGCAAGAGCATCGGTGGTCTTTTCGTCAATGTTGGGTGTTGTTGGCCACGGTGCGATTGGGATGTTGACAGACCCGGGCACCGCTCGCTCGCTCGAGGGCACCTGTTCCTCTATCGCCGTCGCCATTGTGAAAACTCAAACAAAACCTACTGTATCGTAATTTGTTCTATATGCCTTAGTAACAAACCCATCATGAAGAGATCGAGCCCGAGAGCGTTGATTTATACACTAGAGCTCAATGAGAGGACTCGGAGACCCCGCACGTAATTGGGGTATGACTGAGGAGAACAAGTCATACAGCCAGCAATGGGTTGTCTAGTAACTGGACCATAACATATTGGTCTAGCTATCTGGAGTCACTAAAGCCCAAAAATATATCCCTTGCCTATCCCTTTGGGTGCGGTTTCGGCGTCAAACAGGCAGGAACCAATGATAATTTGCTGGACTTGACACTGCATTCAAGAATGTCTCTAAGGAGGTAACAATCTGCACGACTGACGGCCGATAGTCGCCGTGGCGCATATTGAGTGATGAATCAGGAGCTGAACCTTTACATGTAAGCTTTGTAATCTACGTAGTATAGTTGCGTAGAAGATCCCGAGGGTAAGGGAGGAGGGGGAATCCCTGAACGGGTAAACCATGACTGCATATATGTACGGCCCCGGATTCTAGAAGACTATCTCCCTCGCTTGCCACCAGCTGATCCCGGGGGTTTGCCGGACATAGGCCCGATTGCTGCTTTTTCCTATTAGGTGCATATTGGTGTGTCCAGTCATCTTGAAATCATGGAGACAACTAGTAGCGGTGAAGTTCTAGCACCCGAGGACGGCACTCTATTACCTATCAGATATTAGAAAAGAAAAAGGTTAGGTCACAATCCATTTTTAGGGATTCGGGTGTTGTTAACCGCTCGTGCCCACGCTGGGTGGGAGAAGGTTGGTGTTGGTGAATGTTGCACGCCGATGATAAAAATCTAGGAAAGAAAGTAACCCCTTGAAAAGCGGACCTGTATCCTACATTGATGTTACATGATTTGCATAGCTTAAGTAATTGTCCTTGAATGCCAAAGATTCAAGTTGGTTATTTGTGTTAGTTCAGGAACACGAATACGAATCCTATGAAACTTGCAACCCCAGCCAGGATCTTCTTGTTAAGTTGACATGGGTACGGGTAAGGATAGGTAGGTAGGCAGATGCAAAGCTAGAAGAGAGTTTACTCGGTAGAAAGATATCAGTCCATAATTGGCCAATTGATTGGGGGAGAGGTAGGAAGACTCGTGTAATATTAGTATTAGACTTCAAGTTCTTATAGTTAGTAAGAGGTGCCGTGAAGTTATTATAAGTGAGCTACCCACAAACCGCAAGGCTGAATACTTGAGATAATAGTGTAGATCACCCCCGGCGTCTCTAACCCCCTGTAGGCAAGTAAGCCGATGCCTAATGGCGTAATGGCCAACAACTAACAACTAACAAATGCTTTAGCCTCCGCAACCGCTACCGTGCCATTTTAGCAGCTGCTACCCGGGCTAGTGTGTACTATTGGAGTGGGTAGTATAGAGAAATTACAGTAAGTCTAATGGTAATGTCACAAACGCGCTTTGAAATAAGGTGATCATCAATCACTTTGCATAATTCTTTAGCTCTCTCGTTGCTCTCTCTAGATTTGGTACTTACTTGGTTGTATCATCCTCTATCGTTGACTTACCACCAATTCATCTATCTACAAGCTCCGAGTCCGCCGCTGTCCTTTGTTTTTATCCGTACATCTAAACTTTCGATTTATCCGCCATGAGCGATCTGCGCCGGGTTCCGTCGTCGGGCGCCGTCGACGTCGGCTTTCCCAAGGGACATCTCGGTCACCTCACCGAAGACGAGACACAGGCGCTGGCAGAATTCAAGACTCTGTTGGAAGAGAAGGGATTCTACAAGCCAGGTCCGCCGCCGTCCCACGACGATCCCACGTTACTGTGTGTCCCGACGGTGCATCCCTGCTGACCAATGGCCCTGCCTGGCCTGGGAACGATTTGTTGCTGACCCGTCGTTGCGCCAAACAGCCGAACCCTGCGCGCTCGCAAATTTGTTCCACAGGACGCCTACGTGCAGTTCTCCGAGACGGAGAAGTTCCGGAACGCCAATGAGATCGAGAAGCTATATGACACCATCGATATCGACTCGTACGAGGCTTCGCGGAAACTGGTACATCAAAATCAAAATTCCCGATCCTGAGAGAGACGTGTAGCTCACAATGCCTTCTCGTGTAGTACCCGCGCTTTACCGGACGACGAGACAAGCGGTATGTGTCACCTCCACCATGCTGAACGACTTGATTGTGCCCGATACTGACAGCTTGCTGCTATAATGCAGAGGAATCCCCCTCTACGTCTTTAAGATCGGACATCTCGACTCGAAGGCCGTCGCCGACTATGAAAAGTCCACCGAGACCACCTACAGCAAGGCCAAGACGGACGGGAAGACGCCGCCTAAGCTATTGCGCCTGTTTGCGTTGTACGAAAACTTAACCAGATTCGTCCAGCCCTTGTCGTCCGAATGTACCGATCGCGAAGCCCCGCCGATCCCGATCACGCTCAGCACAAACATCGTCGACATCTCGAATGTCAGTCTGCGCATGTTCTGGAACCTGAAGGCGCACATGCAGGCTGCCAGTCAGCTGGCCACCGCCCATTACCCCGAAACTCTAGACCGTAAGTTCCTCCTAGATCACTCCGTGTGCCCAATCACAACAACGGAGGACGGAAGGCTCTTAAAATTGAACGTGCTAACGCGCATTGTTTTCAGGAATCTTCATCATCGGTGCGCCGTACTTCTTCTCGACAGTCTGGGGCTGGATCAAGCGGTGGTTTGACCCCGTCACCGTGTCGAAAATCTTCATCCTTAGCGACCAAGATGTGCTTCCCGTCTTGACGACCTTCCTGGACATCGAGGATATCCCGAAGCGCTATGGTGGTAAACTCGAATGGGACTTTTTTGACGAGCCTGCTTACGACGACGAGATCAAGCGAATAATGACGTGGGAGGACGGATATACCACCTTCCCCCCTGGACCATGCCGTTGGGAACTTTCCGAGGATGGGACACGGGTAAATTGTATTGCAGTCGGCAGCAAGGATGGCCAGGACAGACGGGTGCGCATCGGCTCCGTTCCGAAGGCATGGCAGCCTAAGTCCGATACTGCCGCCGAAACACCGGTGACGAACGGTGTAAAAGATGAGAGTACCGCCGAAAAGGGTGAAGACGTCGCGACAGATACAGTGCCCAAGGTGGCGCTACCATCTGAGAAGGCGGATGCTACGACAGCTGAATCCACGGCTGATGCTGTAGCTGGCCTGGTTATTACCGATGCCAAGGACTCTACCGAGAACCTCTCTGAGAAGATCGCCAATGCGGCCGACGCGACTACCGAAACGAAAGCGCATTAAGTTGCGCCCTACATAGACCAGATCTTGCACATAGAAATATGCATTCTTGCATATTATAATGGTCCGGATGGTGAAGTGCGATTGTCAGCATACCAGTTGGATTATACATATACATAGACGGAAGAAAGAATATATATATACACTCGGCTCTTGTCGACTTTTGTCATATAGAATTGGTATCGTGTTTGTGGCGACTCTTATAGTCTATCAAATATACTTATAACGCCCAACACCCCCACAAAAAACATGCCATGTTCGTCCGTCTATCGTCTAGTCTTATATGCAATGCCACGTCTCTCCCAGTAAAAGTAAAACAGAAACGCCGGAACTTGTGCAAAACATTCCCATCCCGATCTAACCATCACCGCGGCGGATTCCGAGTATTTGCATCTAGGTAGGTATCTCACTCTCGACTCATCATTCCACACCCCTCCTCCGCCTCCACTCCCGAATCCCACTCTCGATCTCCCCCCAGGTGACGCCGTCGCGGACAAGCCACATGGTGACGCCCAGCGTCTCAGTATCGCGATTCCGACTCTCGTCGTCGAAGAAGAGCATCTCGGAATACGGGATGGACGTGCGCTTGTGGAGGGTCTCGAAGTGGCGGATTTTGGAACTAGGGTAGATTTCTAATCCGGCATCGAAGAAATCAATTGCTTTGCGCGGCTTCTCTTTACTATTCCCACCACTCTTCCCAGCAGGTTCGGATAATACGCTGCTTGCGGGCGGGATGTGTAGTAGCTTGAGCATGTCGCGACCTAAATCTGGTGCGTGGGTGCGACTTGCTACCCCCAATTTGATACCGCTAAGAGATAGCCCGTGGAGAATACCGGGGATGTCTCGGTAGAAGGCGAAGGTTTCGCCGACTTTGTCTGTGCAGGCGCTGTGTTGTGCGTTCGGACGCAGCGGTGCGTACACGTGGGTGTCGACCCAGAAGGGCCAGAGGGTGTAGTCTAGGTCGAAGATTACGGCGCGAGGCAACGGGAGGCCGTCGGTTAGGATTGGAGGGAGGGACGGCGCTGTTGTTGAGATTGAGGAGAGGGAGGTGCTGGTTGATTGTTTGGAGAGTTTGCGCATTTTGAATTTTCTGTATGGGTTGAGAAGGACGTGGATTTCTAATAATTTCTATGTTCAATCTAACGACTGGAGGCTTAATGAGAGTATTTACTGGCCTCGTTGTGGTGTGCTGTGATGTTGTCTAGGTGGGATTTGAAGACGAGAGATCTAAAGATCTAAATTGATGATAAAGCAGAGATAAGCAAGGATATCCCCCGCCTTTACATCTTCTCCAACACTATTAAATAGTGGCGGGGTTAGAGATCCAGATCGTCACATGGATTACGTATACGGTACCCAATATAGTATTTAAGCCAACAGGAATTAACGTAACTATAGATTAACTAACCATTATTTGTTTAGCAACTAACTTAATTTGGAAAATAAAGGAGGTATGTTTAATATTATCCAACTAAAATTTTTAATTATTTTAGTTAAATAATCTAATATAAAAATCTAGTAAGTATTTATTTAATATTTATTATAAAAAAATAATTAAAGTGGGTTAAATTAAAAAGGCCCCACTTTTTAATAATTTCTTAATTGTTTTTTATAATACTTTTAGATTTTATATTTGTTTTAAATTTTAATTTTATTAACTTAACTATAACAACTATTATTTTTGCTTTTTTTTTTTTTTTTTTTAAAAATACTAGTTATTTATTTATTTAATACTTATTATTATTATATATTTTATATATTTATTTATATAATACTTTTTTATGTTATATATTTTATATGTTTACTTTTTAAGTATTTAATAATTATTATATTAAAATAACTAAAGCAGTTTAATTATTTATAAATAATATATATTTTTAAAATATTTATTTAAAAAGTACTTATTAAAGCTTTTTATATAGCTTTATTAATATATTATTAATTAAAATAGCAGGCTTATAATATTAATAATAAATATTTTATAAATTTATTATTATTTATTATAAAAATAAGCAAATTATAGCTGTTTATTTATTAAATATTTATTAAAACTTTTAAAAAATAGCTATTTATATTTTAGTTAAAAAATGTTATAGGCTAAGTGTTAATAAGCTTAGTTTTAGCAGTTGTTTTAAACTAAAGCTAAAACAAATATTTAACAGCTATTAAATAAACTTTGCATATATAAAAAACTTTTTTTTTTTTAAATTAGTTAATAAATTTATATTTTTTAAAGCTATTAAGCTATAATTTTTTATATATTAATTAACTTTATACTGCTTTTAAAACAATAAACACGTAGCTATATAGCTACGTAATAAAAAAAAGCTAACAATAAATTTTAAGGCTTTTGCTTAAAGCTAACTATAGTTTAAAACATTTTAACAGGCCAAAAAACAAGTAGTTCGCAAGCTGCTTACTTGCTTATAATAAAAAATAAATGATAATTTTAATAATATTAATACTTTAATTGTTTTTATAATATTTAATATATAAAACAATATAGCTTAATGTTTTAACAAAATAATGCAAGCTTATTTTTAATTAATAAATAATACGTTAACATTTACTTTTTAGTTTTAAGTTTTATTAACTGTTTTATTAATTAATAACTTTTTTTTAGTTAATATAGCAACTTTAGCTATAAAACAAAAAAAAAGCTTAAAAAAAGCGCTAAATAAAACAAAAAAAAAACTTTTATAATAATTTAAAAAGTTTTTAAAAATATATATAAAATTTTTTATATAAAAAGCAGCTATAAAATATAAATTAAATAAAAATATAAAATTTATTAAAAATAATTATAATAAGTTTTATATAATAAATAAAATGTTTAAAAATATAATAAAAATAATAGCTTTTTTGTTTTTTATTATAAAAAACTAATTTTAGTTTTATAACTTAATAAAGTTTATAAATTATTTTTATAATTATTATTTTAATATAAACTATTTAAAAAAAATAGCTTTAAAGCTATTAAAAATAAAATAAAACAAAAAATAACTATTTTTAAAGTTTTTTTTTAAATAAAAAAAAACTTTTATAAAAATAAGCAGTATTTTATAAAATAATTTAGTTAAGTTTATTATTTTAAAAAAAATATTTAATAATTAATTATTAAATAAATTAATTATAAAAAACTTTTTAAAAAGTTATATAAAATAAATTTATAAAGTTATAATAATAATAAATTGTTTTAAAAATAAAAAGTATTTTAATATATAATATATATAAAAAAAAAGCTATAAAAAAATAAAGATTATTTAGCTTGCTAAGTTTATAAATATTAAAAAAAATATAGCTATAATTAATATAAAAGCTATAAACTTTTTTTTTGCTTATTAATAAGTTAAAGCTTATTAAGCAATTAATAAAAAAATAAATAAACAAAAAATAAAAAAGCTTTGTTTAAAATATAATAAACTAAGTTATTTTATTAAAAAGTATTTTTTAGTATTTATTTAGCGCTTTATTTAAATAAAAATAATAAATATTATATTTAATATATAAAAAAAAATAAAAAATTTAAAAAGTTTAAAAAATAAATAGTTTTTATTTTTAATTATAAATAAAAACTAATAAAAAATTTAATTTTTATAAGCTTAAAAATAAAGTTAAAACAATTTATAAATAATATATTATTTATTATAAACTTTATTTATAATAAAATATTAATTATTAAAACATTAATTAATTAAAGTTATAAATATATAGCTATAATAAATAGCTTATTAATTAAATGTTTATATTTATTATATATTTTAATATTTTTAAAACAGCTTAAAAAAGCTATAATAAAACAAAAAAATATTAAAAAAATAATATATATAAAAATTAATATTAATAGTTTTTAATAATAAATATTAATATATATAATATTTAAGCTAAAATATAAGCTTGTTTTAAAAAAGCTTTAAATAAAACAATTAAAAATTATTTATATAGCTTATAAATATATAATTAATATAAACAAAACAAATAATATAAAGGTTTAAAAAATAAACTATATGTTTTAAATAAAAAAAATTAAAAAAATTAATAATGCTTATTAATTAAATAATATAATATTTAAAACAAAAATTAAATAATTAAAACGTTTAAAAATATAAAACTTATTATTATTTATTATTATATTAATAAATATAATAAAAGCTTTAATGTTAAAAAAAATAATTTAAATAATAAATAAATTATTAAAAAAACTTTAAATATAAAATAAGCTGTTTAATAAAAAAAAAAAAAACAAGCTGTTTTTATATTATAAAAAAATAAATTATAAAATTTTATTAATATTAAAGCTAAATAAAAAATAATTAAAGGTTTTATAAAAACTATTATATAAAATATTTAAAAATAAACTAATTATATTAAAAAAAATATTAATTAAGCTGTTTAATAAAAGTTATATTTATATTAATAGTTTATTAATAAAAGCGCTAATATTTTTTATTAAAAAACTAAAAAAAAAGTTATAGTTTTATATAAATTATAAAACATTTAATATTATAATTAAAATAAATAAATATTTATTATTATTAATTAAAAAAATGTTAATAAATTTATTAAAAATATAATAGTTTATTAAGTTAAATATATAAGCAGCTTTTTATAAGCTTTATATTAAAAAAAAAAACAAGTAAAAAATAATATTTTAAATAAAATTTAAGCTGTTTAAATAGCTTATAATACTTTTTAGCTTATTAAAAGCTTTTATAATGTTTTAATGTTATATAAATGCTGCTTTATAGTTATTTTTAAATATTTTTATATTAATATATATAAACAATATTTTTATTTAATTAAATAGCTTAAAAAAAAACTATATAATAAAAGTTAAATAAGTATTAAACATTTTAAAAATAATAAAATTATATTTAAACATTAATAAATATAACATGGTTTTTATATAAATAATATATTTAAATAAGCGGCATACTTTTTTAATTAATGCAACATTTTATTTTTAATATATAATAAATCTATAATAAAACAATGTTTAAAAAAACTAAAAAAACTAAAATTGCTTTAATTATTAAAGCTATTTAATTATATAAAAAAATCAGCATTTAATATACTTATAAAATTTATTAAATATTTTAATTTATTATATATGCTTAATTAAAAAAACAAACTATTTAAAATAAAACCTGCGCTAATATATATAATTTAAATTTAATTAAAAAAAAAGTGCTTTTTAAGTATATATTTAATTTAAATAATCAAAAATATTTAGCTTTTTATAATACTATAAAAAATATAGCTAATTTTTTTTAAAACTTATGTAATATAAGCCTAGTTAACAACTATTAAGCTTATAATTTTATTAATTATTATAAAAAACTTAAAATACGTTTTATATTAATACGCGCCTATAAGGGGCGGTTATGCACAGCTATATATGGCTGTGCAGCCTGGCCTGTGCGTGTGGCTTTGCTATATACACATATATACACACACAACCATATTTGCATTTTTTTGTTTTATAACATTTTAACTAGATCTTTATTTTTTTAATACATTAAAATTCTACTTATACTTGTGTGAGCCTACATTATATACGTTTTTATAATTATTAAAGGGCTTTATATGAAAATTTTAAAATAATTAATGCATAGTTTAAGCGTTATATATATATAAAAACGCAATATAGCATTAAAAATAACAATATTTAAAACTTTAATAAAATTAAGTTTATAATAAGCTAAATTTGCTTATATATAATTGTTATATACATTAATTAATATAAAAAATATAAATTAATATAGCTTAATAATTAAAAATAAACAATAATAATTTATTATATTAATTTTATTAGTTAATATATTTTGTTATATTTTATTTTTTAAAAGGTTTATTATTTTAAGCATTAATATTAAAATATTAAACTTTTAATTAATTAAGCAGTTAATATTAATTTAAACAAATAAACTAATAATAATATTAATTTAAAATAAATAAAACATTTTAATAAGCATATTAAGTTGTTATAAATAAGCATATATTGTTTATTAATAATTAATTAATATAAAAGTTATATATTAGCTAAATTTAAAAAATATTATAAAAAACAAGATATTATAACAATTTTTTTGCTTTTTTATTTATTATATTTAATATAATTATTTAATATTAAACTTTATAGTATATTAAAATAAACGTATAATTATTAAATATTAAAATTTATTAAATTATATATTAATTATATTATTAAGCCTAAATTTTTTATTGCGTTTTATAAAGCTTATTTTGTAACTTTTTTAAAATTAAATATTTTAATAAGTTTTAAAAAGTTAAAATTAATGCTTTATAATTTATAAGCTATAATTTTAAAGCTAAATATATAATTAAAAACGTTAACATTAATTTTAAATACTTTTAATTTATTTAAACTTTAAGTTTTTTAAATATTAAAAACTATTAAAAAAGCGTTTGTTTAATTAACTTTTATTAAAAATTAAATTTTTAATTATTAAAAAAGCTTTTTAAAGCTAATTTTTAATATTATTAATTAGCTTATAAAAATAAATTAAATATTAGCTTATTAATTTATGTTTATAAATAATAAGGTTTATAAGCTTTATATAATAAATAAAGCATTAAGTAA
>MU375957.1:0-77142 GCA_022495235.1 Xylaria curta
AAATTATAAAGCATTAATATTTTTTTTAATAAATAAAAATAATTAATAATAATTTTAAAAATAAAAAAAAATAAATAATAATATAAATAAAAATAATTATATATAATAATTAAATATATATAAATATTAGCTATAACTTATTTTAAATTATAGTTTTAATAAGTATTAATAAATTTAATAATATAATATATTATAAATATAATAAAAATTAATAAATATTAATAATTAAAATTTTTAAATTAATATATTTTGTTTATTTTATTTATTTTATAGCTTTTAAAAATATAATAAAGCTTGTTGCATTAAAAATTTAATAAGTTTTTATATGTTAGCAATTTTTGTAACTGTTTTTTTTATTAATTTTTTTTTAGTATTAAAAATAACCCTGGTTATGCCTAGGTTGCGCATAAATTCTTATACAAATTAGGTATGGATTGAGGCGGAGAGTGGGTGGGGTAAAAACATTACTAGAATTGGAATAAACTTATGCCGCGATACGGAATCTTCATGTCGCCGAATCTGACCCGCTTTATTCCAACGTTAAATTGTCTCAACAAAGCGCACGTGACAGACATCCGTGCTACTTGCGTGGTTGTGTATTTTCCGAGCTTGAGCCGCAAACAGGAATAATAGTGATATGTGGGGTTACTATGAACGCGAGTACGAGTGGTCCAGCTTGTGCGATAAGACACCACTATACGCTACCTATAACGACGGGCCGTTCTCCCATCAAGCACACACGTAAGTTGTCAGCAAATCAATAGTTGTGTCACACATTGGAAGATCACTGCATCGTCCATTCGATAAATAGAATTGCCCCATTGGTGCACATTCGTGCATACTGCCTTGGCTGTCATATCATTGTGCCACAACCACTGACTGGGGCATGGTATTCGGAGTCCGGAAGAGCTTGTGGTTGTCGAGGTTGTGTCCATTTCACCGTCTTGATAGCAAGCATTTCTATATTGTCGCTGCCTCGGCTGCGACTCTAACGCACGTTCCGTCAGCACTATCGTCTACTTGCGTGAGTCGGCTGTGCAAATGTCTCTCTACACGTAGTTGGCTCATGGACATCAAACTAGACACGAGGCTGAGACGTACGCTCGTACTTAGTAATTAGCATGCAGCTGTGATGCAAGAGGCACATACAGGACCTCATGGCTCATGCAGGCTCGTTGACATACATGCATGACATCGCAAATCGACCGGTGCAGCCCTGATAGAAGCCTCAGACCCCCATTCTCCAAGGACGGGCTCCTTATTAGGTAATTTATACCGGTATCTTCTTGCGGTGCAGATTGCGAGGTTCCCTCGCATA
Source organism: Xylaria curta (assembly GCA_022495235.1). Taxonomy (NCBI): domain Eukaryota; kingdom Fungi; phylum Ascomycota; class Sordariomycetes; order Xylariales; family Xylariaceae; genus Xylaria; species Xylaria curta. The sequence goes on from MU375957.1 coordinate 1,319, forward strand.
ACCATTGCTACGTACTATGTATAGTTGAGCTCGTGTGCCGGATTAGCCGGCGTTAGACACTCAACGCTATAGGTCATAGGTGAGCCTCATAAGACTCACCACCTAGGGGGGAAATGGTCTGAGCAATGGCCAAGGCAGATCAGGTGTAGCATCCCAACTCGACGCCGGATGCAAATTCGGATGCTTCGGATCATCGGAAAGGCGTTTGTTGATTGACATGCCCGATTATTTGGACAAGCCGCCCGAGCGGGCATGACGCCTGGCCAATAAGAGCTCGAAACAACTCTGAGGCATCAAAACGGTACAGTACTAATCTACAAAATTAGTACATCACACTACCGGTAAGTCCAAGGTTCGGTGATTGGACTGGGCCATAGCGATATGTGCTAAAACCAACTACCGATTCATTCGTTCTTCGTAAGGCAACGAAAGAAAAAATAAAATAAAAGACGGGCACATTGCCGAAGACGACCCCGCATTGCGTATTGCCTGCCCATTAGATAGCTATCCCACGTGGGAGTCAGGACCCATGTCGGGGTGTCCCTGCATCTGACGATATTGGTGGTCAGACGAACGACCAACTAGGAAAGCCGAATATCTGCCGCTGAGATGCAGTGTGCTACCTCGTATACGAGGCAGGAGAGCCACGTTGGGCCTCACCATCAGCGCAGAAGCGAGGTTTCACAGAGTGCAGCAGTTTACGACGCATGTGTGCGTCATGTTTGTAGATCATTGAAGTCTGCATTAACTCAATGGGTGCCCCCGCGGTACCAAGTCTTGTTATTGTGAGGCATACCACAAACGCCCACTTCCTGAGGAAGTAGATCGTCAATAATGCGGGGGATGCGGTCTTTTTATCGGTATGATGATTTGACCGAAATGGCAAAGCGGCTTGATCTTCTGCAGAAACACAACCATCCAATCCGGAATCTGTGCTGAGCATCGTGGCCTATACTCCATCCGCTGTTAACGCTGCACATAGATAGATCGACCTTCATCACGATTCGCAGGCAGGTTGCCTTATCGCTTTTAGTTTATTCAAAACCAAGGACGAAAGGACCGAAAGGGCTTGTATCTAGAGAGGACTAAAGACCTCTGCAATAGACGGAAGCATCACGCGCATCACATCCCACTATTAATCTATATCAATAATACTAGTCGAACGACGAACTCTCATTTAATGCGCTGCTCTGTTGATTGGCCGATTTGCCGGTTATCGAATTGCCGATTATCATGGCGAGCAACGACGACTCCCGATAATACCCGGGGTTTTGATGTTTGTTAAGAGGGCTCGAAGTCTTGCCTCCTAAGCCACAGGCGTTATGATCTTATTCCTCGCGCGATCTGTCACCCTTTGTCACATCATCATGCGGGGCAAGACACGAATTTGGCCGTTATTGGATGATTAGTAGAAGGTTATTAGTAAATGCCGGGTCCTATTAACTCATAAATCACTCATTTGCGCTCAGCTACTCCTGGACGGGTGCATCTCATCATATATCATAATGTCATACTGCATGAATTTGAGAGGACACATGATCGAATGTGTCACCACTACGGAACCCGAAACAACAATGGACACTGCACGATAGTAGCAAGTATACTCGATTGATGAGGAAGGGCTGACTACTGCGTGTTTGACTATCCACAGCATAATGAGCAAGCAAGCGCGAATGTAACCTCAACGTTACATTGCAGCTATGCCCCGTTGGAGCTGAGCTGCAGCATAAGAGGAGAAGAACAATAATACCTCGATGAGTATAGTTATGCACATGAACCCTTGTTGGGAATCGCCTTGGTGACACATCATAAATCAGGATTCCAATACATTACAGCCAGTATCAGAAACCGGTCACGGCGTTCGCGGGGATTCGAGGAAATCCGACAGTATGGGTATGCCAAGCTAGAATGATCTACGCCCCCTGGAAGCTCCAAATACCGGCCAAGAAGGCATGTTCCATGGCGTTATCTTTTCTCGGTACCGTGGGAGGATTTTAACGCAAGTAATCGCGATATCCTCTAGTTAGCGTGAGGGCAATAGCGCTGACGATAGTCTCATTTATAAGATTAGCTGAGTTCATTGATACGATTCTCCCTTTCTGGGGTGAATCCCGAGGGAAAGGGTTCGCCGATGGCTGATGATCTGGATTCAGCCAATCCATGAGCTTAATTTATTTCCCGATATGTACAGGAGGAGGGAGGATCCGCGAGATCCAAATGAAGCATCCAAGCATCCTCCGGTACACTACTTTAAGGTACACTATCGAAAGCACACCTGACTTGATTTCATGCAAGCCTTGTTACACCCTACGAACCGGCAGCGTGGTACTCGCTGTCGTTCCCGTTTTATCTTGCTCGCCCGTCTTGCAGATGTCTTGGTCAATCCCTGATCGCCGACCTCTATGTGAGGGTCGTGACGTTCATGATCACTGGTAATTACGAATCAATAGACGTAAATTTGTATAATATGATGTATCAGATGATAACCTCTCCTGAGTTACAATGCTTGTTCTTTTGCATCATGTAGACAAGGCATTGGTTGGAATCACGAAACGCAAAGGCAACCTTCTTGCTTCATCGATCGATACCTACTAGCGACCCGACCCGGCCGTTGGGGTCACAATGTGGTGTATGATTATCTAGCAGCCAATGGATTTCTCTAATCTTACATGGTCAGGGGTCTATCCAGCCCGGCGGGTTTTGGGACGTCAGCTGATAAACAAAGAACCAATATCGATGACTTTTGGGTCTCATAAGTGTTTCTACAGCTATGCAACCATTTCCCGAAAAGGATAATGCGACAACATTCCATCTACCCCTCCATTTACTCCATTTACGGGTAGTATAGGCTATCGCAACGACAACATCGGCTTGCTATGGCTTGTCCTCTTTCCTCTGGGCAAACTGCAAGTACACCCAAAGCCCGAGATTCCGCAAGCCCGAGATTGCGCCCAGCTGGCGAGCGCTTACTAGCATCGTATAGTCTTGATAGGGCCATCGAAGATGATCTTGGCGACTCCATTTGAGTCTTTCTGAGTAGCATTGCCCAGAGTTACACCTGCGCCCAGAGTTTCTTCAATCGATGCCTAGCCGCTAGAAATGCAGTTCTACTAATCTGGCTTTGTGGCTGGTTACTTACCTTCGGTTTGTGTTTAGGCCTGGTGTTCACACTAAGTCCCCAAAAGGACGGCGATGCGGCACGGCACGGTCTAGTCTAGTTCAAGATAGATGCGGTACCTATATGCTTAAATCTGCGCATCTAACTAGTAAAAAGGGTGGCTCATGTGTCCATTTTACTAGGATCGAGAAGAGAGCTGAACGCTTGTTAGGTCCTAGCTTCACGCGTACCTGCGTTAACCGAAGGCTTATTAAACCATCATAATCCCGTGATCATGCTGATCAAACGGCCTCGCGCTGGGATTCGCCCTAATGCATGTACTGTACTTACGGTACCTGGCTAGCATATCATGCAGTTGGTACCAACATCATCATCGCCTGCGCCCACGCTATACCTCTCTCCACGTCTACACATGAACACCCTACCCTCCTCCTGCAATGCCCTGCTCAGCCTTTCTTAGTATGACGACACTAGTCACACCGAGCATTACACTAGTTTCTCACGCCGAACTCAGTGTGTAGGTACTTTCGCTGTGGGGATCGACGATAGGATGTGTACAGGAGGTATACTCTACATATGCACTCCGCCTCATCCGGAGGAAACATTCGTTCGTGTCCCTCACAGCCAGCCAGCCCTACCAACAGGGGGGGTGTGCCACACCTTGCGGGAAACAATCAGGAACTGGGCAGGCAAGGTCCGCATCGCAAGCCACTGCCCTGGAAAGCTGGAGATCCGTCCCTGGATTCTGCTGACATTACCCTCCAGTACACAGCCGCCCAAACCCCGCAGACGATGATGGTTCCAAACGCCGGAAGGCCGGCGGTGTAGTAAGGACCCGGCGTCTTTCGACCGGCAGACAACAACGCGATGTTGGCCGAACGTTCTTTGGTGGTCAGACGGGAACGGCTGGTGTTTGAGGTTTCCTTGTTTTGAGTGATTTTTTGTGGCCGTATAATGGTCCGTCTTATCCTATCGTTCCTGGGCCTCGCAGTCGTTGCCGTGTTGACGCTTCTCGGCCCGCAGTCTAGGTCTATAGTCCTAGATAGAGAAAGGAACATTCTATCATGAACATCTGCCTCCAACATGAGGTACAACTGACTCCGTGAAGCCAGCCCTATGGGACGCCCGAAACACTTAAGATGGGTGTTTATAACTGCACACCCCTACGGATTTGAGTGACAAAGTGTATTATAGAGCCCGTAGTTTCCCTCTCTACGATATAGCACCCACGAAACCTTGAACGAAAACTCCAACTACCTAACAAATCTTCTCTCGGATAGCTAGGTTACGATACGGTGCGCTAACAATGGCGCGCTCATTACTGGGCAATTTTCGCAGACCGACAAAACACATTCGTAATCCGTATAGTCCTCCCGCATCTCTGACTCGTGGCTCTAGGACTCCATACCATCTTGTCATATATGCAAGGTACGATCCCGTATACTGCCGTATCCATACCCTTTCAACGGCACGGCACCTGTCTATTCATAGCAAACGCGATGTTAAGCTAAAGCATAACCCACTCTTTAAAGGCCAGCTAACCTAGTCTAGTACGAGAAGTCAAGACCCAACGTGTCGGAATTTCGGGCTTCAACTCTTCGACGAGTCCTTATTTCCGTCGACACGCCACGCAAAAGGCTGAAGGTACGGGTTGCAAGCTTTGTATCGAGTCTACTGATGCCGCAAAGCAAGGATCTAGGGTTTACACTATCATGTACATACCTACATGCCTGCCTGTACTTATAGTAGGTACACCCTTGGCATTGTGAAAGTGATCAATCGGGATGACGAGGAGCGCATCACTGACTCATGCGCCTCCCGCAGACTCCCGCAACAAGTGTGACGATACGTAAGCAACAGTCCGGCTAGATAGGCAATCACGGAAGATGGAAGTCGGCAACTTCGGGTAAGTATTAAGATACCAAGTGTTATGTCATTCCTCCAACCCCGTTGCGTGTCGGATAGTAGTCCACGCTATATCACACGTAATCTAGCATCTATCTACAATAGTATAGCTCTTGACGATTCGATGGAACCACGTATCCACGCTAGCAAGCATGGTTCTTGGGCTGGGTACACTAAAGAGTGCACGTGCGATATCTGGGAGGCTCGACGGATATAAATAATCGATTAATTCCAAACGAGGGATTCGCAACCTTGTGTCACTTCGGATCCAGAGGTGTGGTACACCCCAGATTTTTGGTTATCTGCCCCATGTCTAGACTTGCGATTATGCGCTAGATAGGTACACTACTGTAGGTACTTGGCTGACTTGGCTGACTGCCTGACTGACGACATGATACGTATACACCAGATTGCTGCGTGGGTGTGTCCACGGCCCCGTGATCCTGGCTGTTATCTAGCCTGCTTAGCAACTATCGCAAGGAGCAGTAAAGCTCCCGGAAGTTTTTCTTCCCCTCATCTATAATAAATGCGTGGACATGGGGGCATATGATACGATCACTGTATAACAACCTTGGCTTGTTTCAGAGCTAGTGGTGTCTAAATATGGTCGAGGGTGCATTCTATTGTGGGTGGCTTTAGAGGTCTGTCCTAGATCGAAGCCGGATATACGCGGGGAAGAACAATGTTGTGAAACTATTTGTATGCTGTGGAACAAGCGCTTGAGTAGCTGGTGAAATATAGCGACGGGAATAACGCTTCGAGGTGAGCTGTTTCACAGTAACTGCATAGTGTGGTTCGGAAGTGATGTACAGTTCAATAAACGATCACTATTTTCAGTCATCTGCTGTGTTCTGTGGTGAGAAATAGCAGTTCACGATCAGGCCACTCATGGCCGGATAAGAGACGATGAGAGGGTCAGCAACTGCAAATATTATCGCCAGCCTTCTCTGATAGACGCCGGCCGGCCGGTATCTAGGCATAAGCGGGAACGGGGAGAAGTACGGGGTCCGAGTACTATTCTGAGTGTTTCCGGCTCACTCAAAATGAAACCTCAACGTCCTCTGCTGAATAATAGACACGTTTCCATGACTCGTCGAAGAAATGTGCTTACAAAGAGCAGTGGTTTAGAGCATGCTTGATAATGCAATATGTATCAATTATAGACTGATTAAATAATCCAAGCACTTTAATAAGGTCTGTGTGTGCGTAGTAGAGCTTGGCATGTATGCTGAGATGATACTGCCACGGTATAGTTCTATTGCGCATTGCACTACTTGTGACTTCGAATGCTACCTGGGTGCTTCCGGTAAGCTTTTGTGCGATTACAATTGTGATAACCTCATCTTCGGGAATAAAGTCACTCATCGCCTGAGTATCCTTCCTGCCATGCCAGTCTATAGACGTTCGAGTCATGCGCTGGCCTTCTGCTTCACTTTGTTCTCGACGCAGCTTCTATGATTCAAGTAGCAGATGCCAAGCGCTCCGTTGTCGTCCAATCCGACCAATTCGGTCCCGACACAATGGAACTCCAAACAAGTTTTGAAGCTCTTTGCATAGCTCCCCAAGCAGGCTGCGATGAATGACCCTCCACTTACGGTGGCATGATTGTGAGTCTGGGCCGCGAACCATGTTCACATAGTCAAGTATTGTGTACTTTGAATCATATAGACACTTGTGATATACGTCTTTTGAGGTGGCTGCTATCGAGAACGCATGATCAGGCTATTAATCATCCTGGTTCCCGGCTGTAGAGTATGGCTTTCTTGATATTCCCCTCACCAAACGGCCAATTAGCAACCATTCCCATGGTCCCTAGTCACCTCAGCCGACTTCCCCGGCTGACAAGCGGTAGGCTACAGAAGTAGATGCATATCTCTATGCACTGTTTCAGAGCCTCGAACATTGAAGCCGGGGCGATTTAGGGCAAGACAGCATGAAACATCCCATGCCCGAGTAGCCCGAGTAGTATTCGGCGCAGATCAGATGATATTAGCAACTATAAACAAAGAAAAGAACGAAACGAGATCCTTCGACGGCCACAAGGCGCAGCCTATGCGGCCATGGACCGGCCTAGATAATGTTTGTTTCTGCGTTATAGCAATTGCTTGAGGGGGTGATTGTAGTCGAGGATCGTCAACGTAACCTTGAGCTGGCAGATAATGTTACAATGCAGCTAAGGCCGCATTTGCGATTGCATATAACACTGCCGATTGCACCAATCAAACTTCTCCTAAGCTCTATATTTATCGAATGAACCGCCCCCACGGGTCATGCGCCACAACACGGGAGTTCTCAAGCCGCGCGGGTGATGCGCAGCAATCGAAATACCATGCATTTGATGATCGTGGCTAGGTGGACCGACCACTCAATGTGCGCTGTAAAGCCCCATTCGAGCATATTCGCAACCGGCTAGATTCCGTTGCATACATCCGTTTTCACGGCACGTCTGTACCCGCTGGGATTTGCGTTGATATAATAAAATTCTCCATCATGGCCTGTCCTCGACCACGGTTCCCAGCCTTTGCTCGGTTGTTTCCGCTCCCGCCCACAGCCGCCGCGGATGCATTGGCGCCCCGTTCCGCTAGCTCGGCGCCGCTGCCATCCCGGCGCTTGACAACTAGGCAAAGCACTCGTCCGTAAATAGAAAAACCTTCGTACGAGATATCCATAGCCAGCTTCTTTTTGTCATCATCGTCTTCTTCGCCCTCGCCTGCAGCTGGGGCGGGCTTCTGGCGCTTCGCCGGCGGGGGCCTCGGGGGCTCACTTGCTGGACTCTGCACAAATAAGCCATCGTCATCTTCCGTTGCATCGTCATCGTCTGATATGACCTCAAATTGATTATCATGGCCGCCTACAACGTGGCCTGCACCCATGCCTGTATCCGCATCCACGTCTGTGTTGCTGCGCGCGCGTTTTGGCCGCCTCATCCCGTCAATAGGCGCTGGGTCGTCTATTGCGGGTATGGCGGCCAGTGCAACAGTAGCATCCTCATCCTCGCTCTCCTCGCGCCGTATCACTATAGCCGGCCCAGCACCCATGTCTAGGTCGATGGGGGCGTCATTGCTCTCGGCAATGAGGCGGCCCGAATTGGACTTTAACTTGGTCTGAGTCGTGTCATGAAAATGCTTGTGTTTGGTGACTAGCGAATGACGCGTACTTGTTTCGGTGAGGAAAATAGATACCTCGAAGTCATCTACATAACGTTACACGGGGCGTCAATGACAGGCCGGCTATTGCAAGTTGCAAGGCCCAAGATGCAGAGAGCCGCGACAATAATGTACTGTACTTTGTCTCCCGCAAATGTCGGCTAACGAGGTACTTGGGGTACTTGGGGCACTTGGGGGGCATGCACGCGTACCTTCGACGACCACGTCCTTGATCCCCTTCTTCTTGGTGCTGCGCTTGCGGCTCCGTTCGCGCTCCTCTCGTAGCTTGGGCAGAACGTAGGGCCGCACGCTCTCGATGACCCTTGGCAGCACGGGTTTCCTTGGGTTGAGTAGCCAGGTATGAGCCAGTCCCGGGTTATCCAGGTAGATCCGACATTCCAGGACGGAATATTTGGTGATACGAAGGTATCTCCGGATTGGGGCCATTGATACCGACAGTATGTTTTATAATTTACCTCTCAGTCGTCTATGATCTTCGTCATATGCTGCTGCGAATAAGAGGACTGGATAGCTAGGTCCTGCAAGCTGCGATGACGAAATGCTCAGTTGGGTTTAAGATTAGTAGGTACTAAGTGAGACTTAGTTATAGCGGTAGCTAGTGGATAACATGTAGTATGGCTCGTACTACATACCTGTACTTAGTTAGTATGAGGTAGCTTCGGCGATATTTGTCTGTACATGCTATATACATAGTAGACCTTATCCTTATCCTTATCGATTATCGATAACGAAGTCTAGCTCTGTGACTCGATTCGAAGTCATCGCGACAACGTCTACCTAGTCAATCAATCTCAAGGGAGATCTTGCGCGGCTTAAAGCAGCTATGGTCTAGATTTAGAAGCGACCAGAATGTGCTCGAGGCACGACAATGTCGAAATCATGGACAGCAACATTGAAACTGCCCAAATCCAGCTTTCCGTAAGCCAACATTCGGCTAGCATCAATCGCAGTGCTAATCATGTGTGTTCAGTCCGAGACCTCTTCTTGCGTGTCGTGACCAGTACATACAACGATGTGCCGATCAATTCTACGAATGGCAGAGGCGGAACCGGCCTGTCGATGACACCTTTGTGCTTCACGATGGCCCACCTTATGCAAACGGGAATCTACATGTTGGCCATGCCCTGAATAAGATACTGAAGGACATGATTCTGAGAACAAAGGTCCAACAAGGTCAGTATTTGAGGAATCGAACGATGAATCGACTTGGACTCATAATTGGACGTCACAGGCAAGCGTGTGGACTACATACCGGGATGGGACTGTCATGGGCTTCCAATCGAGCTCAAAGCTCTCGAGAATGCCAAAGACAAAAAGTTGACGCCCCTTGAAATCCAAAAAGCAGCCAGAAACCTTGCCTCAAACACAGTAGTTAAGCAGATGAAGAGCTTTCGCTCCTACGGTGTGATGAGTGACTGGGCCCAAAAATGGACTACCATGGATACAGCCTATGAGATGAGACAGCTCCGTTTATTTCAGAAGATGGTCAAGAAGGGCTTAATCTATCTCAAGTTCAAGCCTGTGTACTGGTCGCCTTCCTCACAAACCGCTCTCGCCGAGGCTGAACTGGAGTACAAGGATGATCACGTTTCGCATGCTGCTTGGATCAGATTTCTCATCACGGACGATTGGAGATCTCTCCCCCAGTTCAAGACTTTGCAGGGCAAGGTCAAAGGGAACTTGTATGCCGTTATATGGACCACGACGCCATGGACGCTTCCAGCAAATCGGGCTATTGCTATACATCATGACTTGAAGTATTGTGTGGTCCGCGATGGCGCAGACGGTTTGTTGGTAGCTGAGAGTCGCCTCGATGTGCTTAGTCAAAAACTCACAAGAGCTGACAATACTCGGCCGGAATCCCAACAGAATACTGTGTATGGAACTTTTCAAGGAGATCAGCTGCAGGACCTCAAATATACGAACCGGTTAAGAGGCAAAGATGCGCCGGCTCAGCCAATGATCCATGCGGACTTTGTTTCTGCCAGTTCTGGCTCCGGTCTCGTACATGTGGCTCCCGGCCATGGTTTCGATGATTACGAAGTGTGCAACTCTCACGACATACCAGTCGCAGCTCCCATAGATGATATGGGGATGTTTACCGAGGATGCTTTCCCCGATGCGCCAGAGATATTACAGTCAGCACCTTCTGTTATTGAAGGTGGTGGCCAAAATGTTCTTGACCTTTTGGAACCTCATGGTGATGTTCTGCTAGTTGAGAGGCACGAACACAAATACCCGTATGACTGGAGAACGAAAAAGCCAGTGGTTATTAGAGCAACAGAACAGTGGTTTGCCGATGTTGCATCGATCAAGGAGGAAGCTCTTAATGCCTTGAGAAGTGTTCGCTTTGTTCCAGACACTGGCAAGAAGCGTCTTGAGAGCTTTGTCGCGGGTCGTAGTGAATGGTGTATATCAAGACAACGCTCCTGGGGCGTCCCTATTCCAGCTTTGTATGATGAAACCGGAAGTGCCGTGGTAGATGAACAAGTCGTTGAGCACATCATCTCTGTAATCCAGGAGAGGGGCACTCATGCATGGTGGTCAGATGCTGCCGACGACCCTGCATGGATCCCAAGTTCGTTAAAGGGCAAATTCAGGCGAGGGACCGACACCATGGATGTCTGGTTCGACAGCGGTAGTAGTTGGACTATGATGCCGCGGCGAGCTGACGTCTACTTGGAAGGCTCTGATCAGCACCGTGGATGGTTCCAGTCCAGCTTGCTCACCCGAATCGCCGCAGGAACTGAAAGCGACGCGACGTTTGAAAAGGGTGCACCTTTTAAGCAACTGATTACCCACGGCTTCACTCTGGATCAAGAGGGCAAGAAGATGTCCAAATCGATTGGAAACGTCATAGAACCCCAGCAAGTTGTAGAAGGCACGCTCCTGCCGCCCGTGAAACGGAAAGGGAAAGCAGCAAAAGGCCCCGCGACATACGACGCGTTAGGTCCCGACGCTCTGCGTTTGTGGGCTGCCAGCAGCGACTATACTAGTGATGTCGTGATCAGTGTCCCGGTCCTGCAGGCTATCCACAGTTCTCTCATCAAGTATCGCACTACTACGAAGATGCTTCTTGGTTCGATGCACGAATCTGCGCGTACCGCGCCTCTCACCATCACGGACCAGGTCGCACTCGTCCAGTTACAAGATACCATGGACGAAGTAGGCAAGGCATTTGATAATCATGAGTTCTACAAGGGCTATAACGCCCTTAACCGATGGGTCAACAACGACCTCTCAGCATTCTACCTTGAGGCTCTGAAGGATCGTCTCTACTGCGGTGACGGTGGTGGTGTTCTCGAACCCATTCTCAGTGGGTTTCTCCGGATGTTGGCTCCCATGACCCCCTTGCTCGTCGAAGAGGCCTGGGAACACCGTCCGGAGTGGATGAAGCAAGACACGTACGCCAATTCCCATAATGTGACACCTTCCAGAGCCCGTAATGCATTACTGACGACATCTAGAACCCTAACGCACCCGCTTCATCAACTCTATGCTGATCCTATCATCGACTCGAGCCGGCTTACCGTCGATCCCGCGGAGCTACGAAAGGACATCTCCGTCCTCATGGACATCCACAATGCCGTTAAACGCGCTCTGGAGCAAGCCCGTGGAGCCGGACACGTGGGCTCATCACTGCAGAGCACCGTCGCGATCCACGTTCCCTCGACCGCGGAAGGACGACATGAGGCTGTGCTGAACGTGCTCGGGAAGCACGCGGACGAGCTCGCGAGCATGTTTGTCGTCTCCGGGGTCCGCATCAATGAAACCCAAGGCGATGCTTCTTCCGTGGACTTTGTATTCCGCGAGGAATTCGAGATCCAGGGCATCAAAGCATCCGTCGAGGTCCGACCACCCGAGCACGCCAAATGTCCTCGTTGCTGGCGCTATGTCGCTCCGCAGGAGGACACACTTTGTGGTCGTTGCGAGGACGTTGTTTAGACCTAGTAAATAGAGTAGGAGGTTAGCTACAACGTCCTTGGTTTGATGTAGCACTTTAGACTACCCCGACGCTTTGCCTTTGTGCAGCGTTGGCTGAAGCAGATAGAGTCAAATGCATAGATGGATAGATGTTGTATTATATAGTGTATGTATGTATCAATAGACGATACCCGTTTGCGTCTCCCTCTTGGCGTTCTCAGCCCTTTCTTCGTGATTGTGAAATCAACCAACAACAAACGTAAAACGAGAAACTTAATTAACCCTGCTAAAATACGCTGAACAATTCACGAGTGCTTTCCCCCTTTTATCGCCATAAGCCAGATTAGATAGTCACTAGCAGTAAGCATAGATCATCACAAAATGTTCAATAGCCGTAAGGCATATCAAGTTCTAGGGCAATTAGCGTATTATCAGTACACCAACCTTAGCCGAGTACACGAATCGGCAAGTTTCGAAGTTTCAAAATTTCCTAATAACCCTTTTTTGATTGTCGTTTTCCATCCTATTGTACATCAGCAGTCATAGCCTGTTTTCCCCTCCATGTTCTCATGATTCCTCCATCTGCCGTATTTCATCGTGTCCTTTCTATCTCGTTCAAGTTTCACCTACTCGTGGATCGTTTAGCGATGCTCGTATGGTGGGACGGTTTGAGGCTCCTGCCATGTGTTCATGGAGAACTTAACAGTAGCAAGATTTCCATCCGTAGATATCTGATAGTGCCATGCCCTCGGGTCTGAGTTAGATCCCTCGAGCCACGTTGATATCAACACTTCTCTCAATGCCAATATCGCGAGACACAGCATCCATCCTGTAATCATCTCAGTAAGTTGCACGGCAAATTTAAGCCCCAATTGGTTGATCTTGAAGAAACGGACGGGATATCAGGAAGGTATTCATGAAAACCGGATGTGCCCCAATCTAGCTGCATCGAGCAATTTCCAAATACGACGGCGATTCCAAAGCTGATCGGACTTTCCGACCAGTATACCGGCTCCTTGCATGACGTTGGGCTGCGCAAGCTGACGACAAAGAAGCTCCCAGTCCCACATATCTTCATCAAATATGTATCTACCTCTCTCCCGGTCTCTGACGGCGTTGTTAGGGACGTAATTGTAGAAGTTCTCGAGTCGGTAATTTTCAACATCGTCTTCTTTGAGGTCCCATAGCCAAGGAATAAGCTGCCCGGAAAATAACCTCTTCTTCCACCAAATTGGTGGTAGGACACGTGTGGGTTGAAGTGATAGGCCCGAGTCTTCTTCGAACGGTTCCAGAGCAGCAATAATTTGATCAGCTACTTCCTGGGGCAAGTTCTTAATGCGGTCTAACAGCCCAACTAAATCACCACACGCATAATTCACTTTGCCGTCCATGGTTTGAAGATTGGAGTTAACGATAATGTCAGTCAGGCCATAAATAGTGAGCGGATACGCAAGGAAGCGGCTCAGTAAGGGGTCCTTGCACATCGCGCGGCGGTAGTCGGTCATTCTTCCATATACCGGAGCTCCGTAGTACTTATTCGCTTCAAGGATAGGTCCTTTCATGAAACCTGGCTGCGAAGCGATGGCGCGCTTACACCAGATCTCGTAGAGTTGCGGGATGCTGCTGGGAGCGCCGCCAGAAGCACTGCGGAAACCAATGCTGTAGCGGGACTGGTCTTTGCAGAAGATCTTGGCGATCTCGAAACATGCTTCGTGAACAGGCAGCCTCATTAATGGATCCATCGTGTTGATATGTAGTCTGTCACTCCCCAGTTTCATGCCCTGACCACCACCTAGGAATTCTGTGACCTGGATCTGCTCAATCATTTCTGCCTCTTCGAGATACGGTGTGCGGGTAGAGGGACGCTGTTTTTGCCATTCTAGATACCTGGGCTTGGCCTGTACTAGAATGGGTCGCATCCAGTTAGGCGTTCCTTCTGGTGTTGAGATGGGGGAATTGTTGAAAATTTCGGCAGAGACAAAGTTGACTTTGCAGATGCCACCGCAGACAACGCAGACGACGGGATCATCTCGTTCATCATCATCGTCATCCAAGTTAGTGAGGGGTTGTTGTTGTACTATCGTAATTGCTTGGGTATGGAACGAAGGAAGCCAATTTGGAGGCGTGCCAGTTGAGTGTGAAGTTGAAGCATTGGTTTGAGGTGCAACTGAGACTGTAGTCATATTTGGTGAGGGTAGAGGGGGAAATGTCGACATGATGTTTAAGCGTACGTTAGAAGACTGCGTTTCTGTGGGCAGCAAAAGTGGGGAGCTATTATTTGAGTGGTTAGGCTGAGATGATGACGGCGGAGATAGATTCGTCGTCGAAGGAACGCCGAACAGGAGTCCGGAAGTCAGCCCAGAAGTAGAGTTGTTGGCACGACTGATTATACCATTCGACCCGTCGGCGGGCGCTTCGGGCACTTCAGTGCCAGTATGGGAAGCCGTAGAGGCAGCTGTAGGAGCAGCAGTTGAAGTGTCCCTGAGGGGCGTAGAGGGTGGGCTATACTAATTATCTATGAAGAGTTCAAACTCTTCGTTCAGCAGGTAATGAACGCGGCCGTTGGAAGCAGCACCACCAACGTTGGTGTTGGGCAGCACTATGTTGTTGTTATAGATCTGCAGGCGATGATGGCGGGAAGGGGACGGTGAACTAGACGATCAGCTGTAGCTGGGCATTGCCGATTACAGATGAAGCGTAAGCGTCTAGTGAGTAAGATAAACTTGCAAAAGTGAGGCTTATGCACGATGTGACGGAAAGGAAGTGATGGGTCAAAGTAGGCAGTTGATGCAGATGACAGACTATAAAACCAGATTAGAACATATTAAATCCGGGAGGGCGTCATCTAACACTGACGAAATCTCGATTTGCATTGGTGCTTTCCGGTTCTCAATGCCTGTGAACGAAGTTTAGATTTGGAGACTGAGATCGAGAACCGACGAGGTGAAAAGTAGCTCGGCGCAGAGGGCTATATGGTGGTTGGGGTCTCCGTATTCACCGAAATATCCGAACTTTAAAAGAGCGGCGGGATGAAGAAAGCTGGCTCTCGAACCAGCTGAGTCCGAGGATTAAGGCAAAGGTTGCGTTGAATATGCGAGGCTATCCTTGGCGAAAGGAGAGCCACGTAAGGCACAGCAGGACTTCGTCCAACACGTATGCGTTAGGTATTGGCAAGTGCGTTGTTGTGTACCCGGGTACATTTGCTTGGGCAGTGTACCGATATACACGAAAAGACGGAGTAGCAAAATACAAGAATGCTCAATAGGTTCTTCAACAAGAGGTGATTAGAGCCAAAGGAACGGGGTTCCGTCCGACGGGGGGAACCTGGAATGCGCGGTAACTTAGGCTGCTCAGTAACAGTAGTATTTACTTATACCTGATCTAACCCATGTTGCAGGTCCAGTAGGCCATACTCATAAGACGTTAATCTTTGTGGATAAACAATTCGAATAAACAATTGCAACGCCTGTCAAAAATGTCGGGTACCAGGTAGTAGTAGTTGTTGATGTGCATACTTGCCCATATGTGCACCCGCCTGCATAGTACCAATCCACAGCAATAAAGCGTGCGTCGTCATCTGGATGTGGCCGATTAATTACAATGTCAGGAACCGCTCTTATATCCGTGCGAATGGGCTGGAATATAGAAATATTAATCACCTCAAAACATAGGATCAGAAGGTGCAGTCTTCTATATGTCAGTGCGACGATTCAGTTCTTCCACGGCCACGTGGGTTGTGCCTGACACAATTGTAGAGAAAGGGCTGTAAACATGCCTCCAAATCATGCAAACCTACTGCATTTTATGAAATATCTCAATAGCAATGGGGTACCGAGACAATTGAATGCACCAACGGCTATCAGATAGAGGTAATATCATCGACTGTAAATGTATTTGGAGCCTAAGTATACTAGGAATTAGCGTACTACTGCAAATTGCAATTGTACTTCAACGAATAGGTATCTCAATGCATGTAAACAGCCATCATTCTGCAGCAAACAATGCTGATGTCCCGCCAGCCCAATTGACGCCGACGCCCCCTATTCATAGCGCCCCCAAAACGCCAAGGCTCGGTATTTTTTTTTGAAGCAACCGCTTATGTAAGGTTCCAAACGTCCCAACGCCAATGCCTTCTTCAATTAAGTCTTGGACTTTTCCTCCTGGTAATGCTCTGCGAGAAGATTTCCTTACCACCTCCCGGAACTATCGTCGCAAGAGGAGGCAGATTCTCCCGCCCTTCAACGTTCAGCGTTGACCTGCTCGCCCTGCCTCGGGTGGTTCTGCTCTTCTTGACCAGCGGCATCGTCATATCCTCGGGTATATCATCCTCGGCGCCCATTAGGCTGCCAAGACCCACGCTGGCTCGCTGATTAAAACTTGAAATGACGTTGTTATTGACATTTGGGTGCAGCTCCTGAAGACCCCTAGTTAATAGGTTGCGACCGCGATCCGCTAAAGGGGCCAGGTTGTCGTTACTAACCGGCCGAGAGGGCGACCGATTCTCCAGAAGAGTCGTATCGGCGTCCGCGAAAACAGCTGCTTTACTAGGTGACGGCTGTCCATTGAACTTGGCAAGCAAAGATGCGTGCGCTCGCGTGCGAGGAAGTTCGGTAGGATACTCGTAGGTCGACTTTTGAGGCGTATCACCCGTGGGTTGATATTCCTGAATTACTGTGTTGGAAATATCTTCGCGAAGATTAGCAAGAGGCTGGCAGACGTTAGCCTGCAATGGCTCCAACGCCTCTTCTGCAGTCCTAATATCTGTATTCATATCCGACCCAAGCTCTTCAACCCGAGAGCATGTTGTTAGGAAGTGATCCGCAATATTTCCGTATGAATCTTCAACTGTGCTAGAAAGATCGCGTAACGATTCTGTATGTTGGTCATTGTGTTGCGCATTCTGTGAACGAGCACGAGCGACGAAGTCGTCCAGAGAAGTCATCTGCTCATCGAGATCCCGCATCTGTTCATCAACAACGCGCACAGTTTTAGCGTGAACGGATTGAGTTGTCTCTTGGATCGACGTGCTATGGGCGTTGGCCACCTTGGAATATTTGTTAGCAGGAGCCTAAACACCGGGAGTGTGATGGATATAACTTACGGCCCAGTCATCTCTAAGTTTGGATTGTATAGTCTCACGTGATGCAGCAATCTCGTCAAGAAACTGTCCCTCTCGGGTATTCCAATCATCCATACCCTGAGCGTACTGCGTCATACTTCCTTCCAATACAGTAGTATTTTCTTGAACACTTTGTTGAATGAAGGCTGCTTTGTTGGCTAAGCGAGATTCCCGTGTAATAGCCTGGGAGTTGATGAGAGAGGTGATTTGCGCTAACAACGTGCTACGCTCTCCGGCGGCCTGTTGTCTCTCCTGTTCTATCACATTTTGTATTTGCATCGAAATCGATGCGTTGGACTGCGCAATTGTCTCGGTAGCGCCCCGTAACTGCTCCCTAAGATCATCTGACTCTTTCTTCTGGGCAGCATTGTGTCTCACTAAGTCTTCGAAAATGGTCTTGAAGTCTTTGCCCAAATCGGTATATGATGCGTGTAAAAGATTGTGAAATGTGCTGAGCTCGCTCAAAACATCTTGTGCGATCGTCTCGGCAGCTGTCGCAATTGCTTGTAGGCTATCGCCGACCCGTTCTTTGATGTGGTCTCGCACTTCTTTGATTTCCTCTAGCACTTCATCCATTTCTTCTTTGGACTTATGTTTTTGCTCTAGCAGTTCTCTCTTCGACGTAGCAAATGATTCGAGATTTTCATCGAGAAAGGATTGTGTCGATGAGAGTTTCTCCAATTCTGCCTGCACAAAATTTTGCATTCGCTTCGAGATATTAGAAATGTGTTGTTGCTGCTCATTCTGGAACTCTTCCATGCGTGTTTCGACTAAAGATGTGACTTCGGATACCTGTTCTTGAGCCAGGCCCCATTTGCTTCGATTGAGGGCCTGAAGATCAGATTTCCTCTTGTTTTTAGCGTGCAACCCCCCCACGTGTCCGACGGTCTTATGAAGTGTGTTGATAAGTTTGTTTCCCATTATGTGCATTTGCTCTTCCGTTTTCTGATGTGCTTCGCGAAGGAGAGTTTCCTCGGCTAATCTTTTTCGTGTTACTTCCAACACGATCTCAGTCTGATCGAGTACACCTTCAGTCTCTTCTAGCTGCAGCTTGGTAGTTTCATGGTCTTTCTTCAACCCCATCAGGCTCGATGTTAGCGAGAATAGTTCTTGCACCTTGTTTCGAAGATTCGATTCAAGAGTTTCGATCTTGACGGTTTGTTCCTCGTTTTGTATACGCCGTGATTCACTAACTGTCGCCATCTCTTCATAACTTTCGTTAGATAGGTAGACTCCGTTTCGCTGCCGTGTCGCAATCAATTCGCTTTTTAGCTTCTCGATTTCGTGAGTGAAGTCCCGGAGTAACGCATCTTTTCTGATCATTTGATTGACTTGGGGCTTATTTCGAATATTTTTGGCTCTGAAGGCGTAATCGAGCGTCGAAATAGTCTCTTCAAGGTTGGCTTTGGCTGGAGAAATCGTGGCTATTATGCAAGTTTTGGTACGGCCTCCAAGAGAATCTTGCAAAAGGCGAGTTAATTTGGACTCTCGGTAAGGGATATGTGAACTGCGATCCACGAGAGCATTGATGACTCGTCCAAGGGTAAGTAAGCTTTTATTGATCAAGCCCGCTTCAGCCGCACGTTTGTTCTCTGCACCCGATCTTTGAATATTCTCGCTACCAGCGAGATCAACTAGGTTCAACTTTCCAGCGCTGACCCAGTCTTCCCCATCTTCCCCAGCCTTTTTGACGCAGGCTGTTATCGTGAACACCGTATGGCTTCGGCTGCTGAGATCATTGCATTTCGTGGCTGCGACTTGTCTCTTCAAACTACCTTCTTGAAGTATCTTGATTCCCTCAGCCGCATTCCGGATGTGGGCTTCCTCCATGCCTTGTACAAGAGTAGTCGCGTGGCCTTTCCGCGATGCGTCGTCAAAGATTTTCAGCTTGACGTTCTCCTCGACAGACATGAGGTCGCGAAGCTCCTCGTTGTAGAGCTCGATAAAGGAGCATTTGACGAAGCTCTCAGTATCTTCTTTATCCAACTTCTTGAAAAGGGAGTGTAACACACGAGGAATAATACCGGCTTCATCGGACAACAGACCGAAAGTATCTTGCATGTCCCCTGACATCGTGTATGTCTTTCCGGTACCGGTTTGGCCGTAGGCAAATATAGTGCAGTTGTACCCACTCAACATCTTTTCCACCGTTAGTCAAGATTTCCCCGGTGGTTTGTAAGACAGCATACCTCTTCCAGAATTGGCTTAACGACATCATCATATATTGCGCTCTGATCGGCTGCTGGGGAAAAGACGCGATCAAAATTGTATGTTTTGTTGCTGAGCGCACTGGGTCCCATTGATATTTCAACGGTTTTTCCTTGTGCGGCGTCTGTAGATACGACAACGGCACTGCTCTCACGCACTTCCCGCTCATTACGGCCTCGGCACCGCACCACGACGTTGATATTGGTTTCCTGCACCGTTTCTACCTCGAAGTCACGCTCTTTGCGCTTGATTCCCGTAGTCGCAACAGATGATAAGGACTCGGCGGGGGACGCAGCAGCAGTGCGATCAATTCTCGCAGCTACGACAGCATGGTGCATTGGCTGTCTTAGGTTCGACATTCTGGAAGTATTTGGCCTGGAAGCAGCGCGTCCTGCTGCGGCTAACCGAGCGCTGGCGGCCAGCGAGGGCGTCTCGCCCCGACGAGAGCGGCCTTGCATGAGAGGCGACGTAAGGCGATGCGTATAGATTCAGAGTCGCTGAGCTAGCCGATAAGAAACGAAGCGGTCGTCAGAGGTGGTCAAAAAGAGAATAACATAAAGTTCCTTATGGGCTCATTTGTATCTTAGGTTTAAATATAGCCGTGTTGTGTGATAGATGGGTTGGAGTATCATTAAAGACGCGCTGGGGCAAGGTGGAGCAGGCCAGGGAGGTAAATACAGCAGCATTTGCAGTACATCAACATACAATCTGGTCGTCGGCTCCCTGCCGGTTGCCCTGGAAACAATCACTAGTACCTAATTGGCCTAATTGGCTTCTGTACTTACCTACTTACTTACAGTGAGCCACCCCACCCAAAATCCCCGACTACCCCGGCCCATAAGCAGCAGCGTAGCCAGCATCGCTTGGCGCAAAGCATTTAGCCTCGTCGCGTTAAGTTGCAGCAGGGTCCTGACTGATGGAGCATGTGCCTGCCCAGTGTGACCAACCTGCCCCTCTATCTGCCCCTCTTACACGTACAGGTCTTGTAACAGATGACGCACACGTAGCGAGGTTCAGGCACCGGGCGCAAGCTTCCAATCTTCCATGCTTCTAACGAGTACGTACCTAACTGTAAGTAAATGAAGTCCGATGACCAAGATTAGGCGTGCAGTAGCTACCTCTACCTACCATGGATATTTAAACCACCCGCTACCCACCTACCTATTAGCAGGTCTATCTTGAACGCCGCAACGCCTTATCACTTGTGTGTTAGCTAAGCGTACATTCTAACATACTTCTTTGTAATCTGTCCATCGAACACGAATAGAACAGGCATTACTCGATACTCTAATGCTCCCGCGGGGACCCGAGCCGGAGCCCGTTCAGGTCTACCAACTCTCGTGGATATCACCGGCCGGTTGATCTTCTTTTCTGAACAACCACCCACAACCACGAACCAACCGCCCTCTTTCGATTCCGAGACTCTTGGAATCAACACCATGTCTCTCTTCTCCGCCGCTTTGCACCCAAACGTCGGGCTAGGCTTCCTAAGTACGCACGTATCTCTGGAGCCTGCCCATGCTATGATAGATGCGTGCATACCCCAGAGGGAAACTGACCATGTTTTCGCATAGTTCTCGGTGCTTCCCTTCACGATATCTTAACGAGATTAAAAGCCGAACCCCAGCGATTCCCCAAGCTCGATCTAGCCTATTCCCAGGAAGAGCCTGTTACCGAGCCCGTAATTCTCACGCTACCAGCCAACGGCATACGTTTGCGATTCGATGGTCCCGAACAACGCCTCCGTCTCATTGAGATCCTCGACTTTACAAAGAACCGGATCACTTACCAGGATAAAGACATTGCGAAAGCTTCCAGTGCCCAAGGGACCTCGAAATCGCCCAGAGCGGGCAAAGAAGTCGCTAGCGGCCCTGCGTTTAAGAACGTTTACCATCGACTATTTGGACCAACATACGCTGGCGAATACATACCTCCAAGCAATAGCGTCGGCGGTGTGGGTACGTACGTTCTATCGTATCCTGGCGTCGCTTTCAGCTTTCCCGTGCCTGCATCAGCGTATTCGCCAAACAAAGACGTCGTGTCACTACTCTCTTCCCCCGCAAGCCAGATCGCAACCTCGGCGGCCGTTTTCAGTGGAAAATCATGGGCGCACGCAAGGGGACAGCTCTGGACAGAGGTTCTCCCTAGTGTCAAATCAGCCGTTCTTTTCAGTAAGAGCAAGGACGTTGTACCAGATGAGATCTCTCTGGTGAAGCTGCACGGGGGTGGGCGGCTTCAATTATTCAAGAAATGGACCAGCTCATCTGTATGGATCCTTCTCGGGGAAACGACTCCTCAAGACTTGGTGGCTGAGCTAGGCCCTCCTGACGCCATTTATCGGAAAAACGATCAACGCATGTATATCCATAAGACTCGGACATCGAGCCACAGTAGGTCTAGGTCGAGCGGCGCTGAGTACAAACGGCCGGATGATCTTACCGATACGGATCAATCATCGGCGCCTACGGGATCTGACGATTCGGACGACGAAGCGATTGAAGATGAGACAGTAAGTAACGTGTCTGGGGAATGTTTTTATAATTATTTCTACCTCGGTTTTGATATCCTCATATCGCTACCCCAACAACCTTCGCGCACGCCACCATCACAGACGCATCTTAATGAAGCTCAACTCCCGGGAGCGAAAATCATCAAAAGCGGAAACCCGGATCGACTGGTGGCTACCAAGGTCATATTACACGCCAATGTCCCAGGCTCGTATCCATTCAACCGACACCGCAGATCGCGGTGGGAGGTTTCCTATCTCAGCAAGACCGAGTCTGACGCTATTATTGATTCTGAGACGCCATTCGATGAGATAGAAGAACGATTACGGGAAGAGTGGAAAAGCACCTATGCGTCTGAAGACGATGCCAAGAGGCGACAACGAGGCATGGTTCTCAACCGCGGATGGGGCGATAGCCCTGGAAGTAGCTGCGAATTTCTAGGTGGTTGGGAAGACAGCAGCGGTGGTGTAGCTGCTAAAAAGCTAGACGACAACGAAGAGTCTACCACTACCTTGTATGGTTTTCCAGGCCTTGTTTTCGAGGTATTAAAGAATGGATATGTTAGCGCAGTTACGGTATACTAGGCAGGTGTTGGTTATGACGGAATTGGAATTTTTCTTTCCTTACAGTTACACTCTCTAGAGCGCGATACTGGGGAAACGGCGTTGGTTCCGACTTATTGCTTACAAGTAAGGATTGGTTAGCGAACTGTCATGATTATTAAGACCTTGGTTCGGACTCGTGATAGTACGTTGATGGTCAGATAGCGGAACATGAATGCTTGCTCAATTAACCACATTGCTAGCTTCGGGCTTGATCTTTTCCTAAGCTGAATACAAAGATATATCATAACACCGTGATACAAGGGCATGCATCCACACTACAGAAAACCTTCGAATAATTTGGCGGCGTCTAAGACCATCTTATCATAGGGGATCCAATCCCGACCGGTCGCCTCTATGGCTTTTGAGGACTTGACATTGACTCCCTTCGGGTCGGCCGCGTAACCAGGCAGATAGCCCTCGCCAGGCGTACCCTCTTTGATAATGTTCTGCCTCTCCGGATACTACAAAGCTCGGAGTCAGTTACGACCATTTAGGGTGTTGATCTAGAGGGGTTTCAGAAGCTTCCGGACACTCTCTTGTCCTGCATAGAAAGCCTCGTGCTCTAAAAGTCGCCAAAAGAAGAAAACAATTCCAAGAAGTACTCACCGCTTGACGCAGAATGTCAGCTGCCGCTTGGGGAACGCCCACGTTTCCATTACCGCCAACGATGTAACGTTCGCCGCCCGCGATTTCTGGGTGTGAGCTTGCCCATTCCGTCATCCGTGCTACATCTCGTACATCTACATGCGTACCATACCCAGCAGGCCCTGCAGGGAAATCTTGGCCTGAGAATACCTTCCAGATGAACGAATTTGTCTCGGCGATGTTTTCGGGCGAGGACGGCAGATATGCCGGCGGACCAGCTACCCAGCTATTTTGTAGTCAGGAACGTCAGCAAGACTACCTAGAGACAGAGACAAGAAATTAGGTTTATGAATACCTACCAAGGACACAACACCGTAGCCGTGAAAGGCGGTTTTTTCTCCTCCACCCATTTCCAGAACGCGCGTTCGGATGCGACTTTGCTCGCGGCATAGATTACATGACCGTATGCTTTGTCGCCCGCTTCCTTGACCGCGGCCTCAGCCTGTGTATTCCAGTCCTTCTCAGTGAATGTGACGGGGCCGGGAAGGTTCATGCGGACGGCGGCAACGCTGGAAATCAACACGAAGCTTTTGAGACGCTGTTCCTCTTCCTTCTCCTTGGAAGCGATCTTTAGTGCGGACTCGAGGATCGATAGAGACCCTTGGACCGCCGTCCCGATGACGTAATCGACATCGCCAGTGTCGAATACCACTGGTGTTGCGAGATGCGCGATCGCCTGCACGTCCTTAACCGCTTCATCGAAGGCGCCGGGCACTTTGATATCTGGCACCCTGAAGAGCTCGAAACGGCCCGCCTTCTGCTCCGAAGCGAAGTGGGCGGACAGCTCCCGCACGCTGGTGTTGTTTAGGTCCCGGACTGTGCCCCGAACTCTCCACCCTGCTTGAAGGTACCGGGCGACAGTCTGCACTGCGATGTACCCATTTGCACCAGTGATAAGAACGCGGCGAGAAGCCATGGCTGTGGTTTTTATGTCTTAAATTATATAATTTTAGACGCCAGAAGAAAGGCAATGCCAATGAAGTAAATTTAAACTTGTTTATCGACTTTGCGAATAGCCTGAACGTCTATTACAGGGCCCCAAAAAGCGGAAGGCATGGGGGTCACGTTCATGATAACCAATGCTGAAACTCAAGTCATTATATATTCGAACCAGCATTTAACCATCTGCTACCTCCGTTCGCCCGTGGTCACAACCGTGCATGCGGCAGCCTTTCTGGGTAGAGTTAACGACTATACGTAGGTCGAATGTTCAGCCGCCAATATTATCTCCGCTAGCGTATTACATCGTCATATAAGCACAACCTCCACATCCTCTAGAGCTTATAAAGTAACGTCCTACCTTGGCCTTCATCGGCTTGGTAACACGAATATGCCGAATGATATTACAAAACGAAGATAAACAGGCGTTCGCTTCCGTTTCGGAACCGATTCTTGGGAGATAATACTCGTCGATTAGTGATATCCCCCTAAACACCGATGCAAGCCCCTTCGTTAACTCCGAAATTACTATATTGGGAACACTGATTAGATACATTACGCAGGAGAAACGACTGATTGGCTTTCTCGTGGGACTGGACGCTGCATAAAATAAAAAACGCAGCGATCTTTCGGCTTTTAGCTCTTATCCCCAATAATTTGATTTGAATACTGCGTATAGAAAAATGTGAAGATTTATCACTTGAGCTTTGATGTAGGCAAAGAGCTGCACTCGTGGCAATAAGGTGAAGCTATCATATGATCGGCTTTAAGTCTCGCAGTGTTCGATTGCTCCCTAACGGTATACTCATCACTCTTAATAATGGCGGCATCCACTTATGATTAGAAATATTCGCAATGAAGCCAAATTGATCAGATGCATCTAAAGGGAGGCAATTATTAACTCACAAAATCAGATCTTACGCGAAGGGCTGTTTTCATTGTCTTCGTCATCGCCTCTGGAAATATTTCCCGAGAGATCCAGGATTTGCGTCTAGGTCTAAATGAGTATGCTTGATTGCAACCCGAAAGTCTCCAGGGAAAGAAATGGTCGCGAGATATTATCCCGCCTAAACCAGTCTCAAACAAAAATTAAGCGACCCAAATGTCTACAATATATCCTTAAACATATTATCTTTACGGGCAAAAATTCATTCTAGGCACCTGAGATATTGACAATTGTCCCGTCGTCTTAGTTAGAATCGCAATTGTAGATCAGAAAACCCATGTTCTGAGACTGTATAGAAATTATATGCACTGTGCGGCAGCACTGTAGTCTGCCCCGGCTTGTTATCGGAGAAATCAGCTGAGGCTGAGAGCAGGCGACGAATCAGATAATACGTTGTTTCCCACCCTAGAATGTTGCCGCTGAAGAGTTTCAGAATACCTAATCTACATTACCTACCTAGAATTAGGTAGCAAAACAAAAGGTTTTGAAGAACAAGCAAGGATAACGCGACGCGACGCGTTCTCGTTCGAAAACAATATGGCATGACCGTTGACAAGGTCATCAGAAAATTGATTTTGTTCTACAAAGAAACCTAATAGGAGAGCAAAGTTGGTTTTGATAAACACTCATATGCCACGTTTAAGGTCTTCCATATGATGCGCCTAGCGGTTAGTTAATATGTGTGGGGACAATCTACAGCAGGTGCACTGTCCTAACCTAGTGTTAGACCTTGGAGTCACCAACAAGCCGCCTATGTAATCTACCACAGTCTCCGATAAACCTAGAAGATATATCCTTAACATTAATCTATATATTTAATCCCAATAACCTTTTTTTAAACGCCGGCGACATCACCCAGAGTCAATCAGTGTCGAAATGTGAACATTGTATCAAACCTTGATCTGGGTAGGTAGTTAAGGTTTGGAGGTCCGTGCGCTTAGCGCCCCAACCCTGCCAACGGTAGTGAGCGTAAACAAATATATATCGCGTCTAACGTCCCCTCGTCGTTTCTCCTTCTCCCATTCAACTTCATATACACAACGCACTTTCGATCAATCACAATCTGCTACGCTTTCAATCGCGCTTGCAACTGCTTCAAACTACTTTTCTGCTCAAGATTCTTATCGTACAAACAACTGCTTTCTTCGTGTGTTTACACGCCCCCGTGTGAGCCGGGTCATTCTCACCTTCTTCAAAATGGACAAGAAATCGACATACCAATCCCGCATCCTCAGGGAGATGCGTAATCAAGCTGAGAGACCTTTCTCTCCACCGGCATCAACTGGCAGCCACGGCACAGTCACTCTAACCTCACAGCTCTCCATTCCCGATGGAGAATCTACTCGCCAACCCATGCTCCCACTCCTTAACACTTCAGTTCTAGGTCGTACTTTTCCTGAATGGAAACAACACGGAAAGGAGAATAAGCGACCTTCTCCTCCTCCACCTGCAGTCAATAATGATGTAAGTCTTCCTTCCGTTACTACTTCTGATGATACTGTGATTCGTCATCGAGTCGATTCGGCACGTTAGTCGCGCAGCCCCGACTCGGCTCGGGCCGGTTTTGGACAGCACCCATTGCGTTACCTTACGACCAGACGCGTTCGGCCGCATCAGGCACAGGCTCAGGCACGACCGGCGTCTCCGGTACGCGTTCAATTCGACGAACGACCGGCGGCTCCGATTCCGCCTTCTCCTTTTTCTCCTGCGTTTTCTCCCGCATTTTCTGCTGCGTTTTCTTCTCTTTCATTTCAATCTCAATTCTCCGATGTTTGTCCTCCCATGATAGCACGTGATGATCAGCTGACTAACGCACTAACTATAAAGAACTCCGATATCTTCATGCAGAGTTCACCTAGACTACGCCCACATCAGATGCGGGCTCCAGTTATAGAGGATACGATGGAGTTTGAACCTCCACTCAATCCTCCACGAGGAAACTTGACCACACTCCTCAGCACACTCCAGACAGCCAGAACCGAGAAGACTCAGACAGATGAGCCATCCATGAAGCAATCATCCCAGGTTTCACCGAAATCTCAGCTCAATTCTGGACTGTCGGCTAATGCAACACGTCGACCTAACCGACAACCGCACCCTAATGATCATAGCATTCAGGCCCCATCTATGATCAACCAGACAGCTCATTCTTTCTTTCTTCCCAGCCTTAACCATCTTCAAGATCTTGTGACTGGCACTTTGAGATGGTCATCACTGAAGAACGGAATGCCAATCTTCGTCAAACACGGCAAAGTTCACGATAAGGAGACAAAGAGACATCAAGAGCGTCACGCTGACTTCGAAGTTGTCACTATTCCCGAAGAAGAGGAGCAAATTTTTGTTTCATTGGATAAGATCCGAGATGAAATCCAGACCCTACAAGAACACGACGAATTCGTGACTAAACAAGCCGAGCATTTGCAAGAGGAAGTGCACGAGCTCCAATCCCATGTAGCCAAGCTTCAGTCTCGCAAAGACAGCGCAGTTGGCTCAGAATTCGACAACTCACTGCTTGTACAGCTCACCCACCACAACACTGGTACGTTTGTTTCCTGTCAAAATGATTTCGCTTATAACTAATTATCTGAATCAGAACTCGAGGAGCAAGTTTCCTCCCTCAAGGCTCGTCTTGACCAGGCCAATCGCCAGATTAGCCTTAATGAAATACACAACCAATCGTTCGCTGCTGAGCGTGACGAAGCTCTTCAACGCGCATCTGATCATCTCGTCACCATCAAACGACTTCAGACCCGCAATGATGCTATCACTCAGCAGAAGTTGGATCTTCAGCAGGCTCTCAAGGGAGCGGAAGAAGATCTTGACTCTGAGCGTGTCCTGCTGGCGAATCTTCACCAGAAATACGAGATAATGTCTGAAGAGAAGAAATTACTGAAAGATGATAATCTCGGCCTTGAACGTCACAACGACGATCTCTTCAACAACAACAAACTTCTCCAGCAAAATAACTCTCTCCTTGAGCGCGAGAACAACAACCTACAGAACAAAGCCGCTCAGCTCCAAGACACGATTGGCGAACTCAACAAGAAATTGTCGCAGAAGACAGAGGCTACTCGATCTATGCAGCAGCCCAAGGGTACCATGTCCAGTCTGAGCCAGAAGCTCACCAAGATGACTCAAAATTGGGAGTCAGAGAACAGATTTACTGTTGTGAGCGAGGCATCGGCCAAGACCATACCTTCACAGATACATTTGCCAAAGCATGACGATACCCGAGAGAGCGACCTCACACGAGAATCCCGTCATCGATACACACAGGAATCCAAGGGTTCCATGCCTACCACAGGCAAGTCGAAACTCACTAAGATGGCTCAAACTCAGGAGCCAGGAGACAGACACACTGTCGTGAGCGAGATGTCTGCAAAAACGACATCCCACACGGACTTGCAAATGCAGGATGATTACACCCAACAGATCGACCTTACACGAGAGCCCCAGCTTGACTCTGATCAAGAGAATATGACTTCAGCTCTCTTCATTGATGACATTACATTGGATTCCACCCGAAAGTCTGCCCGAAAGCAGAAGGCAAAGGGCACGCCCGCAGTTCGCGTCATTTCACCTATTTTGTCTGAACCTTCTCAGACGCAGCAAACAACTATTGGAAAGCAAAAGGAGCGAATCACCCCTCCCGTGCTCACACAATCCGCTAAGCGCGTATTGAACACCTTATGTCACGACCACGAATGCTACAATTGCATGGTTTGTGCCCGCATCCAATCTCACCGACACGAAACAAACGGCAAGTGTGGCAAGAAGACTGTTCGAGTCGACCGCCCTGTACCAGTTACAGACAGAGTGAAGAACCATTTGTCCACTTCAGCTTACGACTATGAGGAGCAACCTACCCTACGGCCATCTCAAGATCCGGCTGTCGCACTGGCTAAGGTGATGAAAGGCCTGAAAGATGAAGAGAGACACATTCGAACTGCCATGGCGAGAAAGCAAGCCGTTTATGATGAGTGCGATGCAGCAGTCAACAAGAAGCTATGGAAGAAGCTTGATGCTGAGATCAGAGTCCTCCGCCAGCGCCGAGATCTGAAGCGAGACCAGATCTACGACCTACACGATGTACTTGAGGGCCAGAAGGCGAATGCCCAGCTGATGAATGAAGAGGCCATTGATATGACGATCATGAGCGTATTGAGTAAGGATCCCACTTGGAATGGGATCATGGACTTCTGATTTCCGAATTTCGGGTTTGTTGGCGACAATTCCACTTCGAGTGGAATGATGGACTACATATCGGAATGTGGTCCCTGTGGCATGGAATTGTACATGGTTTGAAACGGCGGGCCACGATAGGCTTTAGAGGATGGAGTGATTTTGATTGCAGGGATTGTTTATGGACTATGGGTCAAGTATTGATTGGGATTGACAGCCGAAATGGCACATGGGACGGAGTCATGGAATTCTGAGCATGTATTAGGTGTCGTGGGGATTGGGTATGGTTTGCACGATTGCATTCGCGGCGATGGCGTTGGGTAGAAAAAGGGAGGCTCTAGTCATATGATACCGCACAAGATTGCGAAGGAATGTTGAAACGCATTCGAGTATATTTATAACCCATCGAATACACTCGTTTCCTCAACTTCAAACAATTTATGTTCCCATGACTGCCCCAAAACATGAATTGCCTTGACGCGACGAAAACGTTAACAATATGGTCAATCCCATTATGTTTATAATTATACTCGCCAAAACCGAGAGATAATCAAATCATACATAAATTTCGCAAAGATGTCTTACAAAAATTTGCTGCTCGTCTGCGCCATTCAATGGTCAAGTCAATAGATGACGACAGCGGGGTGCGTCTCCCAGCTGTCCATCATCTGCCAAAGACACGGGACGCGACCTACCTGTAAGTACCTTAGTTAGTAAGTATACACAGGGCCACCACCTGCATTCGCATTATCCCCACACGCTATTTCATTCCATCAACCCACCATAGAACCGCCGAACCTCACATCAATTGGAGCTCGTCACCTATCAGTCCACATATTTCACTGTTATTATATACGAGCTGTCTAATATGGCAGACGTAGAAATGGACGTCGACGAGCCCGGCTCGCCCCAGGCGGCCACCACCCAGGCCAAGGTTGGCGACATGCAGACACACGCGAAAGCCACCGCTGTGCGCTCTATCGAGGGCTGGATCGTCATGGTCACCAACGTGCACGAGGAGGCCGACGAGGAAGCATTGCACGACAAGTTTGCTGATTTCGGCGAGATCAAGAACCTGCACCTGAATCTCGACCGCCGGAGTGGTTATGTCAAGGTGAGTCGTGCTACTGACTGTCGCCATGGTATTTGGATTGATTGTATGCTAATTACCGACATTCTTTCCGCGTAGGGATACGCACTCATTGAATACCCCACCCTCCAAGAAGCAAGGGCTGCCATTGACGGCGCGCACGAGACGAAACTACTCGACCAGACTATATATGTCGACTTCGCATTCGTACGACCGCCGCCGGGTAAAGGAGGACGGGGGAACCGCCAGTCACATCGGGGTGGCCGCAACAGGAGTCGCAGTCGCAGCCCTGAGGGGGGGCGGGAACGGGAACGAGAGCGTGAACAAGACGATAACGACGGTTAGTGACCTGGGTTATATGAGGATCAAGGACGAGGTACTGGTGGTGATGCGTTTCTTTGGGCCAAAACAAGCTTGATATCGTCCTCGACTTGTGCGTGTTGCCCCCTTCGCATATATGGAGAGAGTATGGCGCAGAGTTATGGGCATTGGCTTTAGCCGATATGTCGCCAGAATAATAGACGTGTCGGCGCGTGATTCCTGGCTAGGCAGGTAAGCAACTTCACACGCACGTAAAATCGATATCTCGCTAACTCAAGTAAAGTTTGTAAAATTCCTAAGCCAGTATTGAGTGAGGAGTTCGTCACAGTTCGGAGCGAAGGATGGCATGCTTGCCACACTATCGACTCTATCAGGAGATACCAACCAAGATTGGCTTCCGCTACATTTGTAATGCTCGCAATCAATTCTCTAATCGTTATATGCCATGGTTTAAAGACTGTGATGTGTGTTGTATGCCTTGTCATACTTGTCTGAATTAAGTCCATCCTGGTCTACGTATTAAGCTGGCGACTCTTTCGAGATCTGGCCTTGCGCCGGATTCTATCTTTCTAGGACGCTATAAACGAGGCCCTATTGCCAATACCCGAACGCATGCGCATGAGCTGTAATTACACCAGACCAGCCGTGGCATGCAGGAACTCAACGAATCATCGCGACTACTCCTACTATACTAAAGTGGCCCTGGCCAATTTAGTAACAAGCGTAGATTCGGACTAGTTGTACTTGATGCGAAATGAAATCACGCTTCCTACTACTCAGCTAGAAGCTTGAAGCAATGCGATTTGATTTCCTCACTACTAGCAGTTGTGCATCAAATCGGGTCTCCATTCGAACCTATGAAGTAGTTATTCCCTTCTTCTCCTATTCCTTTGTTCGTTACCTAGGCTAAAAAGACTATTCGAGGTCATTCGCAAGTTGAGCCTTCTTCCCCAGTGACTCGACACGAGATTTTTCTTGACTCAAACAGAGACGAATAGTGATCCCTACGACGTATTGTCGCTCGTCTCATCCTTCTCCTTGATACGGCCCACTAAAGTAGAAGCTGTCGAAGAAGATGAAGCGGATGTTGTTATGGAGGTCTCTTCAGTTGACAAAGTGTCTGACTCGATAGAAGCTGAGAACTGAGACGACGCGGGAATAGCGTCACCGGTTCTTTGTAAACTCTGGAGCCCAGTATGCGATGCTCGTCGCGCTACCGTACTGTCGTCGCAAGGTACGCGTTCCGAGAGCCAAAGGTGGCCAAACACGGGTGCACCCTCATCATAAGTGGAGTCAACTCCTGCTGCGTGATTATCCGAGGCGCGCCATAGAGACTGTCCATCTGCATCCATCACAGGCTGGCTGTAGATCCGCGAAAGACACGGCGAGGTGTTGATCTGCCGAGACTTGGGAAGCAAGGGAAGTGATTGCCGCGCAAGAACCTGAAAGTGAGGTCTTAGAGAAGTAAGAGCACTTGGTAATGGCGAGTGTCGGTGCATGTCATTCACCCAGACAGGGCCCTTGGACAAGGGGACTCTCGTTATGGAAGCCGTCGGAGGAGTCGGTAGCCCATAATTCGGGTTTGAGACTGGCGCTCCCTTTTTCGAAGTCTGAGGCGGCGATATTCGGATACACGGACTAAAGTTAAGCGCCAAAGTTGGGATTTCGTTGTCAGTGCCGACAGACGCAACCCTTTCCGAGATCATGCGCCGTGTCTTGTAGAATCCTATTTTATCGACGAATTTCTCCTCGTTCGGAAACGCTCTATAAGAAATAACAGAAAGGTCGATGCCCTTTCTGTATAGGGCGTTCGCCGCAGTTCTAGCGCATGCGCGACGGCCATGGAAGTCATCCCTTTTCTCCCATTCTACTTGTGGCTCACATAAAGATGATTCGCCTGCGGCAAAGCACGCTTTGCAGAATGGCCCAACATATACATTAGGATCATTCTCATATACCCAGTAAGCCGGACCCCAGAATCGTCTCCATCCGTTTGGCGCCGCAAGGGGATGAATTGCTGTAGCCGCACTACTCGTCGCCAATCGAGCTTGTGCGATCTCGATCTCGATTCCTTCTATATCTCGCCAGTCTGTTTCTTCATCTGGTACTGTGCTCATACGCAGATCCTGGCCGCCCTCGAGGAAATTTGCTACATCCCCAATCCTTTTTCTACTAAAAGGCGGCGGCGGTAAAATATCATCTTTCTCTTTAGTTGCAGCTTTTTTCTTCTTGTTAATAACTTCAGCAAGAACCTCGATGAGCGATCTTCGGTCCCGTCGTCCCCCACTGCTAGTGACTGTTGCGATTTCCGGCACGTTAACTTACTTCAGATAGGTATGCTTCTTCCGAATACGTCAAGAGCGCAGGCAGCGAGCTTAATAGATACGTTATGTTCAATGGTCTCTCAAGATATTTGGAGAAACATGAGGAGTGAAGACGCATGAGCATTCTCCTTCTCTGTTGGACCCCAATG
The DNA here is from genome assembly GCA_022495235.1 of Xylaria curta. Taxonomy (NCBI): domain Eukaryota; kingdom Fungi; phylum Ascomycota; class Sordariomycetes; order Xylariales; family Xylariaceae; genus Xylaria; species Xylaria curta. The sequence goes on from MU375957.1 coordinate 34,468, forward strand.
GGCTTTTAGGCGATAGGCAATGGGCAGTGCACGACACCCAGCTATTCATCGGGGAAGCTGGGCGACAGCAATGGTCATAATTGGCTACTTCTACAGACTGCGCCTCCATGCTAACAATTACAATTCCTGCTCGCTCATAAGCCTAAGCGCTCTTTTCGATTTTGTGGCTATTCCCGATAACTCAACCTTGGGCGAACTGAAACTTCATGTATGGTCGCAAATTATCAACTTCACATAATATGAATAAGGATGCTTCATGTGCCAACGACATAATGGAAGACATTCCTCTCCAGCCGCCCGATTACAAAAAGAAGCAGTGGAAATACGTGGGATATCGGGGATTCTGTGAATTCCTTGCGTCCGACAACGATTTTCTAGTTCTTCGGCGCTTCAGTAGACTTGCGATACGAGTATTATTAGCCTTACAAGACGAACTTTCTGGATTGGAAGAACAGCTGGAAACTTTGGAGAAGCAGTTAATGGATCAGCAAAGCCCTGACATTCACAACGGATCATTTCGACAGGAGACGGAGCAAGCGAGGTTGCGATTGATACACGAAATCGACAAAAGACTACGGTCATTTTGTAAGTCAATACACCTGGAGCCTTGCTGCCTCTTTGGCTGATGGATCAGATGACTTGGTGTCTCAACACTCTGAGTTGCGTTCTCGGCCGCGGGTATTGAATAAGGATATCAACAGCATTCGAAACTGGTTCGAAATGCATCACAATGCGATAATGGCAGACGAAACTGAATATATCAATCACGAGCGGGACCTGTTCTCTATGGTCACCAGACCCAGATCGCCGCTACGAAAGCTATTAGAAAGATCTTCTCATTTCCGCTTATTCAGTCTGTGGCAGAAGCGCTCGCTAGATGAAGACCGTATTCGTTGCACTTCAGAGCTTCGCATCGAGCTTTGCGCCTCTATCATCGTCATTGTCATTGGGCTAGCAATGTTAATTACGCCGCTCTGGATCTTGGCCAACGTCGGTGATACGGTGTTAAGGTTGGCTGTAATAACAGCGTTCATAGTGACATTTCTACCACTCGTCACCTTCAGCTCTACAGCCAGGCCATTTGAAACGCTGGCTGCTACAGCAGGGTAAGATGAATAGCGCATCCTTGCGTCATGATCTATGCTGACACTCATAAACAGATACACGGCAGTTCTGGTCGTATTTTTGCAGATTGGTGCCCCAAATACAAGTTAAATGAGCATCAGTATTTATGCTCTCTCGGAGGTACCACTTACTGAAGCTTTTCTTGCCCCAAATTTGCATCCTGTGTTTTTTTTTCTTAGAGGCTGAAGATAAAGACAGAAGTTCGCAAGAAGATAGTTGCACTACTCAAATTGTTGATTGGAGACCGACGCTGCATACCACCGTCAGGATCAGCTAAGATATACCCGTTGCCGCATATTCGAACTTTCGAAAGTCTTAGTGAATATATTAGCGACTATACCAGGTCAAGTCATTTTACGTCATCTTAACTAATCGTTCCTTAGCTAGATAACAGGCAAGAGCTTCCATAACAAGTCGAATCAATGCTATTAGCCAAGTTTTGTAGGCTTCTATGCCAGCTCTATTAGAGCACCGCCTGTAGTGAAGAGAACGAAACTATCGAATATTCATGCCTTCTGAACTAATATTCAGTAGTGATGTTAGGAGCTTGTGTTGACAACTAGCAAGAACTTCTGAAGCCATTGTCTATAGCATTGTTATGTGACATTCTCACAATATTAGCATATAATTACGTGGGGAGCTCGCAAACTCTCTTCATCGAAACAGATAGCATCTTGTATGATTATCACTATAGTGTTTTATATAGATTAATGTTAATCATGACACACACAGAGAGATGTGAACGGGTCACCTGCGGCCCCGTTTAGGCAAATTGCAGGCGTGCCATCAGGGGGACAAGTCCATTCGGCGCAATCCGAGCCCGTGCTGCAATTAGTGTTAGGCGGCGGAGTTTTAATGGGTGGCATTGTGGTGGTCGTAGTTGTTTGAGTCGTCGTGGTAGGATAGTCCGTTGTAGTAGGATGGTCCGTCGTGGTAGAGCCTGCTGGACAGGATGCAGATCCTGGCTGCGTCGTGTAGTTACAGTTCAGCGATGTAGAGTCAGAAACTACCGTCGTCAGAAGCGGCGCTACGACACCACCGCAGTTACAATAATCTGCCGAGCATAACGCCCCTGGACCGAGGTTGGACGCCAGGACGTAGGCACACCCGGGAACGCCGCATCGACCAGGGATGGTGGCAGTCAGAGTCTCCGTTGTACACGGGTTCGGAGGCTCCGTAGGGGTAGGATATCCGATCAACTTGGTGTAGTTCGCGCTCCATATGTCTGTGAAGACAAACGCTGCGACGGACGAGATAGAAGAGCTTAGCGCTTTTGGGTCTGTAATGCCACTGGATTCGTTTTCTTCGTCTAACTCTCCTGCGTCTGCTTCCACAAAACAACCACACTGGTTCCATTTGGCTTCGGTGCATAGTTGTAAGTTACCCCCTACGCAGTTCTTATCCGAGCAGAGTAGCGGATTGTCAGGACAGCAAGTGCAGCCCTTAATCTCGCCCGGTGCCGAGCATTGCGACTGGCCGTTCTAGTACAAGTTAGCATCCTGTGGTGGTGCCAACGTCATGGATGCTTACATCGCCGCCGCATTGAGTATCTGAGCATCTAGGGGGCTCGTTTGGACAATTCTGCTTCTCCTCACAAGGGCAGCCGGCCTGATCGCCACTGGAGCAGAGGCCATGTCCATCCGAGCCACCACACTTCGCGCATTCCTCCTCAGGATTAGATTTGCATGATGAGTCATCGTCTTTAGCATCTTCTGGCTTCTTGTTCGGTGGTTGTATCGCAGCGATAGCCGCTGCGCCACCAGACTCGGCTGTATGTAAGATTAGCATTAGCGACACACTCCCATAATTACTATATGCTCCGACTGTATGGAAATGCTTACAGACTGCAATCCAGGCAATGCCTCCTGCAAAAACAACAGCCAAGGCAGTTTCTAAACTACCAGCTTCGTCTGTAGACGTTGCTGTCGCAACCTCAGTTAGTGTAACGGTAGTATGGGACCGGAGGTTGGAATATTGCGTTAGAGTCAGAGGCTCATAGATTACGGTTCCGGTTTGACCATCGACCACAGTGGATGATGTGACCTGTGGATTGTGATCGTTGCCGTCGTGTGTGCATTGGCAGTAGTATCCCTGACATTCGTAACCAGTGCGCAAACAGTCGTTTGTCTGACGACCTGATAATAGAAGGTTGTTGCATATCCCGTGGTGGTATGAATCACCGCCGCACAAATCGCAATTCTTGGGCGGTTTGCCGAAATCCTCTGGACAAAAGACGAATGGAATTTGGTTAGCATACACCTGCCTTTCCGCGATAGTTTGAGCAGAATGCATAGGATAATCAGACTCAGCACCAAATTTGCCAGTCTCTCGCGGGAGTGTTGCTGTGAAGACTGCATGAGGTTTCGCAGACCCTGAGGCATCAATCTTGAGTGGAACGACAGCGGCGTTCGCCACAGTATCTAGAAGTGACAGGAGTGTAATCAATTTCCTGGCCATATTGAAGTCGAAACGATTAGGAGCATGCTTCGTAACGTGTATTGTTAGAATGTGGAAATACTCTCAAGCTGGCCAGATGAGCATGGTTATATACAACTACCGTCACATAATTGTAGCTATCGTGTCGATGCTGTAAATACGTATAAGTCTATTTTTATTATTTGAGTAGCGCTTGTCAAATATCACGATGATGACCACAATCGCAGCATTCTACGATTCATAATATTAAATCCGCTGCAACTCGGAGACGAGGTTAGGGCTGAGGTCAGGCACACCGCCTCATAATTTTATTAGCTCATAGCATTCATTATTTGTTGCCATAAGAATGAGGCGTGAATTTAAACCTCTGTTATTCTAATTGATCATGTGCCTACTATGAAGGATTATGGTCTAAGTTTGAGTCGCAAGACAAACGCAGTCAGATTATGGTAAGGCTAGCTATTGAAGCATGCATTGCCTTACATACGCTCGTTTTTTTTTTTTTTGGTACATAATTAGCCCTCGGTTTCTAGATTCTAGATTTCGTCCTATAAAGTTGAGTTTCTTCCCTATATTATGTTGAGCATCAAAGTTGGTTTTATTTCGCATTTTTCATTGGTCCGCTTCTGGTTAATTTCTTCAAACATACCGGAGGTTTGCTACTTGAGAACTCAAGATGCGTTTCCCTTTTCTGTTGCTTTTACCAGGGTCACTCGCTGGTTATACCATTGTTTGCCGAGATGGAACAGGAACAAGCAGGATCGAGGCTGCGATTCAGGAAGCTAAAAAGATGGCAATCAGTACGAAATACTTCGCGAGTCTATTGGAATATTATGATTAACACCTGTGTCTTTGTATAGACGCACGCGACAAGATAGCTGATCTCACTCTCGATACGACAGCAGCCGCATTTACCCCCCTCTTCAAACCCAGGGACGTCGGAACGCTTACAAGTAAGTGGTGTTCCACCTCATAATTATTGCCCAAAGATTGAAATGTTTTATGTATGGAACCAGTTTTGTACAACCGTGTTGCGAATGTCGCTACGAACCCTCTACAAATAACATTTTACTGTGATCCAACCTTTGTGGACTGGTCTGATCCGTTCCAAAGATGGATCGATACTGGGTTCACCTACACTACGAAGGATGGAAGCACCAAAAGTGTCACTCTCTATAAAATTGGCCGAGACCAATCTAAGAATCCCGCAGCGAAAGGATCCTTTACTACTCTCGGTGAGTTACGCGCTGCTCAATTTATCCGTCGAGTCAAGAATACTCAATATCCTCAGGATACAAACTGGACCTAGCGAATGGCGACGTGGCCGATTTCAGCAATCAGGCACACATCTCTGTAAGCAAAAATAGGTGGGATCCTCCTACAGGAGATGGTTATGACCACCGTTCTCTCGATCAAGTGAATCAAGATGGTCTGTTGGACCATTATACAGCTCTTGATCAGCTCAAGTCATTGTCGCATACGGTGTTCCATGAGCTCATGCACGCGGTTGGTGGAAGTAAGTTACTTGCGTCCCCCTACAAGCCCACGATACTAGACTTTAACGTACACGATAGCGGTGGCCCCGAATAGTGGAATGAAGAAAATAACCGATGCTGCAATACTACCCGCGGTACTTGGCCAGATCTATGGATACAAGCAATGCGTGGAGGCTAATCGCGTATTCCTCGGAGATGGGCCTTTGCAGCGAGCCGACTGCCCCACGATACTAGCTAAAGGTAACGAAATAACTATCGACAATTCCCGGCGATTTGCCAGAACTTACTAATAACTTCTTTTCGAGTAGCACTTTACCTGCAAGTTAAAGGAAAGCCAACCTATTGGAGTACTGGCACTGTAGACAAGAATACCCTCAAGCCAGCCGGCCTACCGCCACCATAGGGAGCCATTTTGAGACGGACTGGAATCATGTGGTATGCCTAGTTGACATACTTCGCTAACGGTTCTAGCCCGGATTCGCGCGCGCGCGTGTGTGTAGAAACCGGTGGGACTCTATCTCGTGCCTCGGAAGGCTATTATTGCATTTAGATTATTAGAGGGTGTCAGACTCTCACGATACCTACAGCTGCATACCGCCTACCTAGAGTGACAGAACAAAGAGGGCATTTTGTATATAGATCTCTAGCCTGTAGATGTAGTAGTTGGAGCTCTTTCTGCGACAACAAGTATTCAGGACTTACCCCTACATTGCTATCAGTATACAGAGGTCGTGACAGAGGGTATTTGATCAAATTATTGTTTAGTGAAATTGATGCTATGCCTTAAAAGTGTGTTTAATAACATTCAAGTATCCCAGCAGATTTAAGACTTGAATGACGATTTGCTTCCATAGCTTACCAATTAAATACAGTCATTGTGTTGTGCATATAGATGCCTCCAACGAAAAGGCTCATGTGGATCGACTTACAACGAACATGGGCGAATGATTCTCTATTTAAGTAAATGCAAGGAACTTTCTAGGCTGTCATCGATCTGATTCATAATATAATAAAGTGTAGATTGTAAAAGAGTACTTAGGTACCTCTGAATAAGTAGACTCCTGTAAGTCAGCTAGTCACGTGGATGGGAAGAGTGAGATGACATGCAGGTTGTGGAAAGAGTCACTCTTTCAACCTTCAACATTTCGTAACAGGAAGCATCAATATCTCAGCCCAGACTCAGATCTACGCTCTGGTTTACCCTGCACCATCTCAACCATGCTGAGTAGTCTGTGCATATATCTTGGATTGATTGTTTTTACGACGATCATAGGCGCGATACAAGAGAAGACAGGCACTACTAATACTACTACTACCTCAGCGGCTACACGTCTAGCTGAGGTCCAGCAATGTCCAATCTCACCGAAGCCAATGTGCTCCGCCGACAATTGTCTGGGCTCTATATCCGTTTGCGCAACCCGATTTCTTTGCAGCAATGAAAGTCCGTTCACATCTTCAAACGGGCGAGCTGTCATTATGGCCGGTTGCCGATGTTGCCCGCTTCCCATCGAGGTGTGGTGTCACGAACACAGCTGCGGTGCTCCCGAAGAGACACGAGTATGTGCCGCGGAGGAGCTGCAGGGTTGTGCGTGCATGACGGGGAAGGATCGACTAGCCGCGATAGAGGCAGCAGCGGATGATTACGTATGGCGGTCAGATGACTCTGTTGACCTGGACTCTGAGCCAGCAAGTGACGAAGAAGAGATAGCGGTTACAACCACAACTTCTACTAGACAATACACTGCTATAGCAACCGTGGAGCCTCTTCAGCTATCGCCGTTGCAAGGCATGTGGGGTATGGGTGAGCTGTGGAAGCAACGGTAGAATTCGTCTACAGCGAGATACGGAGACAGCCTTTTATGACTGTAACAGACAGAGAAATTGTTTCAAGAAATTATAGTACGGCAGTTAATATTAGTGCTATTTAATGCAGTCTACCTCGTAGGCTGAGCAGTTCGACGCTGCATTTAATTCCGTAAGTTACCGTAACTTGCAATAAGAAGTAGCTTTATTATGTTCCTAGTTGTCAGTCCCCCCCTTTTTGACAGCTCTCATTATTCTCATATGTGGTTGCAGACCTCGTTTCTCTTTGTCAACCTCACTGACATATTACTGTCTCGAGAGATCAGCAATACACGGGTAGACTAGGAGCTGAAATTTCGCATGGAGCTCACATTCGTAAAATTGTGTCAAAGGATAAGTGCCACGGAGTGAGTAGAGAGACTTGTCTGCAACCAGCAAGACATCTAGGGCTCAATATAGTGATCAATTGATCCCTGAAGCTCCTAAGTTAAGGGTGTTCAGTCACTCACATGTACAGAATCTACTAGTTTTGCATCACAGGGTAGCCGTGAACTGGTTCTCTGACAAACTGACGACATGATATGCAAGTCCTAGTCTCGGGTATGTGTACTGTGGTGTAGAAATAGGACCCATAATATGCAAGGTAGCTTTGTAAGCTCCCATAGTGTAGATATAGCTTTCTCCTTGTATAAGTACTCTGCGCCGCCAGGCAAGCTGTCACTAAAATGGAAAGTTTTGCTGGCGAAGCTCCATTTTGATACGTTGTAAATCGAAGTGCTCTAGTACTTTGATTTAACCTACAATACGTAGAATATTCTCACGCCTGTTAACTGAAGGTAAATTTACACATCTAGAGGGGCTCCGCCCGAGAGGGTTGGACCTCTGGGAACTCGGCCGCCGTCCTTCACGGTCCGGCCCTCGCCATAGCCGGCCCTTTTGTAACGCGTATCTTTGACCGTGTTGGCTATATTCCAAAGTTGGCTGTACTATATTTCGTATTCGTATTCAGCTATAGTGGCCATTAGTGACCATGTTCACTATTGCAGTGCGCAAGCCATACGCTCAGCCATACAGTAAAACTTAGTGCGAATACGTTATGGTTGATGCCTTTTTTAGAGTTGACCAGTCCGCTCGTTGTAGGGTCCATATGGACTAATAGGATCTTTGCAGAGAAGATTTTTAGGGGTCACCGTTAGAACTTCTCAAGCTTCACTTTCCTTCACACTTAGTTGTCGTTGGCAATACGTGTTCGGGAAAGGTGAAGCTTTCTAACAATAATGATCGGGACTGCTGCCACTGAGACAAGTTTTTACCACCTAAACGTAGATAATACGGAGCAGGAAAACACTCATTTTCAACCAGGGTGTATGGTTATTTACGGAAATGGTAGATTAAAAAGGATATAATTAATACGCTAAAAATACGTATGAATTCACCACAACTGACTAGTCACATTGACGGTTAGGCTAGAAAGGTCGTGGTAGAAGCCTGAGCAACTCAGTATTTGTTGGTCTATCTTTAGTATGTGGAAGCGAAGGCAGCGGCCGCGAAGGAGAAATCTTGGAAGCATAGGTGGAAACATAGTCAATTTTTGTAAGAACTGCTACAGAAGTATTACTCTGACAAGGATGTGGTATGCAGACTAATTACTCGAACATTGAATCTTTCATAAAACCTTTGTACAACGAAGTTGATCTATCGCGTAGTACGAACCCAGATACCATATTTTGGCTCAATAATATTGAGTTCTTTTCCCTAGCAAATGCTCTTGTCGGTTGATTTCGTAGAGACCCTAATCCATGGCATCCTTGACCGCATCTCTCAAGTCCTCAATCATGCGATCGTATTCCGGTCGAAATTCCCAGTGACTGTACAAGTCCAACATTCTGTCGATGTTTTTGTTAGTATCCTTCTGGTGAAAGAGATCTCCCACGATACCAATGGCGTGCGCTCGGACAAAGTTCTTGAGGAAAGTCTTGCTTGGCCCATCAGTCTCATATTTGAGGTGGTCGAGCAGTATTGTGATAATGTGATCAGTAAAGGCTACCATAAAAGTCTTATGTTATGATGAAGATACGTAAAGGCGCTATTGGCAGGATTATGCATAGAGTAGCTGTTCCTATGAGCTAGGAGACAACAAAAAGGGGGAACGAATGATAATAAAAATTACTTACAGACGCGCCAAGTGATGTACTGTACGAACTCATTGTACCTCGGATTGTTGCCGCAGTTGGGCTCGTGGCGGTACGGTTCGTTGTCCAGAAGGGCGCGAATACAGATGAGGACTATTGTGATATCTCGAGTTAGGATACCAAGAGCTTTGGATACAGGGGTTAGTTGAGGACTTACCAATATGAATACCGAGAGACGGGGTCCACTCCTCGCCGAACCAAGTACCGAGGATGCTCAAGCATACGTTGCCGTCGACATAGAGGTTTGGGTGGATTCGTCCTCCACTGTACTGGACATGAGTGACTATGGGCGGCTCCTTTTGGGATTCGAATAGTTAGACTCGTCTTACTGAATATCAAGCTGCAGATGAGGAGGATTAAGATGCTTACCATGGGATACATTGGTGGGATATTGAAGCGAAGCTTCACTAGCTTGTGTTTGTAGAGGCTGTCATCTGGGCCGTAGACGAAAGCATCGAATTCGAGCAGATTGTCGTTTTTGAAGAAGACTTTGTAGTCCGTATTTTCTTCCTCAAGCCTGCGCCTCTCGGTCATCATGCGGCCAATGGTATAATTCATGTTGTGAGGATTTTGTAGGAGTTGTTGTGCTATGAGTTGAATGAAGGATTTGGCAGCGAGAAACAAACATAGAAGTTATCAGAAGATAAGTGCCCAGAGTGAATAGAAAGACCAGGTTATTAGTTAAGGCTTATCAGTTAATTTCTGAATTACCCAAGTCCAAGGGGGGTTCAGTCACCTTATACACAGAATCCACTAGTCCTACATCGTAAGGTAGCCGCGAACTAGTTTCCTGACGGAAGTCCTCGAGGTAAACAGCGGAGACGATGCGGTCTGATAACAGCGCTATCAAGGTTGAAGCAGGGAACTATATTAGCTGTGTCATGTGAGTGTTGAAAACATAGCGTCGAGCCACAGAAGTCAAACACCAGCAAGGCTTCCAAGCTGCACCTAAAAGTGAAGCTATATGATCACACAGGCATACGCAATACCACATGCGCAAAACCATAACGTCTATCTGATATGAGCTAGCCAGACATTATCTAAGGTGGTTCTAAATATGGAACAAATACTAGAAGAAATAGGTAGCTCATATGAATATATACTTCACGCGTATTCAGGCAGAAAAAGAAAAGTCTCATAACCAACCCCATTGATTGGCAGTTCAATCAGAACTTGATGCCGCGGGGACCTGCGTTAGTCGGAGATCGTGCTTAGGGCGGCGGGGGCTACCCGGGAGCCTCCGCCCCACTCTTGTGTAGGTAGTTAGGCGCAACTTCTCGTCGTCAGCCAAGTCGTTAAGTAATACCTACCTACCAGAACATAATTTGAAGACTGGAGCTTTTTTTTTATACTTCTTCTAAGATACCGGCTAGCGAGTGACGTATTCCCCGCTCATGGAATAACTGCATCTATGGCCTTCCTTGTCGGCTCCGGGGCGCCGGGCCTTCAGCGTCTTGCCGTTCCATTCGCCAGCCTGCTGATCGCTGTGCTCGGCTACGGCTCACAATGGCTTTTCGCAAACTCCCCAGACCTCGAGCCCGGACCGTTAACGCCGGCGCAAACCCGCATCTTCAACACCCTCCTCGTATGCCTGTGGTGGACGTACTGGCGCGCCTGCACCGTCGATCCCGGCCGATACGAGTTTCCCCGACACAGCGGCAAGAAGGACGAAGCAAAGACAGCGGGAAACAAGAGCATAAGAGACGAAGATGCCGCCGCTACGCATGGTTCAGAAGACGAGGATGACGACGGCGACCAAGTCGACCCTGCCGGCAGCCGAGGTAATGACCGGATTCGCGCCGCGGCCCGTCGCCGCTGGTGCCGCAAGTGTGCCGCGCCCAAGCCGCCGCGTGCCCACCACTGCAAGACCTGCGGCCGGTGCATCCCCAAGATGGACCACCACTGTCCGTGGACAGGAAACTGCGTGGGACTCCAGACGTTCCCGCACTTCGTGCGGTTTATTATATACACAAACATCTCGCTATGGACGCTGTTATACTTCTTCTGGCTACGTTTCCAGGCGCTCTGGGCGTCGCGGAACCTCCCCGCATACCTGGGGCCAACACTCACCCAGCTCGTAACGCTCACCACGCTTACCGGAACGGCATGTCTCACCGCGCTCGCGCTGGGCGTCCTCCTCGTCACGACGGTGAAAGGATGGCTCTTCAACACCACCATGATCGAGGGCTGGGAGATCGAGCGTCACGAAGCCGTGCTGCAGCGCGGCGGCTACGAGGAGGAGGACTGGTGGCGGACCTCGGACGGCGACGCGGATGCTGCTCCGCGGACTATGGTTGATCCCCTCGAGTTCCCCTATGATGTCGGCGTGTACGCCAACATGGTGCAGGCCATGGGCACGTCGAACCCTGTTTACTGGTTCCTTCCCTTCGCCGGCGGGCCGCGGGTCGCGCGAGTACCATCTACCATGACGCTCGAGAATCTCGTCGCAGAAATCGGTAGTGCGAGAGCAGGGCGCGCGGGTCTAGGCGTAGGCTGGACCTACGAAGAAAATGGGATGAACGACAGAGAAGGCATGTGGCCACCCATCGACCCAGACAAGGTGCGCAACGCACGACTGTGGCGCCAGCGCATGCGGGAAGAGGCCCGATATCGTCGCGAGCAGGCACAAGGTCTACGAAACCCGGCGCTTCCGAACATGAGTCTGAGTCCCGAGGAAGAGAAGGAAGCATTTCGTCGTAGACAAGAGCGCGACCTCCAGCGGTGGCGCGGCACGCGGGCTCAGATAATGGATGAGCTCGAGGAGACGCCTCACCATCAGTATGCAAGCGAAGGCGAGGGCGATTATGATTTCGTCGACGAGGCGCGCCCTACTACTGCTGCTGCGCGCGACTATGCCGCGATGGAACCCCACCGTCCGAGACAGAACGTCGTTCGCAGAGAGGGAAAGTCGGGCTGGGTCAACGCGGATGGCGAGCATCTGGGTGATTACGGCGTCGATGAGGATGCCGAGTTCGATGAGGATGACTTTGTTTTTGATGATGGGCCGGGGGGAGAAAGTCGTGCTTCACGTGTCATGGATGTGGATGAGGAGGAGGTGCCCTTGGCGGAACTAATACGGCGGAGGAAAATTCGCACAAAAGACGGGGAGGATACGTAGAATATATACACATATAGATCGATAGACGTAATAAGATCCCATTCGTGATTGGACTGGAATTCACGAAGTCACGATCGGAGCCACTTTAGTAGTATGTAAATCTAGCCTTTACGTGGAAATAATAATAATAATCATTGGCATGATAATATCCTCTATTTACATTCTTCTGTTCATCATCTAAGTCGATATCACTTCTATATATAGGCGGCTACAACTGGTTGTGCCGGAGCGTGCTAAAGAGGAGCCTTTCCACCTCATGCGTCCCAATTTTGGATAGTGTCTTGCTGTTATCGCACTCCCTCTGGGCTCATCCGGTTTCGATCTTCTCGAAGGAATAGATAGAGAGAGAAAAAAACACATTACGCAATAATTCTTTGAATTGACGGTTCTGCCTGCCTACAACGTCCCCAATCGTAGTCGAGGTCTCGTGAGCGAAAACAAACAAACATCAACACTGAATTGAGCCACCCGAGAGAGATTTTTCCGTTCTAAGCGTGTGCAAGTCGTGATCTACCAGTCATCGTCATCATTCTCTTGCCTCTGCATCGCGTTCTTTCTCGCGATGAGTGCGTCGGCTAATGAGCCGGCCATGGTCGGCGTGTTGCTCCTGCTGCCATCTGAGCCGTTTCCGTTCATGCTCATCCCCGAATCCCGGGCCTGCAGGTTCCCTGGTTTTTTAGCGGCGGTGGGTCGTTTCGCCGGTGGAATCGGTTTGGTCCGACCGTTCACTGCTGGGGGCGGTGGTGGGGACCGGGGGACGAGTGCGGGTGTGGGCGCTTGCTCTTCTACATAGGCGGCGGGTACCCAGGCTTGTCCCGCGCTGCTCTTTGCGAGCCACCAGCCTGGAAAGAGGTTAGCATGTGCTGTGCGCTAAATATCGCGTCCTAGACTTACCATTATTTTCTTTCTGGACGATCTCGACGATGTCGCCCGCTCTGATGGATAGCTCATTCTCTCTTTGACTGGCAAAGTCGTATAGGACTTTTGCCATAACCTTAGGCTTGGCAGGTGGAGCAGGGGGAGGTGGCGGCGGTGGGGCTCGAGCGGATGATGTTGAGCTCTTGTTACGTGTATGGCTGGGAATGTGATGTGTAGCAGCAGGAGTAGGGACTGCCCGAGGCGTGTGCGCCGCAGCGGGAGTAGGAACTGGTCGAGAGGTTTGTACGGCAGCAGGGATAGGGACTGCCCGAGGAGCCTGAACTGCAGCCGGAACGGACCTGGTGGCATTTGGCCGAGATCCTGTTAGCCGTGATGGTCTACCATTGGGACCACCAGGCTTAATAAGCTTTCCTCGAGTAATTGGCCGAGGCGGAACTGGGTTAGCTCTAGGCATAGGGCGCGAGACCGAAGATGGCGGCTCGCCAGGTTGGGTATGAATGGCGCCGCTCTTGTAGAAGTCAACAGCTTGTTGTGAATCCTTCAAAACTTTGACTACCTGCATTTTCCCAGGCTTCTTGGCATACTCTATCACCTCGCCGAACTTCAAGTTGAAACCACCAGGCATCCCGCGTTGCATATGCGTCAACATCTCGGTCTTCAAAACGCAGTTGAGCAGAGGATCCGCTTCCTGGGGAGACCCGACGCCTAATGAAAACCAGTCATCCCTGCTGCCAGAAATACCAATGAACTTGATGGCCCCCAGGGGCACCGCGCGCTCGATCGAAATTTGCGGTTGGCCGTTGACAAGTGCTTGTGCCACGATATAGAATTTGCTGTTGGATACAACAAAAATTCGCGGACTGGCTTTGCTAGATCGACCAAATTTGGCTTCTAGGATTTCTCCACGGCACGAGAATAGGGCCTTCTCATTTTGGGCCATTCCAACAGCATTGCGAATCTGAGACCCGGGACCATTGGACGCATTAATGCCTAGGTAGTCTCCCAAGAAACGCCGTGAACCTAACAAACTGAAGCGCCTTCGCTCTTTCCGGCCCTGTAGCACTTTGTGGCCCTGATCTCTTAGCTGGAGATACTCGGCACCAACTTGTTTCTTTCGCCAGAACCGCTGTATTCTGGTTGCCGATTCGGCACGGTAAGCCAGATAGGCCCTCCACATTCGTTGGATACGGATTGCCATGTTGTGCCAATACCGATCACGCATTGTTTCAAGAGCAAATAATGTTTCGGGGGACTTGATAAAAGCTTTTGTTACACCCAACTGCCATTCCTCTTTAGGGATACTTGTATCTTTGAGAATTTGTTTGACAGCTGCCTCTTCCGTGCCTTGCCAGGTATACTCGCCTGCATATGATGTAGCAGGAGATAAGAGGAAGAAGCGCTCTACAAACTTCTCGTATGATTGGCGATAAGCAAAACCGGCTCTTCGAATCCTTACGTTTTCCTGTAGACCGAGATATTTGATCTGATGCAGTACATTAGGTACGGTGTATTCCGTGGGCGATTTGTTCTCGTTTGGCTTGATGGTTCGAATATATGAGGGTTGGCATTTCATTAGAGTATCCACAAGGGCATTCGCCGACGCACGAATTCGGTCTCCGGCTGTTGGTGGCTGCTTGCGATTATCTTGGTCCACCTGTTGAGGGAAGAGAGTGTGAACAAATTGGTTCTGGCTCTGTTGGAACAAATTTTGGACGCCCTTGAGCAACTGGTCCTTATTCTTATCAGTGATTCCGTCGACCGTGTAACTGACTTCACCGGCATAATGTTTGATGATAAAGTTGCCTTGCCGAGGTGTGAGATGGGGATTTGACATGCCATTGACGGTTTGCATGAAGGTACGATCACAGGCGGCAGGATCAGCATGTGCCGTCTTAGTCGCATCCTTCAAGGCAGAGAAAACACCGACGGGGCGTATCTGCTCAATCAAATCACACACTACTTTGTTGTCGAAGTATTTGATGGGTGTCCATTGGATCTGCTCACGAGCATATTCTTCTTGCTCGGCCTTCAGAGTGAGTTGAATAAAGATCTGTTGGAGTTTCTCGTTGACGTAATTGATGCAAAGTTGTTCAAAGCTATTCTTTTCGAAAATTTCGAAGCCGTAGATATCGAGGATACCGATGTTATTCGATGTGGCCTGTCTAGCTTGCAGAGACTGGTTGATCCGTCCCACTATCCAGTCAAATAAGTTATTATAGATACCCATACTGAGTGCATCCCGTGTAGCATTCGCTTGCGCGATATTTGCGGGCGATTCGATGACTTCGCCACTCCGGGGTGTTAAAACTCTGATAGTTATCCCCTTGATCACGGCCTCTGGCGTGACTTCAAGCAAGTATGCTAAAAAGTCTACAACTGACTGATCTCTCACAGTTGCGTATCCTTCATCGCTTTCGATGAACTGTATATTTCCCGCCCATAAGATCGCGGCTAACATGCGGAATACCTCGTCTTGCTCGGCCTGTGATAAACCAATAATTTTCATGGCTTCTAATGTATCACGAAATTCAGCCAGATCGTCAATACCGTCGACGTTAAAGCATTTTGAGCGGCTAAGGTATGCATAGGTCTCGGGTTTCTGTATGCCGAACATTGTCCTATAGTTTTCTGGGGCACCCTTTGCAAATTGGTAGAAGATGTGAAAGTTCCGCTCGTTAGTAATCTGGCCCACGACTCTGGTCTTCTCCAGGAGATAATTTGTGATGTCGGCGCCAACCGGCTCTCCGTTGGCGTTGAAGTGTATCTGTAGATACTTGCCAAAGCGTGACGAGTTGTTATTCCGCAGCGTCTTGGCATTTCCGAACGATTCAAGCAAAGGATTGGTTGCCAGCACCATGTCCTTGATCTGCTTAATCTCTCCGCTCTCGCCTCCCGATACATTTGCGATATACTGCATAATGCGCTTCGCCGCCTCGGTTTTGCCCGCGCCCGACTCTCCGGAAATGATGACACACTGGTTCTCCTTGTATGCCTTCATATTATAGTACGACGACTCGGCGATCGCGAAGACGTGCGGGGGCATCTCAAGGCGGTTCTTTCCCTTGTACGACTCGAGGACTTCATCGGTGTAGATGCCGAGATCGCGGAAGGGGTTGACGGAGACCAAGACATGGCCAATGTAGGTATAAATCTCGCGGCCCTCGAATCGCTTCTTCAAGTTCTCATTTATGGCCTCGTTGGACACCTTGCTCAGCAATGTGAGATCCGAAACGCCTATCTCCTTCTTCTTGGTCGTCTCGAATACGGCCTTCTTCGGGGCGCTGGCCTGCGCTCCCCCACCGCCCGCTTTGTCTTTTGGACGTCTACTGATACCCTGTAGTCAAGTGACATGGTCAGTAAGGGCGCATCACATCAATATCCGGGGTAACCGCCACAACGCACCATCTTGGGCTTGCATAAACCGTGCCGTCAGCCTAATAATCACTGCAAAGGGGCGGGCGGATCGAATTGCCGCAAGGAGTGACTAGCAAGGGCAATGATACAATAGAAGCAGCGCAACAAGACTGGAAAGCGATCGCGAAGGAGAAACAGACGTCAGCCGGACAGAAAGTCAGTGGTTCGTAAAAGTGAAGGTCAGCTTCGCGAAAAAGTGTCGCTCTCGCGTTACAGACTGCTGCTTGCTGCTGAGTCGGGCTGCCCTGACGGGGACCGAGAGGAGCCAACTCCACAAAGCGCTAATGCACCCAGCGACGTAATGCAATGGGGCTGGGTTTACGTGGCGGGCTGTTTAGCGTGGCTGAGCCTCCAGTGCGCTGTAATGTCGCTGCCCAGCTGGCAGAACAGCTGGATTCACAGGCGCGGGACACCACCCACTACCTGCATTTAAACCGCCTCATGTGCAGTGGCGACGTGCTACAGCGCCATGTGCTAGACTAATGGTATTCAATCACCGAGTCAAGAATACCGGATTTTACCTATCTCACAGCACTCCTCTGTATAGAGTGGAAAGACAGGACAGGCCAGATAAACCCGCAAAGGCTTGCATTCAAGCATGGTACCATCATTGCTGCCTAGCTAATTTCCAGTATATTGAAATTTCATCTGCCTAGCTTTCCCCTATGCTTATATACCTAATCTAACTTAGCCTTGATATGTTGCAGTCCTTACAAACTAAGCTACCAATGGCATATAAGGTGTGATGCTGCTATCCTCAACAGCATAGCTTAACGGACACATCGTCCGGCTTCGGACATTGCTATGAGATGCTTTCAGACATCTGCCAGAATCTCGATCTGCTCCCAAAGCTTGATGGCCTCATCACGTCACGCTTATGAAGCTTTTTGGTTAATCTGTCCAATAAAAATTCGGCCACAATAGCGGCAGCGTGAATAGTGAGGCTCACGACAAGCTTTGTAGTCAGAATCAATAATATTCTTCTCTCTCGCAACTCTGTTCCTCATATTATATCAACCGGTGCATCTACCACGTAGCTTTAACAAAAACTAATGATCCAGGACTTGGAAAGGTATTCGATATTATAATAATTAACTCGGGCGTCAAAGAGGCCATATAAACTAGCCCTCCCTTTTGGCCCCGGCGGCGATCCAGGTTTAAGTATACGAGCGCTTCGCTCTCGTTCGCTAAGCGTTGCATGTTCAGGTCCGTATCGCTATTACTGTGATCGGGACAATACGAAGAAGAGTATAGGTAGCTGAACATGTAGGATATTTACATGACATCGGCGGCATTAACCACTGGTTTTTTTTTTGTTTGAATAGATGTAATCCTAGTACCTTGGGCTAGTCCGTATGAAAGTAGCGACTAACTGATTCACCTTTGCTGCTCGAAGTCGTCATCTAATACTCGAATTGTTTGAATGTCTTGATCGACAAGTCGGCGTAAATATCACCTGGGAGGGGGTTTCTATGCGAGAGCCTCGCTATCCTTGCCATAAATCTTGCCACTCATATGATTATTTACATGACATTGGAGTTTTGAGCTTGAAGGTTTCAGTAGTCTCGATCTCTTGGGTCCGTGTGATATGGAGTTTGAAGTTCCAAAAGGGAATAACCAACTACGCACGAAAGCATCAAGATGTTGAAGTATAAGATGCTTTACAGCTCTCGGCTAGCAAGGGGTAGATGAGTCCATCATAGCAAGCTTTGTCAACATATTCATGAACCCGAAGTGTAATGCCATATTTGAAAGGTGGTTGTGTGAGCAAAGGTGTACTTTTAATCAACTATCGATGCGCTTGTCTCTGCTTGGATAAGCAAAGCATAAGTTTCAGAAAACGCCGTAACCGTCAAGGTGCATGAGACTACCCAGCTCGCCTGGTACCTACGTCACAAATTCCGGCTATATTCCCACAAGGAAAAGAGGTTGCCCCTGGCAGGCGCTATAACCTCAAACGTGGCTGATACGTAACAGTTCGAGTAATGCAATATAATTGGTGCTCATGGACTTTGATCTATTTCATTTTACAAGAGACTACACTAATTATAATTACGACTCTCCCTTTGTTGCCTGGAAACTACATAGGTAATTCTATGGTGCGGTCATGTTGAGCCAAAACCAGGGGTTAAGAAAAGAGTCTCTCAGCTTAGTTGATAGCGATTATTTTGCATTGGCACCCGGCACCAGCTGGCAAGGAGAAAGGCTTCATACCTTAGCTTTACTTACCTTCGGTACCTATCTCGTAGTGGCCTTTAGCAATGCTTATCTGAAACTCACCCATTGCTTCAAACGGATTGACAAGCACATTCAAACAGCCAGCCGCTGCTAATGATCATGGGGTCTGCCATCCTTTCCTGCTGAAACGTATTCGCCTGTCCAAGTCAACCAGAGACAGAGTTGCCCGGGTCGAGAGCCAGCCACATCTCCGCTATCATTGGCTACCGACGAATTCGGCATCGCCTCGTTTGCAGAACCCCTGGCCATGTTGCAGGCGTTAATCTCAGGACCACTTTGCTGCTGGACTCTGCATGTCCTGAGACTGACCGAGCTTCTTGTCGTCAAACACAGCCGGTCCCACGATGCAAATCAAGTTCGACGTTCCCTTCGATCCGACTTAGGGGGCGTCCTACTCCTTCATACCAGGCTCGACCCAGCTAGCCCTGAGTTATGACTAAAATCCATCCGTTGACGACAGCAATGTGACACTGGGCGGTTCGGTACCCCTTGGGTTTGGTCGGCGACACGTGCTTATTGCCAGCCCGATCTGCTAGTCCAAGTGTGGCTTCGAGTAGCTGACTGTTTGAGGCAGCGAGCACTCATAGGAGTAAGAGCAAGAGCAAGCCCAAGGGGGATAATGGCGCATATACCAGGTAGGGTATGCATAACCTTTAACCGAGTCGAAGTCGTAGGTGGTGCGAAACCCTACTATTCGACGTTCACTTATCGAAGGACATGATATATGTCTTCACCAAAAGGATGCCGTGTGAAATAAGCTTTCAGGTTGAAATTCCTCGAACGATCATAAGACCATTTTTCAGGTCAAGGTTCGGCTGCCACTTCATATATACCTGCAACTCGCCTTTGAGGCTCTGTCCAGCTTTTTGAAAAATGGCCTGATTTTACATCGTACGATTTCGTCCCAGATCGGTCATGCACAAAACCATCCTGGATGTCACTTTGCCTTGGCCATCACTGTAGAGAATGTCACTCAGATTGGTGAACAATAGACCTATCGAGCCAATCACGGATCTTAGCAGGGATCTTGGCGTTTATGCTACTGCATAGTGACTATATGTACGGAACGCTATGTCACTATTGAATCTTCTCTAGCTCGACGAAGAAAGTTAGAGACCCTTCGAAATGCACATATCCCACGTTCCTGACAGCAACCAGACGAACAGGGGCAACAGGGGCACAAGCGTGGGAGGCCGAACAGGTGCTGCAGGCCGTTGAGCTTGGCCGATCTGGCACTCGCGCTAAGACCTGATGCCAATCTGTAACAGGAATAGCCTACCCTTGTCACCACCCTTGTCTTGTTCTTTGTTCTCCTTTGTGCTTTCGCAGTGTGTCACCTGCTTCCACGGTCCCCATTGGCTATATGCACAATGCCATCGCCGCAATGGACGAATCCGCGATGGCGAACAACCGCCCGCTAACCTCGTAGTTCCATAATTAACCCCAACTTAACCAGTCAATTGGGAGACAGAGATGGCTTACTTCGCTAGAATTAGGCATTTCGTCGCCTCAAAGTGTCCTACATCAGATACTTCAACTCGTCTGTTTCCCGATGTTGTGCTTCGTGCCACGGGTCCTCCTCCTCTCTGTTGAGAATTGTCCCATTTGACGACAAAACAGCTAAAGACTAATTGACACTATAAATGTGTATACCATATCTCGTATAGACCTAACCGATACCCCTGGTTTAGCGAGACAGTCTACCCCAGCGCATCAAACCGCGCCCGTCTCATCTAGTGCAGGCTACTGTACTCCAGCTCCGCTATCCGTTCAGATTGAGGTTGGCCTCAGGGCGCATATGCAATCTGATACTACATGGATAGCCTACGAAACTGCCCCTTGAGTCTGATCAACCGAAGTCCAGCTTTCGCGATAGTAACTTCTCTCGATTTGGTCCCTTGTTACTCCTGAAAGTGGAATACATATGCTTTAATTGGTTAGCTGCTGAACCATAGCTTTCACGAGCACACCAGCAGCAGCAAGCTTTCATCTCAACTCTACGCCCGCGCGTGTTTCAAGAGGGCTGACATCCGAATCATTCCCCTTACCCTTGTTAACAGAAAACACCTTGTTTGCTGTCCCGGATCCTCAATTTCCTTTCCACCCCTGTCTATCTCAGCCTGTAGGGTTTATCGCCGACATCTCATCCTTTATGACTTTATCGCTGCCCACCAGGTCTTGAGTTTCGTCGTCTTCTTCCCTCTCCACTCGGCGTCAAGGGCGTAGACAGAATCGGCCTTCTTCCAAGTCACCAACTTTCGCTTCATCCGCTGCTGGTTCAGGCTGTTCATTCATTCATTAGCTGTTTATTTCATTACGTTCGGGTTGGATAATAGGCTCTTTAAGCCGGTTTGGAGGAATAGAAGACGAGAAGACGGACAGAAGAAAGATTTTCGAGTTTGAAGGCCGAGGCACGTCGATTACGCTATTTGCTGGATACTTTGCATAGGGTGGTCATCCTAGGACTCCGAATCGACTTACGCTCGTGCTGTCGCAGGTCGACGATAATTTTGGGTTCTCGTGTCGGGCAGGGAAAATACTATCTTCGTCACCATGGAACTCGTTACATTGGTAAAGAAGCAGTTTACTGCAAGTAAACTAATCTTTCACTTCCTCTTCTGGGGCTTCCATTTCGGTATATTTGCGTTTGGTTGGTAAGTGATTTTCCTGCCTATTCATTCATCGGTGTTCTAATAGGTGGATAGGTACAAGCAAGCGAATGAGCCTAAACTGGCTGCACTGAATACCTTGAAATGGTCGGTTTGGATTTCGCGAGGCGCTGGCCTCGTTCTCTCATTTGACACAACATTCATCTTGCTTCCAGTATGTCGCACATTGGTAAGATGGATTCGACCTAAAATCAGGTTTTTACCTCTGGATGAGAACATTTGGTTCCATCGTCAAGTCGCTTACGCCATGCTACTCTTCACGCTTCTACATGTAGCTGCGCATTATGTCAAGTATGTCAAAGATTCAACCACGTATGGACCTTTACTAATACATCTCTAGCTTTTACAATGTTGAGAAGACACAAGTCAGGCCTCAGACAGCTGTCGAAATTCACTATGCCCAACCCGGTGGTATAACAGGACATATCATGCTCTTCTGCATGCTGTTGATGTACACAACAGCACATCATCGCATCCGACAACAATCATTCGAAACTTTTTGGTACACACATCATCTTTTCATCCCATTCCTGCTCGGAATGTACACTCACGCAGTTGGATGTTTCGTTCGTGACACCGCTGCCCCTGTTTCTCCTTTCGCTGGCGAGCTTTTCTGGGAGCACTGCATCGGCTACCAGGGCTGGCGATGGGAGCTCTTCGCAGGTGGACTTTACCTGCTTGAGCGATTATACCGCGAAGTTCGTGCTAAACGCTTAACAAAGATCACTCGAGTGGTTCGCCATCCCTATGGTAAGTGAGATCGATACTAGTTTTTACTATGGTTTGCTAATTGGTCATAGACGTCGTGGAAATCCAGTTTGAAAAGCCATCTTTCAAGTACAAGGCCGGCCAGTGGCTCTTTTTACAGGTGCCTTCATTATCCAACTACCAGTGGCATCCATTTACCATCACATCTTGCCCTTATGACCCTTATGTCTCTGTGCATGTCCGACAAGTCGGCGATTTTACAAAGGCATTGGGTGATGCAGTTGGTGCTGGCGCTGCTCAGGCCAAGCTGTATGAAGGTGTTGACCCGATGGGAATGTACGAGGTCGCGCTCCAGAACGGCCAACAAATGCCAGCTCTTCGCATCGATGGCCCCTACGGAGCTCCTGCGGAGGATGTTTTTGACAACGAAATTGCGGTCCTTATCGGTACGGGTATCGGTGTCACGCCGTGGGCTTCGATCCTCAAAAACATCTGGCATTTGCGGAACAGTCCTAACCCTCCCCGCCGTCTGCGCCGAGTTGAATTTATTTGGGTGTGCAAGGATACCGGGTCTTTTGAATGGTTCCAGACCCTGCTCTCGTCACTCGAATCGCAGAGTTCCGAAGCTGCCCGTATTCCAGGCAGCAATGGTGTTGAGTTCCTCAAGATCCACACCTTCCTAACACAAAAGCTCGACATCGATACAGCCCAGAATATTGTGCTGAACAGTGTCGGCTCCGATGTGGATCCTCTGACGGAGCTTAAGGCGCGGACCAACTTCGGCCGTCCTAACTTTCTCAGTATCTTTGAGGCTATGCGAAATGGTATCCTCGATCGAACATACATTAGTGGCCTCGAGGGCAGTATGCAGACCACAGTGGGTGTGTACTTCTGTGGTCCCTCTGTAGCTGGTAAGTTGACACAAAGCCTCATTTCGATATTAATTACTGACGTAAGATTATAGCCCGAGACATCCAGAAGGCTACCAAGGCCGCAACCTGTAGAGAAGTCCGGTTCCGATTTTGGAAGGAACACTTCTAAGTGCGCATGTTCACTTCTATGTACCATTTTTTGAATTATACCTGTTCAAGCGCAACGATTCACGAGAAGTTGCAAGAGCCCCGGAAATCGATTGAGAATGAGAGGGACCCAGAGATGCATATCAAGTGCTACTAAACGCTCGCATATCCAATCTCCATATCCCCCATATAATAGGATGCCAGTGTGGCAAGCCTGTGGCGGTTGTAGATAGTCTCCGACGGAGGCTCAGGCTTCAGTATCACAGATTATAAATACATTTGTCATTTAGCATACCATCTAGCAATATGCCTTTTTTAATCTTCAACCACACGTTTTTGTAGGCTCGTACCATAGGTGAATGAATTTGAGTACGAACTACTGGGAAGCACAAATTCTGGTGACCAGCGGCTAGTGACACCTGTGGCGCAATTGGGTCATTCGAGACGCCCCGGGATTCTGGCTGTTGTGGAAGAAGTGAAAAGTGAGCTGACCGGCTTCTGTCAGCAGCCGTGTTTCAAGCTGAGCCCCTTATCGCCCAATTACTTACAGACAAGCGGTAATGTGTAATAGTCGCTAATAGGATAGCGCGGCAAAGGCTTTATTCACAGTTATTTGAAATGTTGACTCATTGCTACGAGAGGTAGGCAACATTGCTCGGCTCTAAGGCGTGAATAAATTGCCCGATAGGTGAGCTGGTAGAAAACAACTTGAGAGCTTACAGATTCTTAGAGTAGAGTCAATTAGTAATATTGACAAGGTATTTAGATATAGTGATTAGTGATTTACCATGACAATAGAATACAACCCCAAAGCCCTCTTTTATAGTTCACAGTAGAGATATTTTGTATTCTTCGACTTACGTACTCTGTCCCAGTACAGACATCTCTGTCATCTCCTCGTTCGGCGACTTCCTCTCCGTTGAGTCCTGGGTGCTACTACTGCCAGCCCGCACACGGTGACTCTGGCCCTTGGTCTCTATCTCATGCTGCTCGACTTCTTGGCGGATGCTGAAAGCGAACCCGATCAATGCAAAGACATCGCGGATGTCGAAGACTTTGTAAATCTTTGAAGAGTGTCGTGTTAGCAAGATAATCGGCATAGACATTGAAGGAAAGACTTTTGTGACTGGGACAATCTTGATGCTGCTAAAAAAAAAAAAAAAAATACAATAAATGCATGGGACTCACCAATCGCCAACCATATCCCGCGTATTTCTCTCCTGCGCGCTTCTGCTCATCCGACAGCTGGTACATGCTCACGCTGTACGCATAGTGAAAGAATAGAGCGAAAAAGACGAGCTCAATTTCCACGACTAGTGAGGGAAGACCAGTTATGAAATCGACCTGACTGATCGTCTTAGAATCAGTCAGCGAACGCGGAGCTTTAGAGCTAATGATCCCAAATATGAACTGTTTCCAGCATTATGTCAGTATGTCCTTATTTTAAGAGTTAGGTGTCATAAGAGACAATATTTGATTTTGGGCCATGTCCTTGCGCTCATCTGGGGCTAATGATAGACAGCACTCACATCCTGCGCCGTTTGAAAGAAGATCAATGCCTTGAAAGCCCAAAGTTTCGTCATAGCCCGGTGTTTCTTAACTTCGGCCCGTACTGGCAGCGTGGTGCGCAGCACGGAGATAAGAGCGGTAAACGTGCTGACAGTCTTGAACACGATCAGGAATATATGCGCATGGTGTGCATCATGCGCCGTCAGACAGTAGACTCCTTTGGCTTCGGAGGCAATGGACGCAATTGCCACGGCCCAGGCGACGGGAATTCCTTGCGCCACACCGAACCAGCTTCGACGAAAGACATTGAAGACGCTTCCATCAGTTAGAGGGACGTCGAGCTGCCGAGCCCGAGTTACTAGCGGCGAGAGGAAGACTGAGCGTCGTGAGGGCGGAGATGATGGTGACGGCGTCGATGTCGTCGAAACGGGCGCGGCCAAAGTCTCGCAAATGAACAGGAAGAAACAAGTCAACGTCATTGGCTCGCAGATAATAACTATCGAGTATAGGTAGACGTATGTCCACGGGATGTAGACGGCTACCCAGAGGACCACGGCGAATATGGGTAGGAGAAGGCAGATTCTGATGATGTATAGCTGCTCACGCGGCCGGCTCATGTTCGTCGCGTGCCGCCATATCAAAGCCAGTACCACCAGAGTAGAGAAGATGGCCAATGCCCCAGAGACGATGACATTCACATGGTAGAAGTCTTTTGACCCAGCAATTGGCTCCGTTGGGACTATTGATAGTGTTTCTGTTAGCGGTTTAACTTTGAAGTTGAGCAAATGGACAAAGTGAGCCGTGTTAGGTAAGAAAACCAACTAGGTAAGCCTATTCCTTCACATCAAGATTTTAACTCCTGACAAGAAATGTTCTCACATACTAGGAACAAGCGGGGTCGGCAACGTGCACGTCGACGTGTCGCTACTTCTCAGCGACAGAGTTGCCAGGCCGCTCATGACTCCTTTTTGTTGTTTGCGACACAGTGATCGTCCGTTTGGCAACTTATTTTTCCAACGCCTGAAACCTAGAATCGTGAAGCAAATGAGGAAAAGTAACTTTTAGATCCCCAAAAGAAGGAGAGCATATGCATAGTAAATAGTAAGCGACCCAGGAAACAGCCAAAGCCGTTCTGCAATGGGTAGGTCGGCAGAAATACTCAGGTATCCCAATCATATCGTTGTGCATCACCCTGGTACGGGCTGTACCGTACACCATGTATGACGGGCCTGCAGGAGCAGGGATAATGAAGATGATCACAGCGCATGGGAGCCACCGAGTACACGTAACGCGTGGAACAGCGATAAGATGGCGCTTTTCATTACTTACCTATCACCACTCTGCTCACGAGAGAGCTAAACGGATCAGCCCGTAGATCTAATCCAGATGAGACAGAGAATTCATCTCAATTGCGATGCTGAGCCTTCAGAGTCTGACGTTTGCGTACGTCGCTCGCATAATTCCTGTCGAAATTACAACATTCCAAACCCAGATGTTGCAAGGTCCAGGTATTCTATACTTATTCGGTCTCGGTATCGCAACCGAAAGGGGGCGCAACTTCAAAAAATTTGATAAAGCCAGGCTCGGCACGCTGCAGGGGTCCTGTAGTATAGACATACATAGTATAGGAATAGCTAGCGCAGCGCTAAGGACATTCACTTCAAGGGTCTTATACATACAATATCCAGAATAATCTATGATAAACTCGGCAGACTCGGGTATGGAGATAAAGAGCCAGATTACCAGCCTAAGCAGGTTACAATTAGGAATAGATGCAAAGTTTGAGAAAGCCATTGAGTCAGCCTAACAGTCCAGCATATATAAAGTTTATGCCATAGTTATAATGTACTGAATAAGCCACGCTGGGTTGTCGTTTACCTATTACTCCCTGATATTGAATAAGGTACCCCACTCACGAATACTATCGGATTCGTATAATCCTACCGGCAATTATGATGACAGTACTTTGGTAATTCAGCTCAGCCTCATAATATAACTTCGGCGGTACCCCGCTCATCCTGATAAGGTCAGAAGCTTAGCATAATCGTCAAGCTATTACATGTAAATGCAAAGATTCAATTAATCGTACAAGCATAGAGCACGATCTGATTTACGTCAGTCCGTGTGCCCGTCTTATATCTACCAATGGATAGGACCCTCTGGGTTTCATCGACATGCTGATGAAAATAGATATTTGTACAAGAAGAAAAAATATCCATTGGTACTTTTTCCTATATTAGATATTAGTTTTATGAGGGTAAGACTTGTATCACCAGATATAAACCTCGGACCTCGTGGGTCACATGTTTGTGGTTCGAACTCATTACTTCATAAAACATGTGAGATATCAGATTACACCACGACCATTAACTTGACATTAATGCTCGCGCCTTCAGAGCACCCGAGAAAAGTTTCGGTTCCGAATTAATAACAGGCACGATTTCAGGTCCTCGCGCGTATGATTGAATTCGAGAGGTTCCCACATCGTCGGCACAGGCATCTCATTGAGATGATGTTCGTCTTCATGACGGCATTATTCCTGTGTTTAAGTAATGGGACAGAACTGCATTGCCGGTGGCCTTAGCGATAAGCTTCCATTTCGCGGGGTCTTCGTATCCATGATACCATGCATAAAGTAGTCTCCAACAACACGGCACACCACACCCAGCGTGTATTGTAAGGGGAAAAGGACTTTGCATCCGAGGATAATGAAGACTTTGTCACCTAGTCACACAATCGTAGGGTCAACGTGTATTGCAATCTTGTTGGCTATAGTGCGAAATCCGAACTGGTGAAACGTAGCAAGATACACTAAGACGGCCTGCTTGTAGACCTTCTATGGTTATAAACAATAATCAACAGTGAGTGATCGTGTAATGTTTGACGGCGCCGTATGTATTAAGATTCCATCCCATTATTCATGTACTGCCTGTCGTGAAGCTTCCATGTCGGCAGCTTGAACGAATCAGCTTGAGCATAGCTACATATCTCTTGTATGCCATACTTGCTGCTTCAGCGGCGCATGAGATTACTTGTGATCCATTGACCTCTAATCTAAGAGCGACACACGTCTAAGGAGACTTATCGGATAACAGAAGCTCCCTTTTAGAATAGGAACGAAGTGATTTCTCCGTCTCTCACGGGCAATGCCAACGTTGCTGTCGAATTTCGGCTTCCAATAGTGGTTGGCATAGCTGCTACGTGCTGCTACTACCTTTTTGAGCCGCAGAGTTCTCGATAAAGCTTCTGTGACATACTATTCCGAGTTGACATAAATAGTTGTTCAAGAACTACAAAAAAGGTATCAATTCGTCAGCTAAAGGTTGCCTGGAACTCGGATTCTGCGAAAAGATGCCAGCACCTACCTCTATTGTCAAGTTTTATCGACCCTTCTCGGGTATGCATATGAAATTATGCACTTAGTGAAAGAGTTCTTCGCTGCTCCTGTACTTGTAGCTATCGCCTGGATGAGTCAGCACGCTGTGCATAAGTATACAATGCAAGTGTTAGTCGGCTTGGACAAAGAAACGTTTTGCAGCTCTTGACCTGCTGTATTTTATCATTGTATGAAATAGACTGAAAGCTAACAGACAATAACGATATCTAGGCTTATTTTGAAATATATGCCCTATTTACCTTGACCCAAATTTAATGTAGGGATAGGCGTGTAAAAGTGAGATAAGATCTTGGATCATAGATTAGTAACCGCTCAACGTTCGCATGACTGATTCATGTATATGAGATGAGTGCCTAATGCAAAGAACAAAGATTAAATGTGCTGAGCAATGAAACCCCACTGTAAGGTGTGAGACCTTACACACTGCTCCCTGGCACATTTGTAGTGGAACATGGACCATGACAATATTGACATAATATTTTTTATGTTTATTCAGTAATCCAGAATCCTTCTAGCCTTTATCCATTTATGATCTCTATGATCCTTGGGAATCAAGTTTATATACTCATGTTTTCTGACGATAGTCTTATCAGCGGCTCCAAAACCTCTCATAGTTTCGCATCCATCTCCATAGTTTGTTCCCAGCAGCGCAATATAGTACCCCAGTATTGTTCGGGATGCATCCGCATATGGCCCACGTGAGGCGAGCCCTTGAATTCTTCTAGCACAGTTTTATAACCTTTACTCTCGGCGTCAGCCGCGTGTCCTTCGAGGTCTTCCCAACCTATCAAGTCGTCTTCTTTGGAATAACAGAACAACCTCAACGCTCTCGGGGTCGCGAAAGCATGTTCGACGAAGATCCTGGCGCTGTGAGGGCCCGAGGGCTCGATACCAACAACTATAGCGAGATAGTGGACCATGAATAGGAAGGCGGCGCAGAGAGCTTGTATAAACGTGAAAGGTAAGGGGAACCATTTCGGCACGCCCATTGCCATCGCCCGGCTCCACCGCCAGACCTCAGAGCCAAAGTTCAAGCTGCCGGGGGTTGAGTCTGAGACGCAGAGGTGGTGTGGTAGTGAGGCATCTGGACCATGGCGCTCACGGTAAGCGTTCAAAGTCGCCGCGGCATAGATACCACCTGTGTTGGACATGATATGCATGATGACGCGTTCAGACCCGTCATCCTTGTTGGGAAAGCATGTATCGATGATCGGCCTCATAGCCTCTGTCCGCTTCGGTAGGGTTTGATAAGTTGCGGCGAAGATAGGATTGATAATGACCACAATCCTCGCCAAAGGAAAGAGTGCGTGATAACCCTCAGAATATTTTGCTGTCTTAGGCGTTAATTGATGGATGAGACGATGATTTTCGACCTGGTTTGGAGGTTCGTGAGAGTGACCACCGCCAAACCTGTCAGAAAAGGAGGCCAATAACTTGCTTACAAACATGCTTCGGGTTTCCATCTCCCCACCCGTAAACCAGAATAGTGGTAGGGCCAGCCGTCGTCGTCCTGCGCTTGACACTCTCCAAATCTGAGCCCGTTTTCTCGTTTCGAATGAAGATGCGATTTGAGATGGGTGTATAACCCGGGAAGGCCGGACCTTTGACAGCCATATCTTCGCCTGTGAGAACCTGGTTTGAGATTGAAGATATGCTGATTTGACAATTTGCAACAACTTATTGTCAATCGATTTAGTATAGCAATTCAGTGGAAATAAAGTGCTTATCGATGCAAATCATATAACAGCTTTTCGCTGAGACCATGATTATATGACAGGCTTCCGCCCGATCACAAGCTTCAGACACACGCATGCACCACCAAATCAAATCTATAATGACCGAAATTGTTGAGCTTGTTGGGGCCTTGACCCTGGCAGCCAGGTTATGATGCAGGGACAAGATCTAATCGATAAGACTCGTCCAATCATGTTCTTAATTCTGACATCTAGTGGAATACTAGGGGGATCGAAAGCATGGGTTTGGTAAGCCGAGGTAAGTGGACTTAGGACTTGGATCTGCCAGTTGTCTGCACCCATTATTCTCGTAATCACAGGTTGTAGGCAACTGACCCGATCTGGCCAAAGACCTGACAATGCAGGAACAATGCTCGGCTTGTTGGGGCTTGAGGTGGAGGAGAGTCCATCACGAAGCACTGTACGCTCTTTTGCAAAGCTTATCTTCGTGATACCCGATTAGTTGGCGCTGGCGGAGCGGCGTTTCTTAAATGACATATACCAACCTTAAGTTTAGAGTTTGACTTATGCGGATCACGACGCCCGACTGTAAGGACACCGTAGTGAGCGTTCCGCCGGCAGGTCGTATCGCTCGGCGAACCGGCGGTGTTGCCACCGGTGGTCTTAATCATCGGCTCAGTTATCGAGTCATTATTCGGATAGCGGCAGCAATTTGTGATCTGCGTTGGTGGTTCAACACGAAAGACAGTGAATTGAATTCTATGAATAACTATCGCAACGCTTTGAAGGAAATAGCTGATGTACCGTTCCCATGCAATAATGGTGTTCTCGACTGCAGGATGACTCTGGATATCAAATCTGCCGTACCTAAGTCTGATATTCGGAATACCAGGGATGTCCGGTGACTATAAAGGAACGACAAGCTAATTGAGTTAACGAGCTTTGATCCTGCGCATCCTAGCCAATAGCACTGGATTTCCTCCATGCCCAGCCCTACGGATCGACATTAGCAAGCAACTTGCTGTAACCACGCTGTGAGACATACTTCTCGTGTTCACTGCCAAGCTTGAGTCGACTGACGGGATAGGCTCCGAGTGGTATGAGTTGAGCAACTTGACGTTGCACGCATTAGACGAAGGATTGCTAATATTCAGGGAGACGTTGCGCTATCTAAAAGGGAACCGTTCTATCACCCTCTTTTGATGACCGAGTGCGCAGATTGTTGTATATCTTATCAATAATCTATACAGAGTAGTATTTCTTGATAATTGTCCGATTTTCCATTTATCCAGTTCGCTATGAATCTGGACAACGCAACGTGGATTCTGCAGGTCTTGATTATCAAGATTTTTATAGATTATTGAGACATCCAACACGCTTGAGAAATGCCAAGCCAACTACGATGGCCCTTATTCTTCATAGATACTAAAATTGGAGAACTGTCGTCTAAACTTCTGTTACTTTTGTTTGGCGAAAGGAGAGTCCGGGACTGAGCACTCCGGAAACTCCACTAAGGCAACGTTATACTACCATTCAGGTAAAGATCTGAAGATGGTGTTGAAGGTTGTCACTTGTTTTGCCGGGGTTGCCCATTGAATAATCAAACTATGTGGGGAACTGGGGAAATGTCAAACTTGACACTGCCGTGAAGTAGTACCATGCGTGATGTCGAGTAGTAATCCGGAGAAATGCTAGGCTAAGAATGTACAACTTTGCACAATGTACGCCTTAAATGCGTGCAAATCATATACGGATTCTATCATCGACAGGTTGCGATGCAGAGGGCTACACGGAGCCGTCCCTTGACGTCGATCGTCTTGAACTATAAGAAGTAGAATGATCCCATAATTTTGAAAATCGGAAGAAACGTAGTCTTACATTTCGCACACTTGTGGCTCTTGGAATTCAGACGAGAGGGTCTTCGTTTCTTTCCAACCAGTTGAAATTCTTTAAGTGCTTACGAATATGTCTTTCAAAACATGCACTATCGTGCTGGCGATGATGGCTGGTGCCGTCTTCGCAGCCCCATCCACGACTTCCTCAACGTATCCGTCAACGACGTGCGAGGAACCGCCCAACCAGACGACCGGAGTACGCATCTGAATCTTCCATTTTCAGTTGTAGCGCCCAAGTTTTACGTGCCTTTGCATTAGCCAAAAGCGATCGCTTCAAGTAACAAGTCGAATCCGTGCTGACAGTTACATAGTATCCGGACTATGACCTTTACTGCAAGTGCCCAGCAGAGACAGAAATGGCTTGGGGCAACCCGTATCTAGGTCTGGTACGATGCGATACCAAGTGCGCGCCCTCGAAAGCAGAACAGAGGGAGGCACATAACGACAAGGCCGATGCGCTATCCACCTGTATGAACGCGTGCACAGGTAGTTTTGAAAAGACCAGGCGCCAAGCTGAAGACTACTGGTTCTGCCACGGCGTCAACTTCGTTGAAGGAGAGCTTTGCGAGTTTATCGGATCGTTGGGAGAGAGGACCTTTGAGCCTGGCTCAGGTTCTAACTGCTTTTATATTGATGGCCTTGATGGCTGAGTCACGGACCAGTAGCTTTGTGTATGGGATTATGTAGGTAGGCTGCGACTGTAGCAGATACAAATGATTAGCGTCACGTGCTTCGCCCTTCCTTGAGGAGCCAGCTGCCAGCAGTTGTTTGAATCTGTCAAATCTCGTTTAGGAACCTGCATTGTGCTTTGACTTGTCATTTTCTCTTTTCTCTTTCACAACTTCATGCATACTTCCGTAAAAATACCTTCTTTATACCTTACCATGAACTAGATATTGATGTTTTATGTCTCACTCGTTATATAGACTTAGGCGGGCGAAATACTTTTGTTCGAGAGACGACTACGAAGAGCGATGCAACCTCCGCTTACATGCGGATTCTGCGGCACGGGAAACAGGCATGGCTGGGTATTCGACAGTCACTGGTCAACCTACTATCGAGCCATCTACTGCATAGGGCCCAGCAGTGATGAACCACGGCTCTCCGGGCTGGCCTTCTATAGGGAATCGGACGAAAAGAACTATCTGCCACCCAAAACCCATCAGCGGTACGACGACTTACATCTTGACCCCCTGTCATTGATTACCATCCAAAGCGTCACTCCGCCAGGACCTGACATACCCGATCCAGATAGAAAAAACTTTGTATGGGGGTTTCGGTTCCATGAATCATGCTGGCGATTAATTCAACAGGCGAGCATACCACAGCCTGTTAATTTGAAGACGCTGTGGCGCATTTTGCGCTCTGTTCCACACTCATCACACCTCCCTTATTGGGGGCACAACTTTGGTGGACTTTATCTTGGCGGTAGAAGAATGTATCAGAGCGCGAACCACTTCGTGCTTTTAGGGGGTGTCTCGAACCGTGAGTAATCGTCGGAACAATTTTCTTCTAAATTTACCCGCTTCTAAAGTATAAACCCTCCTTTTGGGACCAAGATAGTGTCTAGAAGCTTTCGAAACGGTCATATACCACGCCCAAGACGGCGATAACTGACCCCGAATGTTATAGTTATGATACCGAGTGCATATTATGACCCTTTCGAGGTTCCTGAGCTGAAGATGAGGCTGGCTCAAACACGGATTAAGACCGACGGAACAATCCCAGGGAATGAAGATTCACAACCTCTCGTGTCCTCGACGGCCGCGTCAGCTAGCTCTGATCCATTTTCGAAACTACCGCCGGAGTTAAGAGAAGTGGTCCTCACTTACGTAGCTACAGAGGATATACTCTCCTTTCGTCTTTCTTCGCGTGTTATAGCTGCCACTCCGCTTTCTCAATATTTTTTCAAAAGTAGATTCTGGCCTGGCCGCGAACTCGAAGTTTTCTTCGATGCCTTTTTACTTGGGCCTTCTGATAGGGCCGGTATTAATTGGCGGGAGCTTTACCAGTTGTCGAAAGAGCGAGTGAAGCGCAACCTAGTTGGCCTCGGCGAAAGAAACCGGCTTCGTATCTGGAAGCAGACGGTGCGACCACTGACGCAGGCTGTAGACGAGGTCAATAGATTGAGTTATTTGAAGGGGAAAGCCGACTGGCTGCAAAACTCAGAAGATAATTCTCAAATTTCTTGGAAGTCTGTCGAGACATCTCGAAGTGTCGAGCCTGAATTGTATGGTGAACTCAACCATCAAGTATTTGAAGCCGAAATTTATCTCCCACCATCGAAAATTGAGGCCATCCACGTCAGTTTGATTAAATTTTTCGGTACAAAGTTTGTATCGGGACTAGTTTTCGAAACCGAACACGGCGAAGACATCGAAATTGGTTACATCATGCCAGCAGGCTCTGAGGAACCCCTAATCGTCGAAGGCGGCCTAGAAGGATTCCACCTTGCTGTCGATGATTGCGGCTTCGGAGCTATCTCACCTTATACCAGCCACCATATGGAGTCCGAATACTTGGACTGGGTTGGAGATAGAGACGATCTACCTATCCAGACTCTGAAATGTAGTGGAGGTACTATCCGAAGAATACGTGCTACTTTCGACGTAAGATTTCCACTCCAACTTCAATGGGCAATTGAAAAAATTGACCTTCAGCAGGGATTTAGATTACAAGCTCTTTACATACCTGAGAGCAGTAGCGGCTAGCTAAACTCACGTATCAGTTGATGCTACCGAGAGTAGCCTATAGATTGTAATGACGGGCATCTAAAGAATGCTATTATGTTTGTAATATGGGATTTTTAACTTCTGATTAACTCTCTCCTACCAGGTTCTTCTTATATCTTAAAACCAACGAGTAAGATTAGTATCCTAGATTAAGAGCATATTGTTTGCAATAAGATGTATCAAGAGAGGTCAAGTCGCGGATGCTAGAAACAAGCTGGACAAGTAGGTGAATATGAATACACGGGCCATATTTTGGTCTGTTCATACCTCCCTGGACAGTGGCAACTATAGAAGATCGAAATATGTAAGCAACGTACGTTGTTCACTACATTACGCTCTCAATACATGCGCAGGTTCACTATAAGGGTACCTACCTAGCGATGGTAACTCGAGCAACCTGTGAAAATAACAACAACCACTATTATATCTCATACGTAGTCAAGGTCGTCTCTCATACCTGTAATGAGATCTGTGCCCACGAGCGACCCGCTCATTATTGGATTGAAAGCAGTTTATATTCTCTCATTATGTATGTCACTTTCATGCATGTCGAGTCATCCATGTCGTGATATTTTGATTGGTATTAATCGTGTGCTGGAGCAATTAGTACCGTGGCTACTCAGGGGGGCCCCCTATGAAGTCATTGGAGCGAGATCGGCGTTGAAATTCTGCGACAGTCATGGGTGAATCATCCCACCTTAACAGCCTCCGGTGGTTGCCCCGCTATAAAGTTGCTGGACAACTTGCGCGTCTGATTGTAAAACTACAACAACGACAACGACAACGACAACGACAACGACTTGCTTTTATCCTGCGCTTCTGTTCTTATAGAATTCCAATTCGCTTTCAGCCATTCGTTTGTAACACCAGATCTCCGCAATCATGGCCCCAACAATCCTTCACCTCCGCCATGAAGACAAGCCCTTAGAACACCGCAGTGCGCTCACCCCCACCACTGCGAAGGCCCTGATCGAGGCAGGATACACAGTCAATGTCGAGAAGAGCCCTGCGCGCATCTTCGATGACGCAGAATTCTCCAATGTCGGCTGCTCGCTCGTCCCTACTGGTAGCTGGCGTGAGGCCCCGGCAGACCATATAATTGTTGGGCTCAAGGAGCTCCCAGAGGAGGAATGTGAGTAGCTGTCGCTATCCACCGTCACACCATCTATACGTATGCACATACGAGAATCAGTGGCTAACTAAGTGTCGCCTCGAATTGCAGTTCCCCTCAAGCACGTACATGTTCAATTCGCCCATTGCTACAAGGGCCAGGGTGGATGGGAAACCGTATTAGCCCGCTTCCCTCGCGGAGGTGGAACGCTTCTGGACCTCGAGTTCCTCCAGGAGCCTACTACTGGTCGCCGTGTGGCGGCATTTGGCTATAGCGCAGGCTTCAGTGGCAGCGCTCTTGCTCTCAAGAACTGGGCATGGCAGCAGACACATCCTGCTGGCGAACCGCTCCCTGGTGTTGAGAGCTACCCGAACGAATCGACCTTGATCGCGGATATCAAGAAAGACCTCGACGCCGCGCGTGCCAAGGCCGGCCGGCTGCCTCGCGTTATCGTCATTGGCGCTCTAGGACGCTGCGGACGTGGAGCCGTCGATATGTGTCTGAAGGCTGGCATCCCCGATGAACAGATCCTCAAGTGGGATATGGCGGAGACCGCAAAGGGCGGTCCCTTCAAGGAGATTCACGAAAGCGATATATTCGTCAACTGCATTTATCTGACATCTAAGATACCACATTTCCTCAACCTGGAGTCGTTGAAGGAGCCCGGCCGAAACCTCACTGTCGTCTGTGACGTATCAGCTGATACTACAAACCCCAATAATCCGGTCCCGATCTACACCATTGCAACGACGTTCACGCAACCAACCGTTCCTGTAGAGGGTCTCGAGGGCGCACCACTAAGTGTTATCAGTATCGACCACTTACCTTCGCTGCTGCCGCGAGAGTCATCAGAAGCCTTTAGCAGCGATCTGCTGCCTTATCTACTCAAGCTCAATGACTGGCAGAACAATCCTGTCTGGGCTGGTGCCAAGAAGCTGTTTGACGAGAAGGTCGCTACACTGCCCCAGGAGGCTCTGAACTAGAGAGTGCCTTGATGGAGATAAATGCTTCATAGATAGAAAGCATTTAGAAAAGAAAGGATCTTTAATAGAGATACTAATGATAGAGGAGAACACGAAAAGACACTTGGGCAATGTACCTAAGTTTTAGAGGGCTGTGAAGCCATCATGGCCAAGAGACGGCTTGGATACACAAAAGTATCTAGAATAAAAAGATATAGAACAATTTACCTGCGAGAGATATGCTGTCTTTCCGACTACGACCGTTGAGTGACATTTATCAATTTTATTTCCTAGCAAGGAGCAGCGTGAGAATATCTCTAACTTCTATATCAGCTCGCTGCGCTATGGGGTGGAGAGAGAGAAGTGAGAAAAAGACAACAACCAGGAACGCCGGCCATATATGCATGCATACACAAAACACCGTAATTTACAAAAGAACAAGAATGTACACACATGACCACGTCTTTCCCTCGGTGACATGGAAGTTGCGAGGATATTTCACTCGCTCCACCTCTCTTGTGGACTCAGTTCCCGTCTCTTTTCACAGCCCACACTCACTCACTACCTCCTCTTCTCTGTCTCTGAAGGGGGTTGTTGCTGTTGTTGCTGCTCGCGTCTCCTAACAGCACCACCGATACGTTCAGGCCTCTCAAGCTTCTCGAGCTCGCGACGGACCTCGTCGGGGTCTCGCTCGGGAAGACCCCACCACTCGCGATGGAACCTCTCCTGCTCGATCTTCCGCCGCTCTTTTTTT
Organism: Xylaria curta; assembly: GCA_022495235.1. NCBI lineage: Eukaryota > Fungi > Ascomycota > Sordariomycetes > Xylariales > Xylariaceae > Xylaria > Xylaria curta. Next base: position 71,619 of record MU375957.1, read on the forward strand.
TCGCGCTCGCGGGCGCGCGTCATGCGGGCTGCGAACCAGTCTTCGCGGGCGCGGTCGTGTTCTTCGGGTGTCGCGTGCGCGAGCATGCAGTTGTTCATGGCGTGCGAGAGGGCGCGGCAGGCGAAGGGGATGCTGAAGGTGCGGTTACGGGCGCAGTCTGCGAAGGCTGTTTTTGTTTTTTTCTCGTGTCAGCTGCTCAGTCGGCTGGTGCAGATGACGATATATGGTGAGAGAAAGGGAGGGGATAAACGAACCCTTGATCTCCTCCGAACAACGTTCCCTTACACGCGCATTGAATACCTCCCGCACCTGTGCCTCCTGACTTGCGGATAGTGGTAATGGATTCCGCGATGGCATGGGCAGACGCTCCTCCTCTTCTGCTTTCCCACTACTACTGCTTCCTCCTATGGGCGCCATCGTGATCGGTGTTGCGTGCGCTGCTGCGGCGGCGGCGGCCATGAGCTGGCGCGGCCGGGGTGATGGGGGGGAAGTTGTTCGGAGATTAGGAAGACAGTTGATTTATCCAATTTAATCCCTAGCTCAATTGCTCGTCCGTTCTGATCCGCTAACTGACGTCGAGGAACGGAATGCCGTAGAATTGTCCGTTGTCCACCTTACTTGGATTAGGTGCTCTTTATTTGCTGGTAACTGAGAGATCAGTCATACAAAAGTCCCACGAAGGCGTAATTGATCAATAAATTTAACTGAGAATTCATAAATGTAGGGAATTTTTTGGAATTTATCTCGTCCTCGTAAATCTTGATATCATAAGCTCTAAGCCGACACTGCTACTACCTACAGATCGGAAACACCCCGTCGCCGAAGCTCGAACCATTAGAAAAAGTACTGCCAGTCCCCACCGCCACCTTCTCTACCTTAGGTGGGTAGTTCTTTCAGGGTAGCTTAGCCACCCCTAAAGCAGCTTTAAGGAATAGTAAAGTAGCTAGTCTGTACTTACCACCCACCAACTAGGTATGGAATATAGAACAGTCGCGGAATATCACGACAATCTTTACAGCTCTGGCACATGCCTTACGCTTTGATAGTATTGTATTGTGACAAAAGTTGATCGGAAGCCCATATAAGCATATAATTTGTAATTTCCTTTATACTGGTTTTGGCTTGTTGCATGTCCTTGACTATACCTTATGATTTACTTTTCCGCTAACGATGGTGTGTTTGGCGCTGTGCCGGAAGTCGGGTCATCCCTCTCAATATCCAGACTCTCCTTCTCTTTTCCCGTTTTCTTTTTTATCGTGAACCTAGAGCCCCAACCAACAGGCTTGTCCTTGGCTGACCGTGGCCCGCTCGTCGGCCCCACTGAAGGGCTGTTGTGCAGACTGTCATAACTACGGCCGAGCAACAGAACGTTGGTGTCTTCCGCGAACTCGTCAAAACTAGTCCGATCTACAGAAGCATTTCGATCTGAGCTTGTAACGCTGTTAGGGCCTTTCTTACTGCCTAAACCCCGCACTGACGAGAGGCTGAACTTGGAGGAGCTTCCTTTACGCAGCAGTTTCCTAAGTCCGCTCTCCTGGTCCTTGGTCCCAACTCCCAGCGTCTGGTCTGAAGGCGAATGTGAAAATGGTTGTTCAAGAGTCAGAGATTCACGTGACTCCGTGACGGAAGGAGTGTCAACAGAAAAAGTGTCTCGGGATTTGCGAGGATCTGATGGCGACTCGTCAAGAGAGACGGTACCAATGTCAGAGACGGATGTAAAAGATTGCCGGGGCTTCTTTTCCCTGGGTTCCTTTTCTTTTCCCTTAGACTTGGATTTGTCCCTGGCTCCATCTTTGGATTTATCCTTCGAGTCCTTGACTTCTTTATCTGATTCTCTTTCCTTTTCTGCTCTTACACGGAATAGACCACCCATAAAAGTGGGCGCGGCCGGGTTAAGGCGTTGACTCAGCGACTTGGCTGGCTTGGTTCCGATAACACCAACATGACTAGGAGAGGCATGCAGTAGCTCAGAATCATCTAAAATCTCGTCATCTGCATCAGCTAGAGTAGTTTTCAATTGAGAAGGTGATCCGTGAAGCGAAGGCCGGCGCGACGGATTTCGTGATCCGGTCCAAGGGCCGTCCTCCATGGGCCATAGCCGGCTCTGCGGTTGTAAACCGCGGCCCCATATAGAACCGCTATCTGTAGAAGGACGGGGCATCTCGGACGAGGCGATCGAAACAGGTCTCGGACTGTGAGGGTCTCGATCGGAAAAGATGTTGCTGCCAAGACTAGTATTCGTGCCAAATCCTAACCGTCTTGAAACAAGACCTCTCGGGCTCGCTGTAGTAGCTTCCGTTGCTTCAGGCCGGGGTGGTGCGGCGCCTCGGTTGAACATATTCCAGCCAGCAGAGAAACTTATCCTACGCTTATTAGGAGCCGGCTCGTCATCCTCGATCTGCCGGGGTAAGGATTGACTCTGGTTAGGTTTGAGTGTTCCCAGCGCTGGTGCCTCGTCCGGCTCTTTAGAGCCACGATGGAGCCAGGGTATGAATCGATTGCGATTGGAAGCCTGTGTAGCGGGTGGTATTGGTGAAGAAGCTAGGCCAAAGTCGCCCCGAAGTCCTCTGAGAGACCGGCGCTCACTATTCTCTCCGGTGTATTGAGAAAAGGGTAGATGCTGTGTAGAACTCTGCGGGCTAGACATGAGGCTCGGTGATCGAACTGACGACGTTGGGGATTGGGCATCATATTCATGACCTATGCCAGATCCGAAGGTGCCATGGCGAGGCAGCAGAGATCCAGGACTGGGAGGATCATCAAGAAGGTCATCAAGCATACCAGCAGGTAATAGAGACGTAGCAGTAGGGCTGAGAGGAGCACCACCCGTGAGAGCTCTGATGCCCTCTTCGTCAAGAGGAGCCGAGAAGGGAATGTTAGTATCCACGTAAGGCCCTTGGGCAAATCCGGGGGGCGCAGCTGGCGGCCGCGACGAGCCAAAATTGGATGCAGCTCCATACGGACGGTCTGTCACCGTGAACGATTGAGCAGGAGAAGGAACCGCAACAGCAGATAGGGAGTTGCTGTTCTTGCTTCGCCTCTTGAGTTGATTTTGGTTTGGGAGATCAAAATCAATCCCAGACGAGTTGGCCTGGCTGTACATGAAAGGGAGACCGGATTGTTGAGCTGCTGCTAGTTGAGCCTGCAGGACGCGCTCATAGTCATTGACCATCTTAAGCTTCCTATTAGCAGCATACAATCGTCGCTGTAGGTCTTTCGCTCTGGTGTCCCAATTTCGTCTGATCTCGGCATCTTTTTCGCGCCATTCTTCGCTCTCCTCTCCACCAGGGAGTTTCTTCCGTTGATCCTCTGCTTCCTTTAATTCTCTACCCTTCTCTTTTAGCTCGGCTTCTTCCTGGGCAAGATTGGCTTGTGCCTGGGAAATTTCCTGGCGAAGCTCTTCGCTGCGTGCGTCGGCCTGCTCTTGGTATTGCTCTTTTTCCTTCTCAAAGCACCCTTGCCGCTTGCGCATAGATGCGACATCCTTGTCCCACTTGGCCATATCATCATAAAGCTTTTGCCGCTCTGCTTGTCTGTCCCGTAAGAGTTTTTCTTTCTGAGTTTTCCTCTGTTGAGCACTTCGCATAGCTCTCTCGGTGGAATTCATTTCCCTCTTCAGCTTCTCTGTCGTATCGTCTTTCTCTTTCAGCACCCGTCTCTTCAGCTTCTTTTCCTCCGCCAACTCCTCCATCGTCTCCTTATGCTCCTTCTCGTCCTTGGCGATCTGTAGTTGCACTTCCTCGATTTCTTTTCGTATGCTCTCGAATTTCTCCCCCAGTTCTTGCAATGACTGTGCTGACTGATCGTCGATGGCATCCTTCGCAGACTGATCTATGCTAGTCGTCGATGGCGAGTGCTTTCTTGTCAGAGTGTTGCGCCTGCCAGGCCCAGAATTCACAACCGCATCGCGCGAGGGTACGGTCGAACCGTCGGGAATCGATGCAGTCTCGACACCAGCCGCGGGGCCACGAGACGTTCCATCCTCATCAGGTTGATCATTAGAGGCCGTGACTTGTTGCTCATCAAGCACGAAGTTAGACGGCAGACGGCCATCTTCCAGTTGTGGACGGCCGTCTCTGCCAAATGTTCGCAAACGGATAACTCGACTCCCAGCTTGAAAATTATTATAGCCAACGGCAATGACACGAATATTGTAGAAATGATTTGGCTTCAGGCCAGTTACAGTGATAGCCGTCTCTTGATTTGCAGAGTCGCCGACTGTATGCGACAAATGTCAACTCTATCCATTCATCCCGCTTCAGCAAGCCTCGCTACTTACCATTAACTCCATTCACCTGGATGGTGAACTTGGCAACCGGTCGCGTAGGTAGAGGCCGTGTCCAATTAAGTGTGGCGGCATCGGCACGTATCCCGGCGAGCGATACATCGGGCGCATCGGGGACTTCGACACCCAAAATACCGATAAGATCGTTGACAGACTTCCTGAGGGTCTGGACGGCTCGGTGGGCTAGCCTAAGGGACAAAGTCAGGATAAGGTTAAGAAAAGACGGATTCAAGGGGGACAGGATGGCATTGCCGAGACTATTGAAGGGCCAACTGTGCATACCACAAGAACGCGAAACCAGTTAGAAGCATGTTGGCATGATACAAGATCAGGGCGTCAAGTCGCAGGAAGGCGGCAACGGTCCTAGAAAGTTGGTAGATGCGGGTGGGCGTGGACTGGGCGACCTCGGGGGCGATGGCCCAGTAGAAGAGGGCACAGCCGACAGCGACGATCAGATTCAGATGGGTAGTCTTGGGTTCAATGAGCCACCAGGCAAGAAGAGCGCAGATGAAGAGAAACGTTGGAACAGCCGTCCATGGGGCCCATAACATAGCGAAGTGGCCGGATCGGAGGGCAGTGGTCGGAGGGTTTTCGAGCTGCTGGGGGGGGGGGGGGGGGGGGGGGGTGGGGGGGGGGGGGGGGGGGGGGGGGGGGGGGGGGGGGGGGGGGGGGGGGGGGGGGGGGGGGGGGGGGGGGGGGGGGGGGGGGGGGGGGGGGGGGGGTGGGTAAGAGAGGAGGAGGAGACGGGGGAGGAGGGAGGATGGAGGATGGAGGATGGAGGATGAGGATGAGGATGTATCGACAAAGGGAAGGACACCGGGTAGCTACATGTGGATGAAGAAAGGCGGCGAGGCGACGGCTTTGGACAGCTACACAACACAACAACGAACAACGACAAGCAAGAATAGGAAATTTCTCTGTCGCCTCTTCAGACGACGGACCCTCTTCCAAAGTGGTGTAGCGTGTCAGAGGTGGCTTTCGTTGGAAAGAAATAAATGTGGGTAAGTCAAGGCAAGGAAGGTGGTGTAGGTACTATGTAAGGTCGTAGGTTAGGTAAGGTAAGAAGAGGAGAGAATTGCTTGACTGCCGACTTAGCAAAGAACCCTGCAGCCTACACTATATTTTTGGGTCCCGGCCTACCCCAAATTAACGGATCTAGAACATATAATGCGGGGGGGGGGGGGGGGGGGGGGGGGGGGGGGGGGGGGGGGGGCGGCCCCCGCAGCGACAGCACGGACC